>CM061139.1:203723733-204231669 GCA_030789695.1 Scilla litardierei
CAATAACCAAATCATTTGGGAAAATAGCAGACAACTGTGCAAAATTATAAGATCTTAAAGGTCAACATAGAAGAGGATAGATAAGTCTTTAAAAACAGTTTTGAATCCCATCATTGAACAAAGTCTGGCAATTTCCATCCTTCCTCGATTCACACACACACCCCCCCTCTCTCTCCCCCCCCCCCCCCCCCCCCCCCCCCCCCCGGGCCCCCGCGTGCGACTAAAACCCAAAAAAAAGCTTAGCAGTGATAATGAATAGAAATATTAAAGAGGGAAATATGAGAGCTTGATTAGCCCTTTCCCCTTAAATGCTCATTTATAGTAGTGGATTACATCAGTTACAAATCGTAAATCCATAATGCATGCCACTAATTTAAGACATGTCATATTGTGCATATGGCATATTGTATCTAGACATGGTATATTAATCACATGCTAAAATTCTAACACTCCCTTTAACATTAAAACATAGATATTAATCATGTTCATCTTGTTACATGAGTAAGCACCTTCAGGAAAACAACTGTAATAAGAAGTTATATTGGCTGGTCTAACGATCGAGTGAAGAGAGGGCAACTAAACTTTTTTGTAACAACATCATGAAGGAAATATCAAGTCACCTATATATGATTGGTTCTCATGAAATATTGAATTGTTAGCTATGTAAATGGCAATTGTTTTATCACAATACAAGGGCATGGACCTGTTGTTCTAAAAACCTATCTCCCATACCAAAATTGATATAGAATGAAGGAAATTTTAGGAGAATTAGGGAAAACTTTGGCAGAGAATAATTGGGATAATAGTTCCAAAGCTTCTCACCATGAATTTTAACTTCTAGTCAAAATTAGACATTTCTTAGGTTAATGGATTTAATTCACTCAAAATTCTTCATTTTCATTGTCTAAAATAAAAAAAATTCTCTTGTCTGTATATAAGCTTACAACTTAAAACAAGTTTCACCACAACCGCTGTGAGACTTAATTGAAATAACAACCTACTAGAAATATAAATAAAATCAAACAAAATCCTAACAAATAAAATCAATTAAAATGAAATCCTAACCAAAATCCAAATAAAATCCTAATTAATCCCGAATAAATAGAACGTGATCATCATCATTCTCCATAGCTTTAAAAATTCATCACCTGATGAATGGTAATAACTAATAAGAAAACACAAACCAATCAGTAGTAGTCAGTAAACTCTTGAAGTTGAAATTACTCATTTATAAACTTTAAAATGAACCAAAATATAAATGGATAGATGAGAATCTTCACAAGAATGAATAAAGATCATTGAAGAAAGAAAGATGTGTCAATCTTGCTGACTATTTCTGTGACGAATATTGATGTGCTCAATCATATAAAATGATGCCTCTGTTATAGCTCTGGCACAAGATTAACAAATGACGCAATATGGGATCTAACTCATACTGTGATGGTGGATTAGGAGGCTCTAGCTTTATCTCGAGCTCAATCTCGAGTTCCAACATGGGCTCAAGCTCAATGTTTGTTTCAATCTCAAGCTCAAGATCTAACTTGGCCACATGCTCAATGTTTGTTTCAATCTCATGTTCTGCCTCGGGTTCGGGCTCATACTCAGGCTTAAACTCTGCCTCATGTTCTGACTCGAGCTCGGGCTCGATGGGAGGCTTTGGGTTGAGCTCAAGCTCAATTGTGGATCCAGACTTGGGTTTGAGCCCATGCATTACTTCTTACGGTTTGGTTTCACCATTTGCAGCCTTTTGCAAAAGCCAATTGATGTCGTCATGAATAATTTTTATCACAATGATCTATTTATGACTCTCTTTTAGGCTTTAAATTTGATAAAGGTTGAGGCGAACGACAGATTGTCGGTGTTTGGGAAGCTCCCAACATCGAAGCTCCATCTTCAACCAAGACCAACAAGGTTTTTGTCTCCTAAAAAGATGAGCTTCTTCGACATATCGGAATCTAATCTCATCTATTAGATCGTAGTAGTAAGAAAAGAAATTTTCCATAACAAAATCCAACTCTTTATAACACAAGTATCCATTTGACCCTTCAAAAACAGTTAGGGTGTAAAACTTCTTATATTCATTTTTAACCCGCATGCATCTAAATAACTATTTGATCTATAAAATGTCATGAAAAATACTTAATACCTCCAAAATATGTATTGACTCAAGCTAACTTCTAACTGGCTTAAACAGAGGCAAAAACGACTCCAGAATCGTCAAAACAACAATGAAAAATCCTTTGAAAATAGTCAAGCTTCATATAGCTACGAATGGTCAACAATTGGTCTGAGTTGTTGACTAGTCAATGGCGTAGTTGGCACATTATCCTCTGCTTCAGCTCGATCAGTTCAGGCTGAACTTGATAAACCGTGCCATCTTGAGTCAACTCAGGCGGCTCGCAATCGGCTTGGGTTGAATCACACTCGGGTTTGCCTTGATGGAGCTGGCAATATAGTAATCAATGCTCATGAATTTTTGAAATCGAATTTTGTTGCGTCGGATGTGATGTACAATGACAAAGTTCAAGGAGAGGTCGATGGTTCCTGTTGCCATCAAGGATGGCGGTAACATCACTATTGATGTTGAAGATGGCAGTGTCGACGCCTACGTATGGGCGGCAGTGGGATCTGGATGTGGGGACAATGGCGATGATAGCAACTAAAAGCAAAGAGGATGATAGTGAAGAGCGAGAACATCGATAATTATTGTAGCTGCGGTTTTGAATTTAAGGTTTATGTTAGGGTTTTGAGAGGAAGATGATGACAAACAACGAGCTTTTGTGAATTTTCACTTTTTCAACGTGGATCGAAAAACATTGGAAAATTTTAAAAAACTAGGAAAATTGTAGAAATTTATAGGGAAAATAACGGCTATGGGTTTGGATAGAGATTATTTTGTTCTAACCATAACAGAAATCTAAATTAAAGAAAAGAATTGTAAAAAAGAACAGGAATCATTTTACTCTACGTAGAACAAATGAAATTTAGAAAGAATTGGATAAAATTTTGGGGAATATCAATTGGTATTAGTGGTTTATGGCTTCTCACCAAGGATTTTGACTTCTTACCAAAATTAGACTTTTCTCAAAATAAGTAATTTAATTCACTCAAAATTCTTCATTTTTGTTGTTTAAAATAAAAATGTTCTCATATATATATATATAATGTGTATTGTACGCCATATGGGGCACCCCCTCATATGCCCTCTCACATAAAGGATGGCGGATACAACAAGTACAAGCCCATGTGGGCTTGTACCCAACCCATTTATGTGAGAGGGCATATAAGGAGGTGCCACATATGGCGTACGATACTCATTATTCTCATATATATATATATATATAAACATATATACATACATACAGAGAGAATAATGTGTATCATATGACATGTGAGGCATCTTCTCATATACAAGACACAAAAGTGGGGTGGTACAGGCCCAAATGGGCTTGTACTTGTTGTATCACCCCACTTTTTGTGTATTGGTATATGAGGAAATGTCTCCATTGTCATATAATACCAATTATTCTCATATATATATAGAAGAATATGGGCTTGAGCTGTCAGTGCAGGAAATTTTTCCTGCGATGACAGCGATTTGGGGCCGGAAAAATATTTTTTTCAATTTTTTTGCAATGTGTTTTACAACTTGTTGGCTAGATCCCCACCAAGTTTCAAGTCAATCCAACACTTTATGAGTCTCCATCCATGCATTTCAAAAAAAAACCAATCGAGAATACCGAACTATCAGCGCAACTTTTTTGAAACGCATGGATGGAGGCTCAAAAAGTATTGGATTGACTTGAAATTTGGTGGGGAGGTAGCGAACAAGTTTTAGATCACATAAAAAAATTTAAAAAAAAATATTTTTTCGGCCCCAAATCGATGTCCGCGAATGAAAAATTTCCTGCGCTGACAGCTCAGACCAATATCCCTCATATATATAAGCTTGCAACTTGTATTAAGACTAAACGAAAAATAACTGACAAAAATATTAAATAAAACACTAACAAATAAAACTAAATTAAAAAAGTGAACTCATAACCAAAAGTTAAATAAAATCCTGATTAAATCCAACTAAATATAACTTTATCATCACAAAAAATCTACTCACTTCATCTCATAAACCATGTGGGTATTTTGCTTCCACACTAGACCAAGATTCAGCATTCTGCTTTTTACTCCTATATATGACTAAATTACCATCAATATACATGCAGTAACCTACAGGTTATTTCGTGTCTCTATTATCACCATTATAACTGTTGAAAAATATGATAGAAAACACCAAAATATCTCGGTATTAATTTAGAATTTATGAGGATTTTTTTAGAGATTTTTGAACCCAACCCAAGATGTTATGCAAGCACAGCCCATGTTAGAAAAAAAACATTTGCTACAGTAAAGCCTAGCCCATGAGCGGGCGGCCCGCTTACGCAAGCACAAACCAATCACCGCAGTGCGCACGTTCGATGCACACACACGTGCGAGCGAAGCGCAATAGCATCACGTTTTGTGTTGGGGACACGCGACAAGATATATCTGCCGCTGGTGCTCAATCGTAAGATTGTCAGCAAAGCAGATCGGGCTGAAGAGCGATGCCACCCATCGCGCTGAGATGAAACCCCGCCTTGATCTGACGATGAATGCATGAAGCGGGTTGCGGATCAAGCAGCTATGCGTTTGTGAATCGGATTCAGATCTGATTCTGAACCGATTACAGACAGACCCGTTAGTTTATATAAACAGTGTTTTGGCTAAGGTTTTGATGCAATTCTCGAGCTGTTTTCATACAAATTATTCCCGTAAAGCTTGCAACTACATGTAGAGAAACAGATGTCAAACCGAGGGCCGCTGGTGGTTTGCTTTGAGAGGTTTCTTCATAATTTTATTCTCCAAACTTAGAGGAATTGGTTGTTTCATAATTTATAATCAAAGTATCAATGATCTCTCTAATTGGACGTATACTAAGTGTTGGGTAGAATCAGTATAAATCTTTGATGTCAGTTGCGTATTTTTGTTTTTTGGGTTATCTTTCATATATGTTGATGTGCTACATGTTTGATAAAGAACGTTGTTTGCTTTATTCGTTGTCACAACGATCTTAGAATTCCAAGAGGCAATTGACATCACCCAACAAGTTGTATCAGAGTCCAACAATTGGTATTAAAGCAAGATTTGTCAACAAGTCCAAGTTGATGGCGGAATGTTCTTCTACAAACTGGAAAGGCAATTAGTTCGAGTTCATATGTGGGTGGCTTGTATGTGACGGTAGGAGAAGCGCAATACAAGATTGAAAAGTTCGATAGCAGTGGAAACTTTGAGATATGACAGTACAAGATGAATGATATCTTAATGAAAGACCGTGTCTACAGGGTGGTGTACGATATGGAGACTTTACCTACAGATATCTCGAAAAGGGAGAAGATTAAGAATGAAGACTCAATGATGAAAACCATCTAGCTCGGCATATCGGACGAGTTGATTTATTAGGTGTCCAAGGAGACTACAGCCAAGGAATTATGGGAAAATCTTGAGAAATTGTATCTGAAAAAGTCACTCACCTACAAGCTAATCTTGCCGAGGACGTTCTTCACTTTTAAGATTCGAGACTGGACCTCATTGAAGGTTCAATTGGATACCTTCAATAGACTAGTGATGAAGATGAGTGTCATTGGATTGACTATAGAGGCGGAGCATGAAGAGATGATTTTGCTCCTGGCGTTGACAGAGCGATACACGATATTCGTCAACACCAAGTCTACAATCAGGATACTTTCAGTCTTGAGGACTTGAAGGCGTGACCATATAGCAAGGAGTTGAGAGATCGACTGGCAGGAGTTGGTTTGAGTGAATGAGTTTCGAACAACCATGGCTAACTTGCTTTGGGACGAAGCAATGTGAAAGGCGACAACAGAAAGAGATTGAGATTGAGGAACAAATGCACGGCATGCCATATTAGCAAGAAACCAGGTTATTGGAAAAAGAGACTGTCCAGCGAGGAGAAATAGAGACACGGAGAATATGTCAGCATTGTCATCAGTTGCAGTTGTGTAGACGGAAGAGGTGAGGAGCGAGGAGACCTACAATGTGCTCGTAACGTACTCTTCAGATGTTGTGAATCATGCTTAGGTCATGGATTCAAGGGCGTCATTCCACATAATGTCACATAAGGAGTGTTACCCACTTAAGGAATGCGAATGGATCGGTCTTTAACAATGACGAGTGCAATACTGTTGGAGTTACTTCAGTGAGAATAAGGATGTTCAATGGCATGGTGCGCACACTCATCAATGTGTGGCATGTTCCATAGTTGAGGAAGTCACTACTTTCTTTGGGGGCATTGGATTTCATGAGTATAAAAGATACGATAGAGAAGGAGCTTTGAAAATATCGAAGGGTTCGATCATGGTAATGAGAGGTGAAAAGGATTGTGACTTATATCTGCGGAAGGGGATGACAATCATATGAGATTCCAGTACCAGAGTCGAGGGTTTGCAAGAGATTGATTCGACCAGATTGTGGCATCTCAGAGTAGGACATGTCGTGGAGAGAAGCTTAGAGGCTTTAAGGAAACATGGTCTTATAAAAAGTATGAACTTGGAACTAGAGTTTTGTGAAGATTGTGTCTATAGAAAGCAGATGAAGGTTAGTTTCGATGAAGAGAAGCATGCCACAAAAGGGATTCTTGAGTATGTCTCACCGACGTTTCGGTCATGTTACTTCACTCTCTTGGTGGAGCTTGTTACTTCATATCATTCATTGATGATAACTCCAAAAAAGTATGTGTGTATGTGATGAAGGAAAAGTCAGAGGCGTTTGAGAAGTTCAATGCGTGGAAGACCCTTGTGAAGATCCTTGTGGTGAGTCTAAAAAGTAAAAATCCAAAAGTGTTAAGATCCGACAATGGTGACGAATTTACTTCGGCTAAGTTTAAGGAATTCTGTGAGGATCCGAGAGTAAAAGGCACTTCACTACACCAGAAGATCTGCAGTCAAATGGAGTTACCGAGCAGATGAATATGACACTTCTAGGGAAAATGGTGTCTCAGAATTACAACAGGTTTGTCGAAGGGATTTTGGTTAGAAGCTATTTCAACCACGGCTTATTTGGTAAACAGAATTCCATCTTCAGCTATCGATGGAAAAATTCCAGAGGTTTGGACAATGCAGCCAATGGATTTAGATCATCTTAAGGTGTTTGGATGTCCAATTTATATTCACGAGGAATGTGACAAGTTCTACACTAAAGGAACGAAATGACTTGTTGGGATACATGGATGGTGTCGAGGGTTATAGACTTTGGAGTCCAAATGCAAGAAAAATTATAGTTGGTTGACATGTGACATTTGATAAGTCGACAGTGCTGCAAAGAAAGTCTTCAAGAAATACTGAAATAGGTAAAGGCAATGTGCCGAACAAGGTGGATGTACTTATTCCTAATCACAAGATCGGCAGAGACGTTGGAAAAGGAGTGGATGTTGACGGAGAGAGTCCACATGAGGATACTACTACATACAATGATGGTAGTAGAAGTTCTAGTTGAGGTTAAGATTCTAGAGCTATTATGGATGACTCTATTGCTAGCAGAATGGGACGTCGCACCATGAAGACCCCAGCTAGTTATGAGGACTCCGTGAATTTAGCATATGTATTGCATGCACATGGAGATCCTACGACAGATAGGTTTGCGATGGATGCACTGAGTTTGAACGCAAACTCAGGGGAGGGTGTGGGGTGCTAGGAAGGATGTCGACATATTAGCACATTCAAAGGATATTCACGAGAAGAAAAATCTTGCGATAGACAGGTTGGTGACGAAGTTTGAGCAATGCTCGAACTTATTTTCCTTGAAGATGTGCCACGAGATGGCATGAAGAGATCACTACTAGTTTTTTTCAGATATGTATTCAAGAGATACGATGAATCAGATATTCACATTCAGAAAAAGGTACATTTGACACTCAGTTAATTGATGATGCTTAGTATGAAGCTCACTAGCCAAGTGTCCTGATATGAGGAAGAGATGATTACTTTTTAAATATGGAGGACTTGAGTTTTGGCTTGATTTGAGCTTTGTGATATGTTTGTATCAATGTGAAGTGTTGAAAAATATGAAACAAAACACCAAAAATATCTCGGTATTAATGTACAATTTATCTGAATTTTAAAGAGATTTTTTGGAGATTTGGAGGCCAAAATAAGGTTTTACGCAAGCCCATGGGCTAGGTTTTATAGTAGCAAATGTTTTTCCAAAAAAGCCCACTTATGCTGGCGCAGCCCAATCACTGCAGCATGCACGTTCGGCACACGCGTGCTCGCGGGCAAAGCGCGGCAGCATCGCGATTTATATTGGGGACACGTGACAAGATATCAGCTGCTGGTGCTCGATCGTGCGGCTGTCAGCAAAGCAGAGCAGGCTGGAGAGTGTCATCATGTCGCGCTGAGACCAATTCATGCCTTAATCCGACGGTGGAGACGCGAAGCAAGTTGTGGGCGAATCAGCTATGCATTTCTGACTCGGATTCAAATCCGATTCCGTCCCAAATACAAACAGACTATTAGTCTATATAAACGGGGTTTTGGCTAATATTTTGATGCAATTCTCGAGCTGTTTTCGTGCAGAACCATCATGTAAAGCTTGCAGCTACTTGTAGAGAAACAAAGGGCTAATCAAGGACCGTGGATCGGTTGTTTTGAGAGGTTTCTCCATAGTTTTCTTCTCCAATTTCTTAGCAGTTTTAGTTGTTTTTCCTTCATCCAAATGTCATAACTTATAATTAAAGATATTGAAGCATTGGTGATCTCTCCAACGGGATATACACCAAGTATTGGATGGAAACAATATAAATCTCTGGTGTCAGATGCGTATTTTTCTTTTATTTTACGTGATCGTTCATATTTATCATTATGTTGCAGCTTTTATAGAGAACGGCGTTTGCTGTGTTCATTGTCACAACAATCTTGAAATTTCGTGAGGCAATTGGTATCACCCAACAAGTGGTAGCATAGCCCAACAATAACTGGAGTCTAAGAATGTTTTAATCCTAGAATGTCCATAATTTTTTGTAAGCAGACCTTTGCCAAGAGAATCTTCAATATACATCAAGATCTACAGAACTCTCTCCATTGAATCTTTCACAATCTATGCATAAACTCGTGACCAGTCCAAGAACATAATATTGTCAGATCCAATAAGTATAAGGTAAACCCTGACAACCAGTCTTGTCTATGGATACATCCTCAACCAACTGAGAAGACCTATCCTATAAGTCAATGTTTGCATATGTAGGTGTGTTTACTCGGTTACAACCCAAAAATCCAATCTTTTGAAACATATTCAAGCATGCATTCTTTAGAGAAAAATTTACTCCATGTTTGCTATAAGCAATTTCAATTCTAAATAATATCTTGGCTTTTCATATCCTTTATCACTAAGTGTTCCCTGAGGTACTCCTTGGTCTTCTAATGTGAACACTATCATTGCTTGTCAAGAGGATGCTATCAACAAAAACTGCAAGAAGCACAGATCCAAAGGTGCCATCACATATAAAAACCAAATGATCCGAATAGGATCATTGAAAACCATCAACCATAACAACTTTATTGAACTTCTCAAACCATGAAAGGACTCTGCTTCAAACCATATATAGACATTTTGAGTTTGCACACAACGTTCTTCCCTCTGAGCAACATACCCAAAAAATTTCATATGAACTTCTTTATGAAGATCTCCATTCAAAAACCACATTCTTGACATCTAAGAAAAACATAGACCATTGTTCATTAACCGTGAGTGAGAAAAATGACAAGTAGAATTAAGAGAACATGAGAGACTTAAGATAGTCAACACCATACGTGAAGCTTTTAGTAACAGGTCTACCCTAGTATTTATCTATGGCTCCATGTGGGTTATTCTTTATTGTGAAAACCCAACAATAGCCTGCAACAGTTGATGCTAAATATGTAGGAACATGCTCCCATGTACCATTTCCTTGGTTATGGCAATGTTTAGTGGTTTTGTCCGAGGCCAAATATTTGGACCTTTATGTTATGCCATTTTCATTAATAAAATGTTTCTCTTCTTATTATTATTATATTGCTTGCATGTTTCTTTATAATTATGTTTGAATAGCTTTTTTGTTATTCTAAGCATCCCTAGTCATTCAGCGTTAAAGGTTTAATAATGAATTAAGACTAGTATGAGTTTGGTTGATAATTATGAGATAATTATATGTATGGTGATACAAATCAAACTTATAGGTAATTGTTGGAGAACATGTACTGGCTAGACTCGCTATGAGATCATTACATGGATTAGTGTCATAAATGATCTCATAATAGTTATGTCATAGAATCCTTAGACCTGAGATCATCACAGATTCCCTTAGACATGAGATTATCACAGATTCCTACATAAGAAACATCATGTTTTGACATAACCAAACGATATATTTAATCAGATAATCATAAAGGTTATGATTGAACATGATGTGAATTATGCAGAGGAAAGTGAATGAACGAGATGGAATTTGTCCCTCTCCTATGAGAGAGATATCTAATGGGCCCCTCGATAAGTAGGACTGAGAAATGCATGGACGTGCTCAAATGAATGTCATTTGATTTTATCAGTCTACTTAGAAAGCGAGAAATTAAATGTTTGAACAATATAAGTATGACACTGCCCATGCCTTATGTTCAAATAAGATATCGTGTGACAAAAGGATTATGACATGTTCTATTGATTAGGTTAATATTCGACTAACGATATTCATATTAATTGGGTAGTCATAATGTCTTGCTAGAGACCAATTATGACTTGTGGGCTTCTAATGAAGATTAGGCCCACTGCCAATTTGATATGAGCCTATTGGGTCGCACACAAAGAACGTAATGAATAGGATATGGTTTAAACATGATTTCGAAATTAATTTGAAATTCGTAATAAGGTGAAAATATCTTAACCGTCAGATATTGTATCTCATTAAGATGTTATCCCTAAGATATCGACGCATAACTGAAATACGTTAATGGGTTAACGTGAGATTCGTATCCCTAAGATAGCGTCGCGTAACTGAAATTTGTTAATGTGTTAACGTAAGATTCTATATAAGATATAGAATCGGGATTTTCAGTTTTACGTTTTAATCTATCTCCTCCGTTTTTGAGAAAAACAAATATCGAGAGAAACCCTAGTTGCGAAAAAGGAGCTAGCACCCTCGCAAGTCCTGTTCGTGACGTTCGCGTGTGGATACCGATTGAGGGTGATCGTTCATAGAGCAGCACATGTAGTCCGACAGATTCAGATCGTCACAAAGGTTAGTAATCTATTCGAATCAAATAGAAACGCATGGATCTTAGTTGGTTTCTATTTTTCGATGCATATAAATTAGTTGTGCAATGATAGAAACCCCAACAATCTGGTTCATAATATGCTTTCAGTATGTGATAGGGTTACAAGTTCACAGTATGCCACTTTAAGTGGTGCGTGGTACACATGAGTATGAACGGCAGATGACTGCCCCTTCAGCCCAGCAACCTCCACCAGTCGCTGCAGTAGAGCAGAACCGACGCCCTCCAGTAAATACTCGCCACAGTGAACAGAAGAAGCCTGCTCTACAGATGATGCAAACTATGCAATTCAAGAAGAACGGGACTTCTACCAATACTTAACGATTCGTAGTGTGTCACTATTGCCAACGACCTAAACATGTGAAGAATGACTATCATCGCTATAACAAGTTGTGTCTGATTTGCGTCGCGTCCGAGCATTCTATTGCAGACTGTCTTAAGAAGAAGGAGAACACAACTGCTAGTGTTACTCAGCAAGAGCAACATCCACCACCCCAACTACAGAGGCGCCATGCTTACATCTTATCAGCAACAGAGACGGATGCTCCTCCCGCTTAGAAGACACTATCAGTTATCTAGGCTTTACTATTGCATTTATTATTACTATTTTGATTTTTGGAATTTTTGAGGAATGAATTTATTTAAAGGGGGAGAATGTAACGACCCATATTTTTGGGAAAATTTCTAATTTTTCCATCATGTTTTTATAAAAATATTTCTTTCCTATCTTCTTCATTAAGGGGCAAACCTATGGCCCAAGTTTGCATTTTCCCCTCAACCGTTCTTAAATTCTTTCTCAATAATCCAAAGCCTATTCATTTTCAGGCCACTTATTTAAATACTCTCATCTTACATTCACTTGAAACAACCCAAATAGCCCACATCCTTTTATTATTTCACCAAGCTCAAATTAAATGCCCACTCCCTCTCCATTAATTAAGCTCAAGCTCCTTCATCTGAAAACAAATGAGGGGACAACTCATTTAATTATTCCTCTCTAATCTCCAATCACTGCAAGCTCAAAAGCTCGCTGCCCTAGCTCCTCTCCCTCACGAACAGCAACCGATGCCGCATCCTCTCCACGGGTTCGGAAACCCTAGCCGCTGCACGAAATCAGATCCGATCAGATTTTCATCTGCGGATCTCGGTCTTCTAGTCTGATTCGAACTGTTTTACGTGTTTTTTTCTTCTTTTTAAATATGTGATAGATTTCTATTGTTTTATGCATACGAAGTCCTCTTCTTTCTTTCTCTAAAATTCTGGTTTCAATCTTGGGATTTTTCTGAGTTTTCCGAGCTTGGATCTAGGGCTTTGATGCTTTCGATGCTTCGATTAAGATATATTATTTCTACTCCAACTTCCAGTTTAGGTTTTAAATAACTTTGAAATTATCTGGGACATGATGTTGAGATTTTTGATGAGATGATTTTCCTCGAGGATTCATCATTTTGTTGGCAACCCTTGACTGTACCATGATGTTCGTCGCTACCCCTTTTCTTTCTCTATTTTTACGATCCCCTTGGGCTATAGTCAGTTGTCGGAGGAGTTTGCCGCTTGCCGTCGTCGTGTTCTTGCGGACGAGCCTCGCTGGTTGTTTTGATCGTATTAGGGCATTGTGTCGATTCATGCCCCCTCAATCTTGATGTCGTTCCCTCCTTTGGGTCTGTCGTTGTTATTGGGCCATGTTATTTGTCGTCGTCGTTGGTTTACTAGGCCTTTTGGGTCTGCTATGCTCGGCCTGCTGTTCTGGTTCGATAGTGTGTAATTAGGTCTATGGATTGCAACTATTCCTATAATTAGATTTTGACAGAACTCCCCTTGGCTGGTAGACTATACAACTTTAATGGGTTGCCAAGATGTGAAAGCTGATCCCACTCTAATCATGTTTTTCTGCAAGTGATGTTTTTGTTAATTTTCAATTTTAAAATAATTGGTTTCGATATCTCTTTTAATTACAGTTAACTTGTTATGCCCAATTTTACCTTTAGACATGTAATTGGTTGCCTAACGTGCATACCGATTTGTAATCGTTGAAAGACATTCTCAACTTATGTAATTAGGGACCGTGTATAGTGATACAAGAATAACCATCAATGACTCGGCACTGAACATGGACACATGACTTGACTTTGACACTTCATGACCCTAAACCAACATCTAGGATGACATTACACTTAGCTCACTGTCTAAGGGGTGTGGATGTGCTAATGGTTAACGTATTCATTTTACCACTCTCTTGATGGAAGTGAGGCATAATATAAAAGTTATCAATTTTTATCCTCCTTTTATAGAATGAGGGTTCAAATGCAATTTTCCTCTTTCTTATAGAACGAGGGGTTTTCAATATTCAATTGTCCGCTATTCACACTAATAGCGGTGTTAAAGAACCGTTTAATGTACATCACTCCCTTGGACACGAGTCACGGCCTATAATGGTTAGTTAAACTTAAACCAATACTTAAAGACATTCATGACTCGTTATGTTTTCAGTTCAGTAGATTACTCTTCTTGTTCTGTGATATTGATATTGTTGTTGACGTCAGTGTTCTAAAACAAGTTATATGCGGCCGCATATAAGGATGCGGCCTTAGACCGCATGAGAATTAAGATATTCGGTCGAATTATGCGGTCGGCCGTATAATCGACTGCATAAATGTTATGCGACCGCACATGCGAATATGCGGGCGCATAATCGGCAATTAAAAAAATCCCAACCCGTTAAGAAACACAACCTGTTAAACATAAAAATATTTTAAAATACTTATGTTTGACATGCTTTTGATTTGAACGTAAAACTAAATAGTTCTGTTTTGTGTGTAGATTGCTTTAGACATTAGATTTTAGTTATTTTATGTATTGATCGTCATAATGGCGCTGATGTTTTAGTATGAATTAATCCATATTTTTAAAAGCTAATATGATTTTTTCCTTATTCCTATAATTCTTATCTTTTTTAATTTAATATACACAGACACATAAACTTATTGCTTATTTATATACTAAATTATTCATTTTCGTGTAAACCGCTTAAACCACATAATCGGCCGCATAACCCGCTTATGCGCTATGCGCTCATAGACCGCGCGCATAATGAAACCGCCTTTTATAACACTGGTTGACGTACATAAACAGTTAGCTTAGTTTAGATGTAATCTACTTTGTCATTCCCCTTATATCGTCTTCTACAGGTTTAGTAAGAGATCTTTTAGCATTGGAGATTAGCTTTCGTGGTGCACAAAGTTTTCTGATATTGATCTTACAGGTATTTAATTTCGGTACTATGTTCTACTTTGTCCTATTCTGTTTTCACTGGTACCCAGCAGAATCTGCATATTAATTGTAAATTGTGATGACACTTGAAAACGGGTCGTTACAGGTTGTGGATATTGGTTCGATCAGTTCAATGTGTATGGAAGCATATATAATATAATGTATGTATACGTATAAATGCATACATACACATAAAGATTAATCTCTTGGTTAGTTTTTAAATCTCGATTATTTCTCGATTTTTATTGTTTCTTTCATCAATCATCAATTTTTATGATATCAATTTTTATAATATGTATATTGATAATACTATATTTTCAACTTTCTTCTCATGTACATTCAAATCAATGCTTTGTGTGATCCACATCAGGAACGCCATGCAAATTGTAGATCTATTGGTGTAGCAAATTAACTAGCATTGGTCTATAACCTACGCTAGATGCACCATAGCTCCATGATAAGACTTGTGAATAGATACGGAAAACAATGGCAATGCAAAATGCTAAAAAGTGGGGGTAAGCCAATCACATGAAACAAAATGTGAAACATGATGCAAAGTTGTCAATCATTTACCCTTATAAAGATCGATAAAATAATCTAAATTTGGTGATGTCATAGATGATTGAACAAGAACTAATCAAGATGTTCAAATGCAAATAGTGGATCAGTCGAGAGTAAAGTAATGGCCATAGCCTTCACCAGGTTGTACACACCAGCAATGGCTTGGTGGCTTATGTGAAACATGATGCAAAGTTGTCAATCATGTACCCTTATAAAGATCCATAAAATAATCTAAATTTGGTGATGTCATAGAAGATTGAACAAGAACTAATCAAGATCTTCAAATGCCAATGGTGGATCAGTCGAGAGTAAAGTAATTGTCATAGCCTTGACCAGGTTGTATACACCAGCAATGGCTTGGTGGCTTGGTAGTTACAGACGTTGGTTGATTATCATGACTAGGAACATATTATGGAATAGATAAAAATAAATGTGGATAAACTTTAATAGCAGAAAAGTATGGGGACAAACTCAAATAATTTAACATCATCTGACACAACACTTGTGATGTATGAGATCAAAGTAGCAGCAACCTTCTTAAGTCCATACATATCCAAGAAATAAGCATTTGATTGAACTAGAAGATAATTTGTCAAGACCTGACTAAAAGACATACAAAGCAAGTGTACCGAAAAACACGATGCACACCAAAGAAGATATTGTGTGTTATTGGGTGTGTGTACAAAGAAAAGAGAGGGCTGATATAAATATGAAGGGTTAGCCATCATTTGTGGCTAATCACTATTTTCCCCAAAATCTACATGGTATCAGAGCCAAACCCCTAAAACCCTAGCCCTAAAACCCTAACCCTAGCCCGCACGCGCAGTCGCCGCGCAGCCGCCGCCCTCCCACGCACGCCGCGCCTCCGCCTGCTGCTGTGCGCGCCGCCGCCGCCGCCACCTGCGCGTGCCGCCACTCCGCTGCCGCTGCTGATCCGCTGCTGATCCTCCTCTCTCCTATTCCCTTGCACGTCCTCTTCTAGCCGTCACATAGCCCTAACTAGCCACAAAAGAGAACCCCCAAAAAAAACCCTAACCCTAGATCTATGGTAGAGCCATGAAGAGGACTCCATAGATTTACGGTTAGGGTATGACCTAGAAGAGGAGGAGGAGAAGTAGATCTGCGGATCTAAGAAGGGAGAAAGGAGAGATCTGCGGATCTGGAGAGATGGGGGACAATCTTACCTCAGCTGACATGAAGGCCTTCATTGGAGAGATAACGAAACTGCTTGCTTCGAAGGAATTGGGATCCTCGAGTGGATCGACGCCTTCACGACCCGTACAGAAGCTTGAATTGATGCCCAATGATGTGAAATTGGAAGGGACGAAGAATTACCTCAGTTGGTCCAGGAGGGTGCTTCTCATCCTGAAGTCGAAGGGGTTAGAAGGCGTCATTCTGGGTTCATGTAAGGAACCGGTGGATAAGGATGGGGATGATTGGAAAGTCTGGAGCACCACCAACTCACTGGTGGCTGCTTGGTTGATGACATCGATGGTTCCACCCATTGCTGGGATGGTGGAGGCCATAGAGAGTGCTGCGGGGATATGGAGTATGGTGGAGAAAATATATTCTGGAGCAGGGAATGTGATGCTTATGATGGAGGTTCAGGGCAAGGTCGACACCTTGAAGCAGGGGGAGATGTCTATTCTAGCCTACTCTGCGGAGTTGAAAAGGCTGTGGTCAGAGTTAGACCCACTATGACCCTATTGATCTGCCTGATCCTAGGAGTGCTGCGATACACAGGAAGTGGGTGGAGCATAGGCGTGTGACACATTTTCTGAGGAACCTGAATGGAGACTTTGAGGTCAGGAGGGCGAGTATGTGTCACTTATCCTCCATCCCATCTCTGGAGGAGGCCATAGCTGCAATGGCACAGGAGGAGACCAGACTGAGAGTTATGAAGGACGAGGGTACTCAGGTCACTCGGGCTGCACTGGCTGTACCGGCAGTGGCAGCAGTGAGCGAGGATCGAGAGTGCTACACCTGTGGGGTGAAGGGGCACCTGAGCTTTAACTGCCCACAGAAGGGTAGTGGACGAGGACGTGGCACAGGAGGCAGAGGAGGAGGTCGTTGGGGTCGTGGAGGCCGTGGACGAGGTCGCGGCGGCCCACGGGCCAACTTTGCTACTGCTGATGGACGACAGGAGACAGTGATGATTGAGGCTACGCCAGCTGAGGCGTCAGATCTAGAGCAGCGGAGACAGTCCAGGTCTACTACTGAGAGCTCGGAGAGTCATGCAGACCAGACTGGAGATGTTGCTTCGCCATTCGGTAACTTTGCCCACTTCGCTCACACGGGATCAGGTAACCAATTAGCCCTTTCATGTAGAGATCATATAGAGTGGATTATTGACTCAGGTGCATCTAGTCATGTGTCAGGTGCATATAGACAGTTTTCCATATATAAACCACATACCATTCATGAAACTGTTCAGACAGCTGATGGCACATCCCAACCCATTAGAGGGATTGGCACTATTCAGTGCACTCCCTCCATACGCCTCTCTTCAGTCCTTCACGTCCCATCATTTCCAGTCAACCTTTTATCTGTTGGCTCTATTGTTGATGATCTCGACTGTAGCATTACTTTTGACTCTACTCATTGTGTGTTGCAGGAAAGGAAGACTGGGAGGAGGCTTGGGACTGGCGTCAGGCGTGATGGACTGTGGTATCTTGACAGAGCTAGTGGGGATGCTGCATTGGCTGTCGTTGGTGGAGAGAAGGAAAGGGAGGTACTTTTATTACATTGTCAGTTGGGACACTTGCCTTTTGATATGTTGAGTAAAATGTATCCTGAGATTTTGAATAGAGTAAATGAAATGAATTTGAAGTGTGATGCATGTGAATTTGGGAAACACACTAGGACATCATATCCTAGTGTGGGGATGAGGAGTGTAGAGAGATTTCATCTTATTCACTCAGATGTTTGGGGGCCCTGCCCAGTGACTTCAGTAAGTGGGTTCAGGTAGTTTATCACTTTCATAGATTGTCATTCTCGGATGACATGGCTTTACATGATGAAAAACAAAAGCGAAGTGTTGAAGTGTTTTCAGGACTTCCATAGAAGTGTCAGAAATGTGTATGAGGCCAAGATCCGTGTCTTGAGAACGGATAATGGGACAGAGTATGTAAACAAGGAGTTTGCATCTTATCTATCTGAGAGTGGGATAACTCATCAAACACTTTTCCAACACGCCTCAACAGAACGGAGTTGCTGAAAGGAAAAATAGACACTTGTTGGAGGTAACTAGGTCACTCATGCTCACCATGAATGTACCTAAGATATTGTGGAGTGAAGCAGTGATGACAGCTACCTATCTCATCAACAGGATGCCTTCGCGGATCCTTGGTATGAAGTCCCCATGTGAGATTCTTATGGGAAAGAACACTTTTGTAGTTCCACCAAAAGTGTTTGGATGCACATGCTTTGTGAGGGATCATAGACCTTCTGTGGGGAAGCTGGATGCTCAGGCAATTAAATGCATATTTGTTGGGTATCCTTCAAATCAGAAAAGCTATAGGTGTTGGAGTCACTCAGAAAGAAGGCTGTTTGTGAGTATGGATGTGACGTTCAGGGAGACTGAGCATTTTTATGGAGGACTGACAGATTCTACATCAGTATTTGATACTGGTGCCTCTCCAAACACAGGAGGAGTTGGTCGAGAGGGGGAGACTGATGACAGGAGGGTAGTGGTTGGACTTATACCGTGTCCTGTCGGGCCTACTGGTACTGGTCCTGATAGCAGGGAGGAGGAAAGGACCTTGGTGGAAGAGGAGGAAGACAGGTTGTACGGCAAGAAATATAGCAGGAGACAGAAGGGTAGTCATGGCGATGGAGAACAACAAGAAGACATCTCCCCCACTGAAGAACCACTAGCTCCACAGCCACATGTCGAGATTGATCAGTCTATCACGCCTGCTCGAGTCCCGACTTCCTTACTGCCTTCCTCTCCTAACACGGATGGTAACCTTTCTTTGCCTTCCTCTAGTTTAGATCTTCCACTTGCATCTCGTAGGGAGCCTCGTATCAATGCCGGCAGGCCTCCTGTACGGTATGGATATGAGAATGATATTGCTAATCATGTCTCATATGCTTCTCTTACACCTGCATATAGGGCTATCATTGCATCCTTACAGTCTATCTCTATACCAAGTGATTGGCGAGTGGCAAAGCAACATCCCCAGTGGAAGAAAGCAATGCTCGAAGAACTTGAAGCACTGGAGAAGAACAAGACATGGAGACTTGTCTCACTTCCAGCAGGGAAGAAAGCTGTGGGCTGCAAGTGGGTATTCACAATAAAGCAAACTCCAGAAGGGAAGGTGGACAGGTACAAAGCGAAGCTGGTTGCCAAGGGCTACAGTCAGACTTATGGGATTGATTATAATGAGACATTTGCCCCAATGGCAAAGATGAGTACTGTGAGAGTACTGGTATCCTGTGCAGTGAATTTTGGATGGAAATTGCATCAGTTGGATTAAAAATGCCTTCTTGCATGGAGATTTACAGGAGGAGGTATACATGGAGGTTCCACCTGGCTTTAGCACACAACAGACGATGGGAAAGGTGTGTAGACTGGACAAGTCTTTGTATGGGCTGAAGCAATCTCCAAGGGCATGGTTTAACAGATTCAGGCGTGCAGTCATCACTATGGCCTACAAGCAGAGTAATGGTGATCATACTGTATTCTATAGACATTCAGGACAGCGGATTACCCTTCTGGCTGTGTATGTTGATGATATTATTATCACTGGAGATGATGAAGAGGGAATCTCTCACTTGAAGGTAAGGTTGGCGAGAGAATTTGAGGTCAAGGACCTTGGACAGTTGGGGTATTTCCTTGGACTGGAGATTGCTAGGTCCAGGAAGGGTATAGTTCTCTCAAAGAGGAAGTATGCCCTTGATTTACTGGCTGAGACTGGTATGTTGGGGTGTCGTCCAGCAGTTACTCCTATTGATCAGAATCATAGGTTGCATTCACAATCAGGGGAGCCAGTAGACAAAGAAAGGTACCAGAGACTTGTTGGACGCCTTATCTACTTATGCCATACCAGACCTGACATTGCATATGCTATCAGTGTGGTAAGTAGATACATGCATGATCCTAGGACTGGACATATGGAGGCAGTCTTCAGGATACTGAGGTATCTGAAGAATAGTCCAGGAAAAGGCATATTATTTGGTAGTCATGGTCACATGAATGTGACAGGCTACTGTGATGCGGATTGGGCCAGTTGCCTAGATGATAGGAGATCGGCCTCGGGCTACTGTGTGTTTGTTGGGGGCAACTTAGTCTCTTGGCGCAGCAAGAAGCAGGATTTGGTGGCTCGTTCCACTGCAGAGGCAGAGTATCGTGCTATGGTGCTTAGTACCTGTGAGATGATCTGGTTGAGATCACTTCTACATGAGCTACGCCTGCTGAGAGAAGGACCATTGCGGTTGTTGTGTGATAACAAGTCAGCAATTAACATTTCCAACAACCCAGTGCAACATGATAGAACGAAGCACATAGAGATTGACAGGTTCTTCATTAAAGAAAGATTGGACAAGAAACAGTTGGAGATGTCCTACATTACTTCTGGACAGCAACTAGCTGATTGTCTTACAAAGGGATTGAACTCTAAAGGAGTAGAGGATGCTTGTAACAAGATGTGCATGATAAATATCTTTTGCTCATCTTGAGGGGGAGTATTGTGTGTTATTGGGTGTGTGTGTGTAAAGAAAAGAGGGGGCTGATATAAATATGAATGGTTAGCCATCATTTGTGGCTAATCACTATTTTCCCCAAAATCTACAGAAGATATGTTTGTCAGGATATAAATATGAGAAAGGGATCCTACCACAGAGCACAGACGATGCCATTCTATTGATTAAGTTACAAGTGCATAGAACATCATCACCGTACATATATTTGGGAGTATTACCCTAAAGATAATTAAGAATATGCGTGTGGATCATAATTGTTCGAGCTACATCATGAAGATGTCAAGTTTCTTCTCAACAACCACATTTTGTTAGGAAGTATGTGAACATGAATTTTGATGTAAAATACCATTAGAAGTGCAAAAATTAAAAATATTAGATTACACAAATTCAAAAGCATTATCAATGTGCAAGTACGAATAAATGTAGAAAACTAAGTCCTTATTTCATTAAAAAAGTTTTTGATAATTTCCTTTAACAAATATACAGAGGTCATTCTTGAGAAATCATCAACAAAAGGTAAGAAATATTTATGACTTCAAATAAATAAAACACGACATGAAGACATGACTCGGATCTGAATTTCGATGGTGTTTTTCTAACTTCCAAGCCTTATACAGCAAAGAAATAGATGACTCGATAGGAATTAATTGATGAAGTTCCTGTAAAGAGGAATGCACTAGGTGACGATGCCACTAAAGTGATGTATCAGAAGAGAAAACTATAGCCAAGCTTAAAGGTGTAGCACCATTGTTCAAATAATAGCGGCCATCTTGTTCATGGCTCAAACTAATCGTCATCCACACTGTAGATCTTTAAAGACAATGCATGGGGAAAAAATTATTGATTTTTTTTATCTCTGTAAGTTGACTAATAAACATATAAGAAACATAAGAAACATACAATACGTCATGTAATTATAGAGTAAAAGTGATATGAACTGTCCATGCACCAGGACAATGTACCATCTATATATTATGAGTAGGAAGAAAACATTTATTACCAGTAATGCAAGATGTGGCTTCGGAATCTTCCAAGACTAAGAAGTCTAAACAATGAGTGGAAAAGTGCCTGAAGTTAAGGCAGGTGCAGCCTTTAGGGATGTAAACGGGTCAAACTCACATCGGATTCATGTGAGATCCAAACCCAAAACAGATAAGAAATTCGCATTCGGACGTGGGGTTAGGGTGGAATTGTTGGGTTGCGAACAATAGTCCCACATTGGCTAGGTTGGGGATCTTGGTGGGGTATAAATATGGGTGGTGTATCTCCATTGGTATGAGGCCTTTTGGGGAGACCCAAGAGCAAAACCAATTGGGCCAGTGGGCCTAACTGAACAATATCATACCAATGTGGAGATCCTACCAAAACAACATGGTATCAGAGTGATGCGTCTAGGGCTATTTGTGGGGATAAATGTAGGATTTTTAGGGTTGTGGACTAATAAATAAAGGATTTTTATATGGAAAAACAGATCTGAAATTAGAATAGAATTGCAAGAATAAAGATCTAGGGTTAGATTAATCTACGAAAGAAAGCAAGATAAATCAATTTGTAAATTAATCTAAGATCTAAGGAAAATAACTCACAATTCAATTCTTCGGTAAACCTTCTAGGGCCGGCCGGCCCTTGCTTAACGGGGGATTAGCTAATTGTTGAATTACTAAACGACCCCTTTGTAGTTGCGAAACTACAAGTTTGACCCCGGATCCGTTGTGGACCTGAGTCGCCTCCTCCTTTGATAAACTTGAACCGGCCCCTCCTTAGACCCGCGCGCCTCATTGACCCGCGCCTCATCACTACTCCTCCCAAAAGTGCCACCTTGTTCTCAAGGTGGAAGTCTGGAAATTGGTCTCGTATCACCTCCCGGGGCTCCCATGTCGCATCATAGTCCGGCAGTCCTCTCCATCTGATAAGCACCTCGTGTGTCCCATCTACGGCCTGTCTAACACCAGTCAGTTCCTGTGACTCAAGCATCACCTCCATGTCATCTGTTAGGATGGGAGGAAGAGTAGGCGATAGAGTATGGTCCCCAATCGCTCGTCGCGGCTGTGAGACATGGAAAACAGGGTGGATGGTGGAAGTAGCAGGTAACTCAAGACGATACACCATCTTCCCTATCTATGCGGTAATCTCGAATGGCCCATAGTAACGGGCCGCCAGCTTCTCATTGCTCCTATGGGCCATTGTCTTCTGTTTGTAGGGGCGGAGCTTAAGGTAAACCCGATCACCTACGGCAAATTGCACATCCCTCCAGTGTTCATCAGCTTTAGTTTTCATTATCTGTTGGGCCCGCAGTAAATGCCTTTTCATGTCCTCCAAATATTTGTCTCGCTCCCCAAAATGCTCCTCCACCTGTGAAACGGGAGTGGTACCTCTAATGTAGTAGACCAACTGGGGCGGGTCCCGTCCATACAAAATCCGAAAAGGTGTACTATGTGCTGTAGAGTGGTAGGAAGTGTTCCAGTATTCTGCCCATGCTAACCACCTAGCCCACTGCTTCGACGAACCTGAAGCAAAACACCTCAAGTATGTTTTCACACTCCTATTCACCACATCGGTCAGTCCATCTGTCTGTGGGTGATAGGCTGTGATCCTCCTCAGTTTAGTCCCCTGAACCTTGAACAACTCCCGCCAAAAAATGCTCATGAATACTTTGTCTCTGTCGGATACTATGGAAGCAGGGAAACCATGCAAGCGGACCACCTTCCGCATAAACGTTGTAGTTAATGTCACTGCCGTACAGGGATGTCACAATGGCACGAAGTGGACGTACTTGCTGAGGTGGTCCACCACCACTAGTATGGAATTGTATCCCTCTGATCATGGTAGCCCCTCGATGAAGTCCATGCTGATATCCTCCCAAACTCTCTCCGGAAGGGCCAACGGCTGTAGAAATCCCGCTGGTTCCATTGCCATATATTTGTGACGCTGGCAAACATCACACTCCGCAATCATCTTATCAATGTCTTTTTCATGCCTGGCCAGTACAGCTCCATAGACATCCTCTTGTAAGTCTGTTGAATCCTTGAATGCCCTCCAATAGAGCTGCCGTGGAACTCCTGAAATATCAATGGGATATGCATGGATCCCCTAGGAATCACCAGTCTCCCCTGGTCAAGTAGTTGCTGCCCACTCATGGTATACCCCGGAAATTCCGCTGAACCCTACTGCAGTGCCTCCTGTATCTGTGCTAAACATGTATCGGCCTCAATCTCTCTGCTCAACGGTTCCCAGTCTTGGAGGACCGGTACGGAAATGGCTGCCACCTCTGCTGACTCCTCTATGCGGGACAAGGCGTCTGCCGCCTTATTCTCCAAGCCTGGTTGGTATTATATCTCGAATGTATAATGGACCAGCTTGGAGAGCCACTTCTTATGCTCTTCTGTAATCATGCGCTGCTCCAACAAATATTTCAGACTCCTCTGGTCGGTCCTCACTATAAATTGTCTCCTCAATAAATAAGGCCGACACTTCTGGATTGAGAGCACGATCGCCATCAATTCCCTCTCATATACTGATTTCAGCCTCCCTCGTGCTGATATAGTCTGGCTGAAATATGCAATAGGCCTCTGATCCTGCATCAGCACTGCCCCAACCCATGTCCTGAAGCATCGATGTCTATCACAAAGGGTCTGCTGAAATCTGGTAATGCCAAAACCGACACGGTCGTCATCGTCTGCTTCAGGGCCTCGAATGCCTTGGTGGCATACTCGCCCCACTGAAAGCTGTTCTTCTTTAGTTGCTCTGTAAATGCCCAGGCGATCGAGCTGTAACCCTGGACGAACTTCCTGTAGTAGCCTGCAAGGCCCAAAAAGCCCTGCAGGCCCCGTAGTGTGGTGGGTAATGGCCGGTCTAACATTTCTGCAATCTTGGCCCGGTCTGCCGCCACCCCCTCTGCTGAGACGATATGCCCAAAGTACTCTACATGTGGCTGACCAAACATGCACTTCTTCTTATTTGCACAGAGCTGTTGGTCCTGTAACTCATGTAACACTGCCTGCAAATGCCCCACATGCTCCTCCACCTGTGACTGTATATCAGTATGTCGTCGAAGAATACCAAAACAAATCTCCGAAGGTAGCGCCGAAACACCTTCAATGCCTGGAATGTCGCTGGAGCGTTCGTCAAGCCAAATTGCATGACAAGGAACTCATAGTGCCCTTTATGAGTCCTAAAGGCGGTCTTGGGCACGTCAGCTGCCCTCATCCGTATCTGGTGATAACGTGACTTGAGATCAATCTTAGAAAAACATGCAGTCATATGGAGCTCGTCAAGTAGCTCATCGATCACTGGAATGGGGGAACTTATTGAGGACGGTTTCCTTATTCAGAGCCATGTAGTCCACACAAAATCTCCAGCTGCCATCATTCTTCTTTACCAGCAAAACTGGGCTGGAAAATGGACTCACAATCGGCTGAATCACCCCTGCCAGTAGCATGTCATCTACCAACCTCGTTATCTCATCCTTCTGCACCTGGGGATATCTGTAAGGACGCACGTTGATGTGAGCCACGCCCTCCCGCAAAACAATGGCGTGCTCGTGGTCTTGGGGTGGTGGCAATCCCTGTAGGGTCAGAAACACATCCTCGTACTGGCTCAACAGCTACTCTATCTCTGGTGCCACTGCCTAAGAGTGATCCCCGCTCTGCTCTACTGCGGACACCACCAGTAGCTATACCAGATATTCTCCTCCCGTCATGTGTATAGCTCGTGTCATAGCCTTATAGGACACTAAAGAACGACAGAGGCTGGGGTCCCCCTGCAAGACTACTGTCCTCCCCTCCTCCTGGTACTCCATCCTGGACTGTTTCCAGTTTGTTTTGGTTTTCCCTAATGTATGCAGCCACTTCATCCCCAGGATGACATCAGTGTTCCCTAACTCCAAGGGAAGGAAATCCATAACAATCAGCACCCCCTGCACCGTCACAATCACACCTCGGCAGAAACAGCTGATGTGTGTCACATGTCCTGTGTCCAACACTACTCTGTATCTCCAGGTGTCGCTCAGCTGCAGACCTTGTTTTCCCACCAGCCTGCTGGAGATAAAATTGTAGGTGGCCCCGATGTCGACTAGCACCACCACATCCTGTCCGCCCACATGTCCCACCAATTTCATAGTTTGGTTCGGCGTGAACCCCACCACAGAATTGAGGGATACCTCCGCCAGGTCCAAGTGCAGGTGCTACTGCTCCTCCTTGTCCTCTCCAGCCTCTAGTATGACCACATCCTCCTCATCCTCCTTATTCACTATCAATATCTGGAGGGTCTGATCCCCGCAGCGATGTCTAAGAGTAAATTTTTCATCACATTTAAAGCACAGTCCCTTAGACCGCTTGTCCCGAATCTCCGCCTCGGTCATCCGTCGTATCTGCCCCCCTAACCGCTGCTCCGGCCTCCTGTCCCTATTGCCTGCAGCAACTGCGGTAGCTCCCTGGGTAGTAGTAGCTCTTTGTCCCCCGCTGGTGCCTGCCCCCGAAAAGCGGTGCCTCCCCATGCCCACACGGGCCCTCCTCTCCATCTCCTGATGGTCCTCCACCATTATAGCTGAAGTCATCATCTCTCGCAGACCCACTGATCGCGCCCCGGCGTACACGTCCCGAGGCGACGGCTGTAGTTTTACCGCAAGCGCACGGTATAGCGGCGAGCGGGTATCGAACACAGGGAGGACGAATGACCGTGCTTGCTCCTAATCAACCTGGCTATTTAGAGGGATAATTGCCTTGGGCGATCCTGTCACAATCGTCAGACAAAAGTGCGAAATATCAAATCAAATAGAGAACGCCTAGGGAATGGGGAATCCCCACTACTCACCGTATTTCACAAATGTGGTTCGCCGGTATCGAAATCGCTAGGATGAGAATTTGGATGAACTAGTTGAAACTAAATGTGGAACCAAGCTCACGCTCTCGCGCTGTTGCCGGTCTATAGCTATCCTAGGTTTGGGTCCAATCTCTTGCAAACCCTAGCCTAGGGAAGCTAGCATTAGGATCAACATCATCGTCCAATTGCGCACCGAGCCCAATCTCTTGCAAACTCGGTCCACAATCTAGATTAGGATAGTTCCTACCCGTCCAATCTCTTGCAAACGGGTATCGGCACGGAATTGCAACCGGAGATCCTAGCATCGGTCCAATCTCTTGCAAACCGATACTTCGAAAATCCGACTCCAACCCAATTCGGATTTCTAGGGCTTCCTATCGAATTGGGATCCAATCTCTTGTAAATCCCAATTGATGTGAATACCTAGCTATCCGTAGTAATTCGATCCCAATCTAATCCCTAATAACAATCCTAGCTCAATTTCTACCAATTCAACACAAATACGGAATTGGGCTTGTAGGGTTCATCCCCACGCCCCAAGACGTGGAGACTACTCACTAATCATAGCAATAGCACAATAATTAGCAATGAAATAGACAATGGAATTCATCACAACAATGATATAAACAATAAAAATAGAGTTTTTGGGGAAGAGAAGTGCAAACCAATGTAGATCTTCAATCAACCCAACAAAAATCCAAGTTTTTCTCTTCTCCAATCACAATTAATAAAGCTAAAAAGCAGACTCAAAAAGCTGCAAAAAATCTGAGAGGTGGCTCTTCAAACTAGGGTAAAAACAGGGCTTAAATAGCCCCAAAAATCGTCCAAAAATCCTGACCAAAACGCCCCTGCACAGCCTGTTTTCCGCAGATTTCGCTACAGGCAGCGCATCGCACTCGGCCGAGTGACAAAAGTCGCTCGGCCGAGTGAAAACCCTGTAATTTTCCAGTAAGTCGGGGCTTTCAGGGGTCTTCAGTTCGGAGGTGGCTCGGCCGAGTGAGTTGTCGTCACTCGGCCGATGGCTTTACTTCACTCGGGCGGACGGATTTACCACTCGGCCGAGTGGGTCTTCTGAAGCTCAGGTGGCCGAAAAAACAGTAACTTCGATACTTTTGAGGGCCTTCGTCTGGGCGCCACTCGGGCGGACGTGGTATAGTCACTCGGCCGATGTGGTCTCCGTCGCTCGGCCGAGTACACATGGAAAACGTGTCTGAACGGGTCGGCCGAGCGGTGTCTCGCTGGTCGGCCGAGTGGCTCCTCCACTCGGCCGAGTGGGACACAAAAAATGCCCAAACTGCTTAATTTGGCCTCCCCGTCGCTCCTGCGGCGTCCATTCTTCTTCCGCTCCTCTCCAACAGCAAAATACTCCTCGGGGAGGTCGTTGGTGGCCGTCTAGCGTAAGCGTATCTCGAGATCACTCCAAATCGCGCCAAATCACCTGAAATGCGACAAAAACAACAAAACGTGAAAAGCATCGCAATATCGTCGATAAATCGTAAAAGACGTGATTTGGGCGATCTAAATGGCATGCAAACATGCGGAAAAAAGGTGTAAAATAAGGAGTGATCAAAATCCCCCAAGCTTGCCTCTTACTCGTCCTCGAGGAAGATAAGTAAAAGGCGAACCCGGTGGATTCGAAAAACGAAAACGGCGAAAAAACGAAAAAAAGGAAAAACGAAGAAGAATGAAAACGAAATGAAAATAAAGAAGAAAGAAGGAAGCGAAGAGGTAGTGCGCTAGATCATTTTCTCAGGACGTGGGTTTCACTTACTCATATAGCATGCACCGAATGTGAAATACATGTCAAAGAATTTTATTTTGATATCATAGTATAATAGTGCAAATAGAAATAGAAAACCCACGAACAATGGTGTAATCATGAAGAACGGAATAATTTTAAGATTAACATCGTCTGAATCATTTAAAGCGGTATACAAATCACAGATCACACACTTTTCAATCAAACGCTTTCTATCTGGAGTATAAGAATATCACACTATAGAATAGAGAGAATAGAAAAGTATGGATTTCATGAAATGAAAGCTAGGCTTAGATTTCTGGATTTCGTAGAGCTAGAAACGATCTCACCGAGTATAGAATATTACTTAGCCTAGGTTGTCGTGCAATGTCAAGTAGTCACTCTCTCACACATCAATGGATCTCCTCCCCCAAGCTTATCTATAAGCGTGGTGGCACAAAAATATTTACATCCCCATTTATGTATACATATAGCTCCAAAATCAATGAAGAGAAAGAAGAGAGAAAGAAAGTGAGATGGGATCTTTTATTGAGGATTTTTCCTCTTTTCTTTTCTCTCTCTTTTTTTTTTCTTTTTTTTTGTTTTTTTTTGAATTTTTTTTTCTTTAAGCAATATATTCACAATGATCCCAACTCAGAGAGAGATAATGATATGCAAGTATGTTTTTCTCCCTTTCATTCATTTTTTTTGGAATAGAATAGGGGATTTGGAGCTAGGAATTAATAGCGGGGGAAATGCCATAAAATAGAATCACTAAGGGGAGATTCACCAAAGATTTTAAAAGTAGAGAAATGATGTTCAAGATTTGTGGAGAAAGAAATATATATAACTCTCGGCTCACTCTATAAGACATGCACGACAACTTCAGCAGGGTAATCTAATCTACTCAGTTTTGATCACAAAAAGCTAACTAATCCCGATATATCATAGCTAACATCATTCAATCATCCTGAAGTGAAGTGTACAATTCATGCATATAGAAGTGATAAAGGAAAAGAAATCAGTACTCCAGATATAGGCATTCAATGCGTGAATCTTGGTGTGTTTCCTGAGATAGCATACATATGAATATTCAGGCTCAGCTAATAATAAAACTTCATCCATTTTCATGTGAAAAAAAAAGGTGTGGGTTACCATTTCTAAATGCAAGGCAAGTCATAGCATATGATATCAGATATAAAACCTAAGACATGACAAATATAGCATGCATATAGAATAAGCTGACTCCACGTAGACATCATCACAGAAAATTCATCTCTAGCATGAGATGAAAAAGAAACGAAGTAAAGATAAAAGGAAAAATAGAACTATGCAATGCGGCACACAGGAAAATAAGAAAAACGTGATGCATGGCAAGATAAATGAAAAATAATGAAAAATAAGTGCAAAAGTGAAAAACGGTGTGAAAAACTGAAAATAAAGGTGGCTAAACGAAAAAAGAAAGTGAGGACTCACTCCCCCAAGCTAAACGGCACAGTGTCCTCAATGTGCAAGGTGTGGGACATCGAGAGACAAGAAGTGTGAGGGGCAAGTGAGGATGCATGCATGGAAAAATGAAAATAAAAAGAAAGAGAAAAAAAAGAAAGAAATGAAAAAAAAAATATGATGCGGACATGATGCATGCACGAACAGGAGTGATATGAAAATAAATACAGTACCAAAAACGCTCCCTCTCTCCCAAAAAGATATATATATATGTGATCAAAATGAGAATCCCAAATAGATATGATATGATATGCACATAAAGATATGATCAAAAATATAATCCCAAAAATAGTGAGGGGGAGGGGGGTGGACAAAAGTGCATCAGGACCCAGCAGAGACGGGCAGCACAACGGCAGGAATGGATAAAGGCATCAAGAGTGCCTAAGAAGGCGGTGCTGCGCCGTCTCCGTCCTGAGGCGGAGGTGGTGGTGGTGGTGGTGTGGGCTGCTGAGCTGGGGTGGAAGCAGAAGCAGGTCTAGTGTGTGTGGAAGTGTGTGTGGGAACCTGCTGGGTGGGCTGGGGTACGCGAGGGAGACGCTCCAGCACCTGTGTAAGGCAGTAGTGGATCTGGGGTATCAGGTCGAAGCGTCCAGCCATCGCAGAGACGGTGGAGGACAGGGTCCTAAGGTCTCCTCTAAGACCACTCACCGCCAACTCAAGAGCACGTATGCTCTGCAGTGTAGTGTCGGGCGGGGGTGGTGCAGAGGGACGCACCGGTCTAGGCTGCGCAGGGCGAGGCTGGCGTACGCGAGTGGAGTATGTGACGGGCTCAGCGGGGAAGGGGACAAAAGGTGCCGCGCCTGGAAAAGTGGGCCTGGCCTCGGTGCGAGGCCGGGACACCGGCTGGCGAGAAGTGGAGGCGGCGGCAGCAAAGGAAGCGTGCAAAAGAGGCAACGAGGTGGCCAAAGAGGTCTGTGGCACAGAAGTGTGGACAGACGCCACGACACTCTCGGAGAAGACGGCGGCAGTGGAGACAGAGGAATCTCCCGCTGGGGTAGAAGTGTGTGGTCCAAAAGGTGTAGCCCCAGCGGAGATCATGCTAACCATGGTCTCCACGACCGAAACGAACGAGGGCTCTCCGTACTCGACTACGGTCGGCGGGCGCTCGGGGAAGGCAGAAGAAAGAGGCTCGACAGACAAGGGGCCAGTGGCGGAAGTGGGAGTGGTGGTGACAGCCTCGGAAGTGGTGACCGTGGTGGAAGTGGGCTCAGCAAGAGTACTCTCGACACTGGCAGAAGTGAGGACAGAAGTGTCAGGAGCAGCAGAAACGACAGGTGTGGGCTGAGGGGCCACAGGGGCGACAGGGTCGGCAGCAGGCTCGGCAGGGCGTGCAGCAGGGTCTGCGGGGGCAGCCTGGGCAGCGTGGGCAGCGTGGGCCTGCTCGGCCTCCTCGGCCTCGAGCACGTAGGCGGCGGGGATGAGGACATCCATATCTGGGAGCCAGTCAACGTGGGCCGGTGCAATCTGGGTCCGAGCAGGGCTCGGGAGAATCATGTAGTCGGCACCGAAAGGGCCGTGCAACCAGACCCAGTGATGCTCACCATGCGGACGCAGCATCTTCATCCGGGCCATAACATCTATCGACAAAGAGGTGGGGCCCGGGACGCGTCGCAAGTCGTCGGGGAAGTCCTCGCCGGTCATAAGAGCCAGCAGGGTAATCAGGCCGCCGCAGCATATCGGTGAGCGAGCGCCCACCGATACAATGATGCGGTCTAAGTACCATGCCGCGATATCGATCACGACGGCGGGGACAAGCTCATCTCCATCCCTAGATAAAGCTCTGGGACGGGTCATCGCGTAGAGCATGTAAAGCTCCGGCGTAGACATCGTGCCCGGCTCATATCTGGCCAAAAAGGTAGTCGCCATGAGGCGCTGGGCAATGCGTAGGCAGGGGTGGACTATGGCCGAGGCCTTGGCCCTACTAGGGTCAAAGGCGGCGTGAAGACCTGTAATCCGGGCCCAGAAGGCACCGGCGTCGAAAGAAGGTGGGGGGATATGGGTGGGGCCATAACCGCGATCGGCTCCGGGGACTGCGGGCCAAGAGAAAAACGCTCTCATCATATCGAGAGTGACCTGGCACTCTCGATCCATGAACCGGAATGAGCATCCCTCATCGGTCCGGGCGATCGAACTCAAAACCTCAAGTGTCGGACGGGTAAAAGTATCCGCCGACACCTGCAGAAAATCTCGCCAACCCACGTTGTCGTACAACGTGAGCAGTCCCTCGAGTACCCCCAGGCGACCAAGGTCAGCGAGGTGTGCAAACCTGGAGGGTACGATCGAGCGCTGAGAGATACGGTCGAAGACGGCGCGGTGTGCGTCGTCTCGGAACGTGATCCCGAGCGGCCCGACCAGTGGAGCCGGTGGTGGTGGCTGTGCAGCGGCGGGGAGTGGCTGTGCGGGCTGTGGGTGCGCTGCAGGCTGTGCGGGGTGTGCGGGGCCTGCAGGCTGTGCTGGGTGGACGGGGTGTGCGGGAGAATGCGGAGGAGAGTCCTCCACCTCGTGAGCAGGGCCGGCCTCATCCGATCGCTTCCGCTTGGCGGAAGCTCTCGTCGACCTCGGTCGTGTCCGGGGCGGCATGTCGGCCCTGAACGCGCGCCGAAAAGTGAAAAGTGCGGCGTGTGCAAAAAGAATGGAAAGAGTATACCTGAACACGCCGCGAGTGCTAAGTAGTGGAAGCGTGCGAAGTCCGCGCCTCCACGAAGTCCGGAGCAGCCCGTAGAAGCTCCCCTGGCCTCCCCTAAGCTCCAATAAGCAGCCTGCGCGTGAAAAAGCGATATCAGCGAGTAATAATCAAAATGTATGGAGCAATAGGGGTGCAATGGATAGATATAGGAATTGATTTGGGTTAGGGGGGCGTTTAGCACATGGATCCTCAAAAAATACACGAGGAGAGGAGAAAACGGTGAAAATAAGCGAACCGGAGGTGATCGGAGGCGGGGCTGCCGGCGGCGACTCGGGCGGGGTCCGGCGATGGTCGGCCGGCGATGGCAGGCCGAGCGGCGGCGCGCGCGGGTGAGTGGCTGTTGGGCGAGGCGAGATCGGGCGAGGGAAAGCTGAGGGGGCGCGGGCGAAGGAGTTTTTTCGTTTTCGAAAACTGCGCCCCCCCTCGGCTTTATATTAAAAAGTTACGACTCGGCCGAGTGACTTTACTCACTCGTCCGAGCGAGGCAAATAACGATTTCTCCCCGATATCGCTTCGGCCGAGTGGCTTTGCCAGGCTCGGCCGAGTGGAGTAAGTCCATTCGGCCGAGTGACTCAAGCTACTCGGCATAACTCGCCCTAGGAGGGTATCCGATTTACTCGGCCGAGTGAATATATATACTCGGCCGAGTGGCAGTTCTTATGAAATGAGAAAAATAGACAGAGAGTTGGGTACAGCAGACTTCCCTCGTTCGTGAGCGGCTCGGCCGGACGAACTTATGGACTCGGCCGAGTGACTAGTATACTCGGCCGAGTGAGCCTTAATTTCTGCTGTTTATCTTCGTTTGGGCTCTAAACTCCGTCTTTCTTCCTCCAGTCGATTTCATGCTCCTCCTAAGCGTCGAACGCCTTCTTTGGGCGCTCCTCGTCGCCTCGTTCATCCTCCTCATGATGGATCTACTTATCTCCTCTCCTGTCAAGAAAAATGGGACCCGTTATCACAAAATTTGGCGATCGACTCAAAACACTAAAAATTTCTAAAACAAAAATAAAGAAAAAGTAAAAATAAAGCAAAAACCGTCGGGTTGCCTCCCGACAAGCGCTCGTTTAAGGTCGTGAGCTCGACCCCCTATAATTTTCAATCAATGCGGGATGTTGGGTGCATACGGGATGCACCCGTCAAACTTTCCGGGGAGCGCGCTTGGATTCGAACGTGGCGGCGTAGCGTTCTCCCGCGGTGGTCTCCTATCTCGAATAGTGTTGGGGGAGGCTCCCCCAAGCTAGCATTTGCCCCGGCCAACGGCTTGACCGGCGGTGCCGATTTCCGTGCCGGCGGAGCTTTCTTTGGAGACTTTAATTTCGAGAGCTTGCAGAGCTCTCGAATCCTCGCGACATCAGTGTCGCCTTCATCTTCATCAGCGGAGAAGTCGGGGGAATCGTCTTTAATCTTTTCATCTTGGCCTAAATCCGGGCCTTCATCAAATTCTTCATCAAAAAGGGCACCAATTGAGTGAGGAATCGCCTCCTCTATTACCTCATCGAGGAGGTCCGAGAGATCATGCGACCGCTCTTTAAGCAAATATACTCTATTGGTTTCACCCGTCGGGATCCCCTCGGAATAGTGCTTGAGCCTTTGACCATTTACTTTGAATGTGGTACCATCCTTGCTTTCCAACTCGAAAGCTCCTCCCGGTTGTATGTGCTTAATGGTGAAAGGTCCCGACCATCGTGACCTCAACTTACCGGGAAATAGTCGGAGTCGGGAATTGTAGAGCAAGACCTTGTCTCCCACCTTGAAGTCCGTGACAGTTATGCGGGCATCGTGGAAAATCTTGGTCCTTTCCTTGTAAATTCTCGAGCTCTCATAGGCGTCTCTCCTTATTTCATCAAGTTCGTTGATGTCCAAGAGTCGCCTCACCGCCGCACTCTTATAATCGTAGTTAAAGGTCTTGATGGCCCAATATGCACGGTGTTCCAACTCTACCGGCAAGTGGCAAGCCTTCCCGTAAACTAGGCGGAACGGTGTGGTACCGATGGGGGTGCGAAAGGCCGTGCGATAGGCCCATAGAGCATCGTTTAACTTCATTGACCAATCCTTTCTAGACCGATCTACGGTTTTCTCGAGAATTTGCTTGATTTCTCTATTTGAGACTTCTACTTGGCCGCTTGTCTGGGGGTGATAAGCCATTCCAACTCTATGATTTACCCCGTACTTCTTTAGCATGGCTTCAAACTTGTTCTCTATGAAGTGGCTTCCCCCGTCGCTTATCAAGGTACGCGGCACTCCAAAGCGCGGAAAGATATTTTGCTTGAAGAATTTGGAGACGACCCTAGCATCATTAGTAGGGGTGGCAATAGCTTCAACCCATTTGGAGACATAGTCAACGGCCAATAGGATGTACTTGTTGCCATTGCTCGACGGAAAAGGCCCCATGAAGTCTACTCCCCAATAATCAAAAAGCTCAATCTCCTGGATGGGTCTCATCGGCATCTCATTGCGCTTGGAGATATTCCCGGTCCGTTGACATCTATCGCAACCCTTCACAAAAGCGTGAGTGTCTTTAAACATTGTGGGCCAGAAGAATCCGCTCTGCAAGATCTTAGCGGTAGTTTTAGAGGCGGCATGATGTCCCCCGCATGGTAGACCGTGGCAATGCAAAATGATAGACGTTGCCTCCTCTTTAGGAACACACCTACGAATGACATTATCTTTGCATATCTTGAAAAGGTAAGGATCTTCCCAAAAATAGCTACGGACCTCATGCATAAATCTCCTCTTTTGTTGCGTGGACATCCCATGCGGTTTGATTCCGCACGCCAAGTAGTTGACGAAGTCCGCATACCAAGGTACTTCCTCGGCCCTTACCGCATACAGCCTCTCATCAACAAATGTATCGTCAATAGGTAAGCTCTCATCCTCCTTGTCGCGAATGAGCCTGGATAAATGATCTGCCACGACATTGTCTGTACCCTTCTTATCTCTGATCTCTAGGTCGAATTCTTGCAACAAGAGTATCCACCTAATCAACCGGGGTTTGGCCTCCTTCTTGTTTAAAAGATATTTCAATGCTGCATGGTCGGTGTGGACAATCACCTTGGAACCGAGGAGGTAGGAGCGAAACTTCTCTATGGAATAGACGACCGCTAGAAGCTCCTTTTCGGTAGTTGTGTAGTTTTTCTGCGCGTCATCCAATGTCTTGCTTGCGTAGTATATCGCATGAAGCTTCCTATCTTTCCTTTGTCCCAATACCGCTCCAATGGCTTGGTCGCTAGCATCGCACATTAGCTCAAAAGGGAGGCTCCAATCCGGCGGTTGAATGATGGGCGCTGAGACTAGCGCTTCCTTCAAGGTGTTGAAAGCTTGCAAGCATTCTCCTGAAAAATCAAAAGGAACATCTTTAGCGAGTAAGGAAGTAAGTGGTCGGGCAATCGAGGCGAAATCCTTAATGAAGCGGCGGTAAAACCCCGCGTGACCAAGGAAGCCTCTAATGCCCTTGACATTAATAGGAGGAGGAAGTTTTTCGATTACCTCAATCTTAGCTTTATCTACCTCGATTCCTCTTGAGGAAACAAGATGTCCGAGAACTATACCTTCCGTGACCATGAAGTGGCACTTCTCCCAATTGAGAGTGAGATTGTTTTGTTGGCACCTTTTTAGGACTTTAGTGAGATTTTCCAAGCAAGAGTCAAACTCACTTCCATAAACCGAGAAATCATCCATAAAAACTTCCATAATATTTTCAATATAATCGGAAAATATGGATGGCATACATCTTTGAAATGTGGCGGGAGCATTACAAAGGCCGAACGGCATCCTACGGTATGCGTAGGTGCCATAGGGACAAGTGAAAGTTGTCTTTTCTTGGTCATCTTCGTGCAAAGGGATTTGGAAGAAACCCGAATACCCGTCTAGATAGCAAAAGTATTTATGGTTCGCGAGGCGTTCAAGCATTTGATCGATGAATGGCAATGGGTAATGGTCCTTTCGGGTGGCTTTATTGAGTCTCCTATAGTCAATGCACATTCGCCATCCCGTGACAGTGCGCGTGGATATTGGCTCACCTTTGTCATTTTTTATGACAGTCATCCCTCCTTTCTTGGGGACGACGTGGACGGGGCTAACCCATCTACTGTCAGAGATAGGATAAATTATACCGGCTTCAAGCAATTTTAGGATTTCCTTTTTAACCACCTCCTTCATGTTCGGGTTCAACCTCCTTTGAGGCTCTATGGAGGTGGCTTCGGTATCCTCCAAATGGATCCGATGCGTGCAAAGCCTAGGGCTTATTCCCTTTAGATCGGAAATAGTGTATCCCAAGACATCTTTGTGGCTCCTAAGGACGTCTAGGAGTTTTTCAAGTTGATCTTGTGTGAGGTGGGAATTGACTATCACCGGAAAAGTCAATTTATTACCCAAAAAGGCATACCTTAGATTCGGCGGTAATTGTTTAAGCTCTACCTGAGGTGGCGCTGCTTCTTCCACTTTATCAGCTCGCATGAATTCGGCTTCTTCCTCGTCATCCGGGTTTAGCTCATGTTCAGATGGCATGCTTTCATGTGACAAGTCGGACTCGCTGCTTAGTGAGGATGAGGCATCGAAGTAGGCGCCCTCTGATTCAGTGCTAGCATCGCCAAAACCTTCACTCTGCTCCAGTTCGTACCTGGAATCAAGAAACACATCAGACGATTCATAAAAACAAGAGTGAGCGTCATAAAGTGTAACACCCTGAATATCGGTTTGCTCGAAGGGTTCTTCGGGAGCATAGTGCTCTTCGACATTTGCTCTATTGTCTTCGAAATGCAATTTGTCGTCGACTACGTCAACTCTGACATTGCCTCCGATAGTTCCTTCCGGGGAGATTTGGTCCATCACAAAGCTAGCAAATAGTTGTTCGTCGGGGTCCGTGATATTGATAGCAAATGCTCCGGTAGTGTGGACCTCGTCGACAAGCTCCTTAAGGAGGTCTGTGAAGGTGTCATAGTCTTCTCGACTGAGTTCTATTGTTGGCGTTGCATCCCCCATTCTCCCTGTTAAGATCTTATGCAAAATGCGGGGAGAATATGCAAATAGGGCTACGAATGAAGTTAGGATAAGATAGAGAGGGAAGTAAAGGAAGAAGGTAAGAAGAAATAACCGGGTGGTCGGTGCCGAGCACCGTCAAAATGCCCTCCCCGGCAGCGGCGCCAAAAACTTGATCGCGCCCCGGCGTACACGTCCCGAGGCGACGGTTGTAGTTTTACCGCAAGCGCACGGTATAGCGACGAGCGGGTATCGAACACAGGGAGGACGAATGACCGTGCTTGCTCCTAATCAACCTGGCTATTTAGAGGGATAATTGCCTTGGGCGATCCTGTCACAATCGTCAGACAAAAGTGCGAAATATCAAATCAAATAGAGAACGCCTAGGGAATGGGGAATCCCCACTACTCACCGTATTTCACAAATGTGGTTCGCCGGTATCGAAATCGCTAGGATGAGAATTTGGATGAACTAGTTGAAACTAAATGTGGAACCAAGCTCACGCTCTCGCGCTGTTGCCGGTCTATAGCTATCCTAGGTTTGGGTCCAATCTCTTGCAAACCCTAGCCTAGGGAAGCTAGCATTAGGATCAACATCATCGTCCAATTGCGCACCGAGCCCAATCTCTTGCAAACTCGGTCCACAATCTAGATTAGGATAGTTCCTACCCGTCCAATCTCTTGCAAACGGGTATCGGCACGGAATTGCAACCGGAGATCCTAGCATCGGTCCAATCTCTTGCAAACCGATACTTCGAAAATCCGACTCCAACCCAATTCGGATTTCTAGGGCTTCCTATCGAATTGGGATCCAATCTCTTGCAAATCCCAATTGATGTGAATACCTAGCTATCCGTAGTAATTCGATCCCAATCTAATCCCTAATAACAATCCTAGCTCAATTTCTACCAATTCAACACAAATACGGAATTGGGCTTGTAGGGTTCATCCCCACGCCCCAAGACGTGGAGACTACTCACTAATCATAGCAATAGCACAATAATTAGCAATGAAATAGACAATGGAATTCATCACAACAATGATATAAACAATAAAAATAGAGTTTTTGGGGAAGAGAAGTGCAAACCAATGTAGATCTTCAATCAACCCAACAAAAATCCAAGTTTTTCTCTTCTCCAATCACAATTAATAAAGCTAAAAAGTAGACTCAAAAAGCTGCAAAAAATCTGAGAGGTGGCTCTTCAAACTAGGGTAAAAACAGGGCTTAAATAGCCCCAAAAATCGTCCAAAAATCCTGACCAAAACGCCCCTGCACAGCCTGTTTTCCGCAGATTTCGCTACAGGCAGCGCATCGCACTCGGCCGAGTGACAAAAGTCGCTCGGCCGAGTGAAAACCCTGTAATTTTCCAGTAAGTCGGGGCTTTCAGGGGTCTTCAGTTCGGAGGTGGCTCGGCCGAGTGAGTTGTCGTCACTCGGCCGATGGCTTTACTTCACTCGGGCGGACGGATTTACCACTCGGCCGAGTGGGTCTTCTGAAGCTCAGGTGGCCGAAAAAACAGTAACTTCGATACTTTTGAGGGCCTTCGTCTGGGCGCCACTCGGGCGGACGTGGTATAGTCACTCGGCCGATGTGGTCTCCGTCGCTCGGCCGAGTACACATGGAAAACGTGTCTGAACGGGTCGGCCGAGCGGTGTCTCGCTGGTCGGCCGAGTGGCTCCTCCACTCGGCCGAGTGGGACACAAAAATGCCCAAACTGCTTAATTTGGCCTCCCCGTCGCTCCTGCGGCGTCCATTCTTCTTCCGCTCCTCTCCAACAGCAAAATACTCCTCGGGGAGGTCGTTGGTGGCCGTCTAGCGTAAGCGTATCTCGAGATCACTCCAAATCGCGCCAAATCACCTGAAATGCGACAAAAACAACAAAACGTGAAAAGCATCGCAATATCGTCGATAAATCGTAAAAGACGTGATTTGGGCGATCTAAATGGCATGCAAACATGCGGAAAAAAGGTGTAAAATAAGGAGTGATCACCCACAGGCTTCAACTGTCTCAATCCAGATCTAACAGTAGGCTTCAGCCCTTTCATAAAGCACCTCTCTAAAGATTCACCTGAGACCCCACGAACTCGGTGGCATAGCAATTCAAACTTCTTAATGTACTCTCACACGCTCCTTTCCTGCTTCAATGAATATATCCGCTCATAGACTCCCCCAGACTGTACTGCACCAAACCGCTCTTAGAACTCCTACGTCTAAAAAGGCTGCTGCTGATGTGTCCACCTAAACCAACCCAAGGCCTCTCCCTCCAAGCAGACTCATATAGCCCGGAGTCAGTCCTCCCCTGGTACCGCTGACATCTCAAAGTATCTCTCCACTCAGTACAACCAGTCATCAGTGTCTCTGCCCTTAAAAATGGGCATCTTCAGCTTCCTCAGCCGACTTCCACAAGCAAACTTCTTAATATACTCTCACACGCTCCCTTCCTGCTTCAATGAATATAGCCACTCATAGACTCCCCCAGACTGTACTGCACCAAACCGCTCTTAGAACTCCTCCCACGTCTGAAAAGGTTGATGCTGATGTGTCCACCTAAACCAACCCAATGTCTCTCCCTCCAAGCAGACACCTACAGCCCGGAGTCAGTCCTCCCCTGGTACCGCTGACATCTCAAAGTATCTCTCCACTCGGTACAACCAGTCATCAGGGTCTCTGCCCTCAAAATGGGCATCTTCAGCTTCCTCAGCCGACTCCCACCAGCAAATCCTCCTCTCTTGCGGCTGATCATGGCATCTCGACTGGTACACAGGTGGTCTGTCAGGAATGTACCCTATGGCCGGATCTCGTGCGCCTTCGTTTGCTCCGTCCCACGGCCAGTCTACCCGCTCATCTCTCTGTGGGTACCCATAATCCCCCTGATAGGCTCTAGGGACGCCCTGAAGTCCTCTCCAATCTCCTGTCACACCCCCGAACTGTGGGGGCTAAGCCGACAGGCCTCCAAAGTGCTGCTGTCGCCCTCCATGCTGCTGAAATCCATCCCTGGGCCCCACCTGTGGCTTAAAAAATGGTGTATGAACTGTTCGGGCCCCAAAATGGGCCCCAAGTGGTCCTAACGAGGTCGGAGGGAGCTGTCGGGCCCCGTGGAGGTCGGGTAGGCCTAGGAAAGAGGCGCGCACTGGGCGAAGCCCCCAAGGGGGCGGCGGCGGGACCTACCGGCCCTAGTTATGAGCCGACGGGCCCCATCGTTGCCCCAGGGGGGCGCCGATGGCCCTGGAGGGCCGAGCGGCCCTGTCTGCCCCTCCTGGGGGTTCGGTGCAGCCCTCAGTGGCTGCCGGAGGGGTGGCCGCCCCTGGTGATCGGCGCTCCTCCACGTGACAGGGAAGTTGCCGGGAAAGCCTCCCAATCTTCTGGATCTGCTGCGTTTCGATGATCGTGTGGGTAAAGGCCTTTGTCTTCCGCATCTTCCTGAACCCCTTCAGTAAAAATCACATTTTTACCTTTCATCGTCGACAAAGGTGGCTTCTTTTTGCTCGGATCTAGCTTGGGTTAAGATTTGCTATCATTACCGCTAATTCCTGCATCTGAGATCTACTTGCTGCCATAGCCTCCGTCAATCGTGCACGCTCCTCCGCCGCTTCCTTTTTCCCTTCGTTAACCACCTCGATAATCTTACTTTCAAACTTCTCAAACTTCTCTTCCAATAAGTCAATACGCTCCTTGGATCTTGTGTTCGCCAAGGAACGTAGGAGCTCTGATACCAAATTGATGCATCTAGGGCTATTTGTAGGGATAAAGGTAGAATTGTTAGGGTTGTAGACTAATAAAAATAGGATTTTTATATGAAAAACAGATCTGAAATTAGAATAGAATTGCAAGAATAAAGATCTAGGACTAGATTAATCTACAAAAGCAAGATAAAGCAATTTGTAAATTAATCTAAGATCCAAGGAAAATAACTCACAATTCAATTCTTCGGTAAACCTTCTAGGGCCGGCCGGCTCTTGCTTAAGGGGGGATTAGCTAATTGTTAAATTACTAAACGACCCCCTCGTAGTTGCGAAACTACAAGTTTGACCCCAGGCCCGTGGTGGATCCGAGTCGCATCCTCCTTTGGTAAACTTGAACCGGCCCCTCCTTGGACCCGCGCGCCTCATTGACTTGTGCAGCATCACAGAGCCGGTCCCAATCTCTAGCGATAAGTTGGAGCTCGGTAAATGGGTAACGAGCTCAGTTGCTTAACAATGTGAAGTTTGTTGTGAGATCCCTAGTTACCAAACTGTCGAGACGCAACCTCGACAATTCGATGTTAGTCCACTGCTCGCCGAACTACTGAGGATGTGACTCAGGTACTTTGGGTTTAGAGCGCTCGGTAAACCTCTCTCATTGCCGAGGCTCAGGTGGAGCTCGGGCAAGTGCACCACTGCCGAGCTCAGGTGGGGAGCAGATGGAGTAGGGAGGCTCAGGTGGATCTCGGTAAGGAGGCTCTGCCGAGCTCATTCACATGTGGTCTATTGTTCATGTGGGGATTGTTGGGTTGCGAACAATAGTCTCACATTGGCTAGGTTGAGGATCTTGGTGGGGTATAAATATGGGTAATGTATCTTTATTGGTATGAAGCCTTTTGGGGAGACCCAAGAGCAAAACCAATTGGTCCAGTGGGCCCAAGTGAATAATATCATATCAATGTGGAGATCCTACCGTGACGGCCAAATTTACACCCTTGGAAAACAATGGAAATCTCTTCTTATTGTGTTCAGATCAAATTAATGTTTGACCTAACTTGCGCAAGTATTAATTGAAATTGTACTTCAAAATGTTGATTATATTTTATTTTAGATAATTTATAAAATTTATCAATTATCTTTTCATAAATGTTACAAGCTTTGCTTTTGATAACTTTATCAGCTATATGATGACAAAATTTATTTATCATAATGAGCATAATTTTCATAAAGCTTGTCGTATTTGGGATTTATGAATTAAGATTCAGTTTTCGAACTAGCTATCGTGTTTTCGAGTTTGGAAATGTCATGTATGAATGCAACCCAATAAGAATTCAAGTTCAAAATTGTAGATCCAAACTCAAAAAAATACGTAAACGATCCTATCAGATTCAGGTACCGAGTCTTACTAGCAACCTAGGTGCATGAGGTATACATGATGGATGTAGTTGTAGAAACTCCTCATACTCTGACTGTCAGAAGAATCTGCACTATGATAATAGATAATCTTAGGAAAGATAGACCATATGTGTGTAGATCGAATAACGAACTGGTCATCCCCGAGAGTAGCCATATTAACCCATTAATCGATGACAAATAATAGCAGCAGCAGCGTAACGCCCCGTGTCCCAGGTGCCGTCACAATTTAAAATAGTTATATGCAGGTCATGCATGTGCTAGTGAAGTCAATGTAGAGCAGAAAAAATAAAAATACACATTCATAACATGTTAACACAGTTCTAAACAGGAAAGAACAGTTTTAACGTACATACAACTGAAATGTAAATACAATACTCACACTCAGCTAGCTCGTGGCTCAATGTCCTGCACCGGAAGCTCAGACTCCTCGTCCTCGGACACCTCCGTATGATCCTGTGCGTCACCTGGTGGGGTAACAGAAGTCGCACCACAGCTCAATAGAGTAGACAATATCTAACCAACGACAGAAATAGTAATGATATACAAAAGGAGATATGACAGCAACAGTTATAATAGTACGATACAAAGATGTAATATGGTATGATCATTTAATCGCCTCAAACTACTGTAAGTTTGTACATGTTAATGTGAACCAATCCTAAGTCGTGATTTATAACGGAGAGTGAGATGTGCAACCCGAAGACCTTCTTGGACCGCGGGGTGCTACCCTGAGCCGAGTAACAAGCTACTCAGGACCCACTTAAATTATAGAATATGGAATGGAAGTCCTCCCAGATACATGCCGAACGACATGCTCCAATCGCTCCCTAACCCTCTCAATCATAAGTTTCCCCAAAGCCCGGTGAGTCAAGCTAAATTAATTAGTTAACACTTTTAGTGTCGTGATATCGACGGAGTTTAATATCATTTAAACTACATAGTCAAGGGGGTCCATGGTCAATAATTGAATGTAGCAACTAGACATGTCATAAGCCAATTCTCAATTCCATCAGCTATCTATTATCAGTGACATCACTAGTAACATCCTATGGACTACGTAATTTAACGTGATATTAAACTTCCACGTGTATAGATTCCATCTAGACTATCAGTAAAGCAAAACACGTGATAACTGAAATAAAGGCACAACTAGATAATAAAAGCAACAATATTTATTTAAAAAGGAAACTGTAATATGAAATCTTTAGTATTTCTAAAAAATATACTCAGCGGGATACAGTTTTGGGGTCTTCATCATGTAGTGGTGGGAACCGGAGCCTACGGAAAAATCCATGTGGTTTCTAGCAAGGTACCAGGGGCTAATGACCAAGACATCGGGGGAATGGGGCTCAAATCCCAAGCAATCCATACTGAAACCCAAAATAGCACGTGAGGAGCCTAGCCGAACCCAAACAGCAAGCTGAAAAGCCATCTGCAACCAAACAGCAAGCAAGCAGAAAAGCCACTGAACCCAACAACCAGCAAGGAAGCCTAAAACAGCAAGCAAGGAGCCCCAATCAGCAAGCAAAAGCCAACTGAACCAAAACACCAAGCAAAGAAGGCCACCAAACCCAACAACAACCAAGGAACCCCCAACGGCAAGCAAAGAACATGCCAAACCCCATGCCGAAACCCCAAAACAGCAAGCAAGGATGTTAGCCGAACCCATTACAGCCCAACGTCGAGACCCTGGGACCCCACAGCAAGTATGTGAGGGAAGCAATCCCACAAACGAACCGTATGGAATCAAACCCTACTTTATCTCCCAAATCATCATCTCCCGACTCGCAAAAATCCAATTTTCTCACAAACCCCAATGATTCAACTCAGATCTATGCAAGCTAAAAATTGAAATTAAACTGTAGGGTAGGGGATAGAGTCTACTGAAAGTATAGCTGAAGAACCAAAGAAAATCAAGAACCAAAAGCCACAGCAAGATCCAGCAAGGATCAACTCAGAGAAAGCCGAAGAAAGCCGTCGAAAAAGCCGTAAAAATGAAAGGAAACTTACAGTTTTCGTTGAAAAATTGAAGAATATGAAATATGAAGATATAGGGCTCGAAGGAGCTGTTGGAGAGGACGGTGGAGGTCGTGGCCTCAATTCACGCAATCTTAGTGAAAGGGGCAGCCATGGCCTCCGCAGGAACCTACAAGAGGATGAAAGGGCACGGTGAATAGATACATGGGGGGTCGCAGGCGTCATGCGAAAGGACAGGGGCGTTCGCCCTCTTCGGTCGAAAGCCCTAGGGTGGGCCCGAGTCACTGTGAGAACGAGAGAGCAAAGGAGAGACGATCGAAAAGCCCTAGCGGGCTCGGGGGCGCTGTGAGAACGAGAGGGGGGAATAAAAAACCCTCGTGGGCTTTGCTGAGCGGGCCGAGGGAAATGAAAAAGAGAAGGGGGAGGGGAAATAAATGGGGCCCGTTACAAGCAGCATATGATAGAATGCCCATAAGCAATGGCAATCATCAGCAAATAGTAATATATACATAGCAATAGAATCCATGGCAGCAATAATGATAGTAATAGATTGAATTACATAGACAATAATAGATAATAAGTAGTCCAAATGCGTGGGCAATAGCAATTAAAACCCATAAGCAGCGACAATCATGGAACACATAGGCAGATGGAATAGATCTGATCTTGATCTGATCTAATTTGATAATATCAAACGATGGCAAAGAGATCGACAAGATGTCACGATGAAGGAAAGGATGAAGACATTGAAAAGGAGACGAAAATAAGATGGTGGCGACGGTTGCAACGATGAAGACAAATGACAACGGCAACAACGAGGAAGATGACAAAGACGATGATGGTAGTGGCATGGAGGTTAAAGGATATCAACAATGGTAGCATGAGAGATAAGAGGACAACATTGGCAACACATGGGAAATGATGTCAGTAACATGGAAGAACATAGATGAAATCGGCTTGGGGTGACAAGTTAGTAGTGATGTGATTTGATTAGAGTTAGGATTTTAGATATCTTCTTTCGTTTTGATACCATGTTAGAGAGGAGAAAATATTAATGAAGCAAAGAATGAAAGAAGCTTGCACTCTCCCCTTCAGGTCTTACTTATAGCAATGAAATTACACGTTACAAATCTTAGATCCAACATGCATACCGCTAATTAAAGTATGACATATTGTGTATGCAATATATTATATCTAGACACTATATTGAGCACATGCTTGAATTCTAAGATAATTTTTTTCATTTATCTTTCAGATGTATCATAATGGCACATGAATCCCAGAAGACTTCTATTTCATATATTAATATATCATTTCAAAGATTCAATTCACCAAAAGAACAGAACGAGACGACCGAATTGTGATCTCATCCATCAATCCTAAGGCAAAATGCATGAAACCATCATGTGTGTGTAAAAGGGGCCTTTGGTCACTTTCTAAATAACTCTTGGCTTCAGACTCGCTTGACTTTCTGTTCAACTATGGTACTACTTTTGGGATTGAGTCGTTTGACTCGGCCACTTGGGGATGTACAAAGGCTCAAGGCCAGGATAATGTGCTGGGAACTGTCTTCCCCAAACTCAAGATTTATAATCTTGGACCTGACTCCCCAGATAAGCCCATCTTTCTGTTCTGTTCCTTACGTGGAATACCTTGAGAATACAAAACAAGAAAATAAGCAAGACAACTCTACATGCGAAATGAATATATCTTATGCCTAAATGTGGAATAACAAGGTAGTACAAAACAAAATAATAAGAAAAGCAATCGTACATGCAACTTGAAAATATCTTCTGTCTAAAGGCTGACATGAACATTTGGATACCTCTGGTCCAGCTGAACCAATTAGTTCAAATGTTTCCAAGTCCCAGAAATTTACAGTTCGATCTGCTGAGCCTGAAAGCATATCAACAAATTAGCTTCATGGTTAAGAAACATAAAAATACATGCAAGCAACTCAAGAAATACTTGAGTATTCCAAGAAGTGCAAAGAGCATATGTAACAAAAGAAAGTAAATAATTGCAATGAAATAAGTAGAATATCAAACACTAACAATATAAGAACATTGATCTGTGATTTCTAAGAATATCCTAAAATGGATTGGTACACATTACATGATGTTCTTCCTTATTTGCACATGATAAAACAAAGAAATAATTGTGCACAACTTCATTTCATCTACATGTAAAACAAGAAAAATAAGTATTCCAAGTACATAAAATAAAAGTGTTGTCTTTGCACTTGAAGGAACATGGCATAGACAAATGGCCTGCATCTAGATAAATAACCGTTAACCCAAAAGTGGCATAAATACAGGTTTATATTAGAATTGACAGTTGAGTATAACCAATTAAGGAACATACCTGTTGCAAGGAGAAACTCTTGTGGATGGAAATCTATGCACCTGATTGTTCCATTATGGAATTTAAAGTCATGCAGGAGTTTTCCTGCTGTCAAGTCCCATATCTTCACTACGTGATCATCTCCGCCAGTAACAACCCATCGACCGTCTGGAGTAAATCGGATGGTTCTGATGCCACGTGTGTGTCCTTTATAAGTGTGAATGCAACCCTTCTTTCGAATATCCCAGATCTTAAGATCAGTATCCAAGGAACCAGATGCAAAGAATTCGCCAAAGGGATGGAATTCAACAGCGGCACAACTTGATCTGTGCCCAGTAATTGTCCGCACAACTACACTTCAAGAACAATAATGACCAATTAGATGTTTGTGTTGTGGGCCATTTCAATTTCATTACTGATTCATTTCATTGCCATCAGTAATATGGCATTATAGATGTGTCCCCACATCGGAAAGGAATAACAGAAGTGGTCAACGTCAAACGAAAATTGGGACCAAGACGTTCCCAGCTTAAAATTTGGGAATAAAGGGGTTCCCAGAGTATAGTTAATGCTTCATTATGCCCCAAGTTCACTTGAGCTTTCATGTATCTTGTTATGAGTGCTCATGTTGCTGCCTAAGAGGGATACACACATCAAGAAGTTTGGTAGGCTTGACTGTGACTAGTTTCTGGAACCTATCCATGATTGTTGTGGATATGGGTCTCATTGTTGATCAAGGAGACTAATGCCAGGCTGAATCCATGAACAGTTGGTGCTAGAATAGGTCCATACTTTATCATGGTGTGTCCTACTCTGGTATTCACACATGCAAGGAAAGGTTTTTTGGATATTCAGGCATAATTTACGAGTATAACCTCACGTTGGGACGAAAAAGAAAAGTGATGAACTTTAGCAAAAAGTCATTCTAAAAAACCTATTTGCATAAAGTTTTTAGAGCAAAGTAGTTCCAGCCTACACTTAAGGTCCATGTTACCCCATGATGACGTTAGTTTCTCCTAGCATGTCATTAGACTGGTCCCTTCGAAGAGTGGACCATATAGGCGCAATCACATAAATTGTATCAAGTTAGTGCGATCCAAAAAACGTATCAGATTAATAGCAGTTAGGGCACAAGAGTTGGCTACATTTGGAAGACAAAAAAGTGGGAAAACGTCATGTAGTAAATTTGCCCCCATTGTCTGCAGACATAGACACAGCGTCTAAATACATGCCAAGTCTATGCCTCATATTACCACGTTCTCACTGCTTTTCTAGATCTAGAAACATATATGCCTAGGACTGGGTATGTCTAGCACTAGATTTTTCCATAGCAGTCAGTTTTAGTATCTAAGATGTTGAAGACTACCGAACCTTATCCAGTTTGGTATCACTACCATGGCTATGCATCAGAGCAAAAAGCTCTAAACCATATGTATTCTACTTCAAAGTGAAATGCACATATGTAGAATTACAGAACTCACGCTTGGCCTCTTCCATATCCCACAGCTTGATTGTACCATTAGAAGATCCTGCCAGCACTAGGACCTCCACTGAATCAAAAGCCACGGATTGAACTGAACATGTGTGACCAGACAAGCTCTGCAATTATACAGAAGACAGAATCGTGTCATCATTGAAGATATATTATTCAGCTGTAATATTAATTCAGAACAGGTTTTGATCTCCACAAAATGTGGCACATGTGGGTAGAGAGGGAGATATTCTCTAGCAGTGCCAATAATTGGTTGGATACATGGTTTTATTGCGACAGTATGGTATGATGGGGTGAAAATAAACCGGCCTAACCTGATCAAGGGGTGGGTAGATAAATTTTTATTAGTAGTCCAATTTTTTTTACATTCGCACCCAAAACTTGGATTCTGAAGTGATACCATGCTGATGCACCGCGCTCATGAATGTACTAGTCCAATGAGCACCCACAATCACCACACAAGCACATGCACGAACACCCACACCCACACATTATAACTAACCCCAAAAGCCAGTATTCCTCCACGGTCAGAGAATAAAATGATGGGGAAGCCCAAAATTTAAAATTCTCCTGTATATTCTGCGCTTGGTCAACAGTTAACCTTCCTAGCCATAGTTTTATTTACAATGCAGCTCATATATCCATTTATATTGTATATCATATACTATGAAAGGGATGCACGTTACATGGTATATGAGATGCAATATAAATAACTAACATGTGAGCACGTGAGCACATAAACATTAGACTTGGATGCTCTTCAATACTTGGTGGAAACGTGGAAGGCATTTGATGTGATCCGTCAGAGGAATAAAGATAAAAATAGGGTTTTTAGAAGATTTTGGAAAATGTGAGATTTTTGTTGGATTCTGAATAAAGATAACAAGCTAGGTGGCCTCTATTCGAGAGGAGGCTTCTCTCTTAGCTTTAGATTTGAGAGCAAAATCTAACTCTCCAAGATGTAGGGTTCTATGGACTCCTAGAGGATTTCCTTCACAAAATTTCACAAAGAACCTCTAACCATAGCCACCACCTAATAAAACATTGTTTCTGTCAAGAAATTACAGAAATTACAAAACTACCGCCCTAAAGGCCAAAATTACGAAAACGCCCCTCGTTCAGCCCTTGTTTTGCTGCATCTCTATCAAGCCTCATTTGCTTCCTTTGGTACGTCACAATCGGATCATTGCTTTCCCAAAAGAGTCACTTTGTTCTCAAGGTGAAAGTATGAAAACTGCTATTGTACAACTCTAAAAGGTTCCCAAGTTGTATTATAGTCAGGGAGCCCTTTCTAGCAGATCAACACCTCTCTGTCACCTGCATTTCCTCAATGGACCCCCTTTAACTTCATTGGCTTCAGGATCACCTCCATGTCCTAACTCAACGTAGGTTGTAGCATAGATGAAGGCTTACGATCTCCAATGACTTGATGCAATTGTGATACATGAAAAACTGGGTGTATGGTGGATGTCGATGGTAGCTTCAACCTGTAAGCAACTTCTCCAATCCAGTCTCCCACCTTATAGGGCGCAAAGTAGCAGGCTGCAAGCATCTCATTACGCATGTGTGTTAAGGATCTTTGTCGGTATGGCCTCAGCTTCAAATCAATGATGTCTCCCACTGCAAACTGGACTTCCCTTATATGCTCATCTGTCTTCATCTTCAGTATCTGTTGTGCTATAGCCAAGTGCCTTTTTAACTCCTCAAGGGCTCTGTCCCTCTACTCTAAATACTGCTCGACCTGTGACACCGGTGTTCAGTTGTGGCCGTAGTGTATCGGATGTAGAGGATCGCGGTCATATAAAATCCTGAAGGAAATGGTCTGTGTAGATGTATGATAGGATGCATTGCACCAATATTCTGCTCACACTAACCACCTCGTCTACTGCTTGGGTGCATCTGACACGAAAAAACGTTGGTATGTCTCAATACTCCTGTTGACGACTTCTGTCTGGACGTCAGTCTATGTATAGTAGGGTCGTGCTCCTCTTAAGGATAGTCCACTACAACTTGAAAAGCTCCCTCCATAAGTGGCTCAAAAACACTCGATCCATGTCAGTCACAATGGATTCGGAAAATACATGCAATCGTACTATCTTCCTTCATGAAAGTTGACGTCACTATCACCACGATATATGGGTGTCGAAGAGCCACAAAGTGGGTATATTTGCTGAGACGATCAACCACAACAAGTATAACTGAAAATCCCTCTGATCTCAGTAGCCCTTTGATGAAGTCCATTGGCAATCTCATCTCAGACCCTTTCAGGGAAAGAAAGTGGCTATAGTAATCATGTCGGAACCATCACCAAGTATTTTTGACGCTGGTAAACGTCATAATTAGCTATCATCTTGGCCACATCTAATTATATCCATGCCCAATATAGCTCCTTGGCAATCCGTCGATAATCCGTTGCGCCCCAAAATGCCTGCCAATCGCACTGACATGGAACTCCTAAAAGATAGACTGAATATGGGTGGAAGTCCTAGGCAACACCAACCACCTATGATACAATAGCATCTTCCCCTCCAAAGAATAGCTCGGGTACTCCATCGATCCCTGTAGGAAAGTGGCATGTATCTTCCTTAGCCCCTCATCCGTCTCAATCTCATGCAATAAAGGCTCACAATCAAGCATCATTGTCACAGATAAAGCCGCCAACAGTGCTTCCTCACCTCGACAAGATAGAGCGTCTACAGCCTTGTTCTCCAGACCTGGCATGTGCTGGATCTCGAAATCATACTCTAGGAGTTTGGATAACCACCTCTGATGCTCTTTTGTCAACATGCACTGCTCCAATAAATATTTGAGACTATGCTGATCTGTGCACACAATAAACCTCCTGCCAAGCAAGTAAGGTCTCCACTTCTGAACTGCTAACACGATGGCCATCAACTCATACACATACACAGAATTAAATCGGACATGTGCTATCAAAACCTGGCTAAAGTAAGCCACCTGCCTCTGGTCCTGCATCAACACAAGACCTAACCCATAACCATAGGCTTCTGTCTCCAACACAAATGGTCTGATGAAATCAGAAAAGAGCACTGGTGCACTGGACATGGCCCGTTTTAGGGCCTCAAAAGCTCGAGTCGCCTCCTCTCCTCACAGAAAGCCATCCTTCTTGAGTTGCTCTGTAAATGGATAGACGATGGTGCTAATCTCCTGACGAACTTCATGTAATATACCGTCAGCTCTAAGAAGCCTCGTAAAGCACGCAAGGTGGTCGGTCGCAGCCAGTCTAATATAGCTGCAATCTTTGATATGTCTGCTGCCACCCTCTCTGCAGAGACCACATGCCACAAATATTCCACCCTCGATCGTGAAAATAGACACTTCTTGTTAGCACACAACTAATGGTCTTCCAGCTCCGGTAAGACTATCTCCAAGTGTCACACATGCTCCTTCATGGATTGGCTATATACCAGAATGTCGTCAAAGAACACCAAGTCAAACCTTCTCAAGTATGGATGTAAGACCATGTTGATGAGGGCCTGAAAGGTGACTGGGGCATTAGTCAAGCAGAAAGACATGACTAAAAACTCTTAGTGAAAATAGACACTTCTTGTTAGCACACAACTAATGGTCTTCCAGCTCCTGTAAGACTATCTCCAAGTGTCACACATGTTCCTTCATGGATTGGCTATATACCAGAATGTCGTCAAAGAACACCAAGTCAAACATTCTCAAGTATGGATGTAAGACCATGTTGATGAGGGCCTGAAAGGTGACTGGGGCATTAGTCAAGCAGAAAGACATGACTAAAAACTCTTAGTGACCCTCATAAATCTTGAAAGTTGTCTTGAACACATATGTAGATCGCATCCTGATCTGTTGATGTCCTAATTTCAAGTTGATCTTTGTGAAGGTCATTGCTCCATAACAGATCTAAGAGTTCATCAATCACTGGGATAGAAAATGTATCAAATATGGTCTCATTGTTCAACGCCATGTAGTCGATGCAGAATCTCTAGCTGCCATCCTTCTTTTTCACCAAGGGGATGGGGCTATGAAAAGGACTTACACTAGGATGTATCACGCTGGCCTGGATCATCTCTCCTACCAGCCTCTCGATCTCATCTTTCTATACCTGGGGTGTCGGTAGGGCTTCACGCTGATGGGTGAGACTCCTTCTCACTGGACAATGGTATGCTCATGGTCCCGTGGGGACGAAAGGCCATAAGACATGAAATACCCCCTCGAAACAGATCAAAATCTGATGCACCTCTGTGGAGATACCCCCTTTGGGGATTAGCTTAATATAATCTTTATTAGTTAGGATTTAATTGTGGTCAAGAATATGGCATCCATTTGGGTCTTTTGACGTTGTTGACATGACAGCAACGCAGAGTAACATCGAGGGCAAATTTTTACCAAACTGGAAGCTGTGGGTTCAATCTGGTTGCAACCCAGAGTAACATCGAGGGCAAATGTTTGCCAAACTGGAAGCTGTGGGTTCAATCTGATATAGCCACTCAAATTAATTTCTGGATGATGATTCTAATTGAATCGACAAAAAAAATTATTGTTAATTAATTAGAAGATGAAAAAAAAATTATTGTTAATTAATTAGAAGATGGAACGAGAGAGGGAGAGAGAGGAGGATATGCTTAGAAACCGCCTGAACAATGGCTAAGCGATGCAGCTCCACTAGAAAGCATCATCCCTCTGTCTGGATGGAATTGGCCACGGTCTTCAAGGAAACCGTAAACCGACACAAGCTTGGATCCACTGGAGAGTGATTGTCTTCACCCGGTCCTGAAACTCCATCTGTATCAACTTACAATTGATTCCAGTGTCCCCCAAAGACTAAAGTCACCTCACGTCCAAGATAATATCTATACTCACCAGGTCCAATGGTAGGAAGTCCTCGATGATTTGCACCACCTAGAGAGTCAAAAGAAGCCCATGACACACACAACTCATGCGCTCCACATGCCTCGTCCTCATCATCACTCCGAAACTCCATGTCTCGACGAGCTGTATCCCTTACTGATTCACCATCCGGTTGACGATAAAATTATAAGTAGCCCACTGTAAATCAGTATCATCATCTTCTAATTTGATATCCTTCTTCACGGTGTGGTTCAGAGTGAACCAATTATAGACTTTAATGAAACATCCACGACAAGGTGCGGATGCTCTTGGTCAACTATCTCCTCTGCTTTAGCCTCCACAACCACCTCATCCTCATCCTCATCATCTACTATCAGCAATTGTAGAGTACGGTCGCCACATCGATGCCCCGGTGTAAACTTTTCATCGCATTAAAAGCATATGCCCTTCACTCGTTTGACTCGCATCTCAGGCTCAATCATGCGCTTGAATTGCCCCCGGTCGTGCCTCACTTCCCTTCTCTCTGATTACAGGGTTCCCTCCCTCATGGTGGTGTGTTCTATCCTATTGTCGGTACCTGGCCGTGAAAAGTAAATCAACTTCATGCTCCCTTGGCTCGTCTCTCCTCTATGAGTCGATCTTCTACCATCTGTACCAACTCCATTCTGTCCAACAGCCCTCTAAGTCTCTGAATGCATAGCTCAGCCTGAATGTGTAACTTGAGGTCTGTCTAAAACTCCCCTACAAGGATTCCTCCGACAATCCCTGAACACGGCTTGATAGCATTTTTAAACTTCTTGATGTACTCCCAGATGGTCTTATCCTATCTAAGGACAAAGAGCTGCTCATGAAGGTCTCCCCACTGGATGTCGCGAAATCTGTGAAGCATGTAGTCCTTAAATTCTTCCCATGAACGCACATGTCGTCTCTGCTCTCTTCACTTATGCCGGGATAAGACTTCACCCTCCAAACATATCCCAACCGTCTTCAATTACTATGCTTCAGTAAGACGAGTCAATCAAAGTATCTTTCTGTCTGGTAGATCCATCCATAAGGGTCATCTCCTTCAAATATCGACAACTTTAATTATTTGACTCTGATTTCTGTGTTAAAATCCCATTGTGTTGTTGTCCCTCGGTACTGGTCATACTAGTATTATCGGTGAGGGCCCCGTGGTGCATCAAAGTCTCCAAATCTGCCTCCCTCTTCTCCATCATCTTTCTCCCAACCACTATCTCACCAATCGAACCCTCCATCATCCACATAATCCAGAACATCATTACAGTATCTGTCAAGCTCCTCATAGTTTTGAACTAGTCGTCAACGTCTCTTTGCAGTAAACCAAGGGCCATGAGCCCATTGTAGGTCTTCCAGGTCAATGTCAGGCCCCAGGGGTCTCTTCAATAGTCGTCGAGATCTCGACGGGCCACTCGAGGGTCGCGGGGCCTCGGGCAATCCGACCAAGGCTCGACGGGCCACTGGCGGGCCGCAGGAATCCGCAAAGGCCCTCGCAGCCCAGCCAGGTCTGAGCAAGCCCCATGGCAGCCTAACCCAGGTTCATGGTGCCTCCGACAAGGGTTCAGGGGTCGCCACCCTGTGGGTTCCTTCGTTGCATTGTCAGACATCTCTTTTGTGTCGGTTAGAAGTCTTTTCTGAATTCTTCAACATTTTCCTTCTCTTTTGCCAAAGATCACACCTTTTACGTCGGATCTGAGCGGTTGCCCTCATCTCTGCTCAGATCCGAATCCTTCACTCTTGACAACGCATCAACTTGTTGCGAGATATGTTGGTTTGCTTGCATAATGGCTTCCAATGTCGAGTTCATCCTTACTTCCAATGCCTTCACTTTGGATCTGATCGTGGCCACAGACGATCTAATCTCATCTCACTGATTTCTTTAATTCTCTCATCTCGAGCTCGTATTTCTCTTCCAAAGATTCAATCTTTTTCGTTGCCACCGTCATAGATACCAAAATCGAGTGCTCTGATACCAATTTGATGTTATTCGTAAGAGGAATAAAGATAAAATTTGGGTTTTGTAGAAGATTTGAGAAAAGATGAAATTTTTATTGGATTTTGACTAAAGGTAACAAGATAGGTGGCCTCGATTCGAGAGGAGGCCGCTCGCCTAGCTTTAGATCCGAGAGCAAAGCCTAACTCTCTAAGCTTTAGGGTTTCAATGGACTCCTAGAAGATTTCCTTCACAAAATTCCATATAGAACTTATAACCCTAGCCGTCACCTAATAAAACACCATTTCTATCTAGTAATTACAGAAATTACAAAAGTGTCCCTAAAGGCCAAAATTACGAAAACGCCCCTGGTTCAGCCCCTTGCCTTGATGCACCTCTATCGAGCCTCCTTCGCCTCATTTGATACATCACAATCGCATCGGCATTCAACTCATGCTAAGAGTTACACATATATCAAGATTGTCTGAACTTGATAGGTCATCGATGGGCCACCTGATTTTAATTAGCCACACAGCATAACCTTTTGAATCACATATTCAGTATAGGATTATATATATATGTAGTTATGAACCAGATCTATGTATCTTTCAATTAATAAAGTACTTGCCAGAACAAGATAAAGGCCAGGCTTAGCCTATGTTTCCTATCCATGGTTACAGTTGGTCATTTTCTGGTTGTGAATTAAGTGAATGCACTTAAATCCTCATGTCCTAATGTCAAGTTTATCTCGCACAACTGCATGTGTAGGTTTTGATTGAATAAATGAATCTGTCCCAAATGCTATATTACAATTTAAACAGTAGGAATCTAGCGATTTAACATATAAGAAGTAATTCCTACTCCTAGACAACCAGTGATGCAAATCTCTAGCCAATGACGTGGCATTTAAATAATAAATTGTTGTTATTTAGCTCTTGATGCCAGGCATCTCCTATGTTTCCGAGCTTTAATTTTATATGAAGTATAAATTTGAACACATAAGATGCCATTTTTTGATGATCCGATAATCAATTTTCTCCGAAAAAATTGCAGAATCTTTCGTCATTGTCAAATAATTCCAGGGTTTAATGATGTGTGCCCCCCCCCCCCCCCCCCCAAAAAAAAACCAAAAAAAAAAAACCAAAACAACAACAACAACAACAAACACACCACCCAAAAAGGTGAAAAAATAACGTAAGCACATAAGCACACACGCACAGAGGTATTAGTATTACCCACAGAGGTATTAGTATTACCCCCCTTCCTGATGTTCGCAATTCAATTCCACTTGGCAAGGATTGCTTGGATGACTATCGATTTAGTCGGATTTTTACATTATACTATTCAACACATAGTCTTTTATTCGACTATTTGGTATCAATATTTTTTTTGTTATAGACAGAACATTATATAAAAGACATAATATTACAGCTAACATACCAAGTTCTCAACTCTATCATATCCTAAATTAAAAAGGCTATACTGAACCATAATATTGTAGACAGACCAACACCATGGATACAGGTTACATTTGAGGACTGCTACCCAAAGTTTGAAAAGATATACTAAACCATGTCCATGTTCCCAAAAGCAATGAGTGCATGTTCGATATACCTTGCCCACAAATTGAGAGAAACATAATTTGGAGCAGAAACATTGGCACAAAAAATGCAAGCCTAGGAAACATTTTCATCTAGTACTTTTAAAACAAATACTCAAGGTGATATATCCTTCTAATGTGGGCACGGTTTGCTGGGCAGTGCAATTCGTCAAGTCTATACATGAGCATGTGGCATGCTGAATCTGATCCTTGGATAAGTGGAGATCTCAAAAGAAATTGTCTGTGGAAACAAAGAAAACACATGGCCATTGCATACATGTTTATTTCAGAATTAATACACATTTAACAACAAACATCTATCAATATTTTACTTAGTATTAATAATTTCATATTAAACTTTATCTTACGGTAATGACAAGCAGTTTATTTGTTCATAATAAAAAGGGACATAAAACTACAGTATTTTATTCTTTAGGAAGGGAATGCACTCACAGTATAAGTGAGTGCCACATGGAAGAACATGGAGGGGAAATCCTTCTTGTATGACACAATATACAAGGAAATTTTCATAGGGAGACAACCATGTTTTAACATGCAGGACATGAAGATATTTAGTCTTCTGGGTATTGCCAAGAAAACAGAAGAAACTGAAGTAAAACAAAAAGGATACATGAAATAATCAGAATATTCAGTACATACAATGAGCAAAAGGAGAAAAAGGAAAGGCAGAGAACTATTGTGGTGCAAAATATTACATATGAGAGAGTATGAAGCATGGGTGTTACAGGGTGTTATAGGAATAAATCCACTAAAAATAGCTCCATTTTAATTTGATGTGGCAAATATTTCAAAACCATCTGAGAATGGATGAGAAATATAGACATATAAATAGAATTGACAGTGCATAGAAATTGTTCAGTGCTTGTTACCAGGAAGATTTAGGTTCCAACTAACCATTAAGGAGGTTGGTTTGCCAATTGCCCAAAGATTCACTATGCGATCTTCACCACCAGTAATGAAAATTCTGCATGACTTCTTGCCGATACTCAGGCAGTTCACATCAGATACATGTGCAACAAACTCATCTAATTCCCTAGGTTAAGAAAATTAATCCACCAGGGAAAAAGCAAACGTTTTACTTGAGATGTGAAGAATAATTTAGGTAGAAGGGATGCAATTTAGCATGCTTGAAATGTTCTTACTTCTTAGCCTTCTAAGTCAAGCATCAAAGCAATTAATACCAATTTTATAATAGAAGCTTAAGGATACAAGTGATGGTGCATACATACATGCAAATCAATAAATTATCTGGTTTTTTGCCAATATTTGAACCAAGAACATAAATGCTCCAAGTAAATTCTCAAATCATGATACGGATATACCATACCTTACATAGGAATTTATTTCATTGCTTCTATTGTTGCAAATTAACAATTTCTGCAAACAAAGGAATCATTTGATGTTCTAGATTCTGAAAGCCATCTTGCTCCAAACAAAGAAAAGAATAAAAAAACCAGAAAACTAGTTTTCTTTCTTTTATCACATTGAAATTTCCAAACAGCCGTTAGAAGACTCTAGTAGTGTGTACCGTATTTAGTGATTTTTTGTAAAACTATGACGTATGGTTTGTTCACATTATTTTGAATGAAGTATGTCAGATTTTTTTATTTTTAAGGAATTTTGCGGAATTTATTTCTATTTTAATTAGTTAAAATCCGTTAACCTGTTAATTATGACCCAATTAACTAAATCCTAAATAAATCTTAAATTAGATTTCAAAGTTTAAATCTAAATTTCAAAATAGGGATTTTTTAAATTAAATTCGAAACCAAAAAATCTATCTTCAAACTTAATCCAAGAATCTTAACTAGATAACAGCTCTAATATAATTAAAATTAATATCCAAACCCAAACCTGGACAAACCCGATCCACTTATAACCATACCCTTAATCCCTATATAAATCAATAATCCCCAAAGCCTAATTTTAATCTCTCCCTATCTCTCCCTCAGCATTTTCCTGAGAGCATTCTGCCCCCTTAATTCTTTCTCCTGATTTCTTCTTTAAAAAAGAAAGAAGAAGAGATCGAAGAAGAAGATAATACAGAAGAAAGCGTACCTGGGCCTCAAATCTTAGCAGTTGTGCCTCCCTCCTCTGCCCTCAACTGGAGCCAAGCCATCGCCCCTGCCCTTTGCTGCCACTCCTTGCAGCAACCTCCACCGGAACTCTAATTACCGAGCCGAAACACCCAACAGCTGTACTCCATGTGACCCATAGGTTCCCTCAAAATATTTAAATTTCAATTTTCAGTTAATTAGATTTTAATTTTCAGTTAATTAGATTCTAATTTTCGGTTTAACTATATTTTATTTTTAGTTATGTAGATTTTAACTTCAGATTCTAATTTTCAGTTTAATTAGATCATAACTTCAGTTTAATTAAATGTTAATTTTAGTTAATTAGGTTTTTATTTTGGTTTGATAGGATTTTAATTAGAATTTCTAGATGATTTAGTCTTGTATTATTCATGATAGTTAACTTGATAATTCTATCCCAATCAATGTTTAGTTAGCCTTGAAACTAGTTCAGATTATCCACTTGATAATTCTATCCTAATCCATGTTTAGTTAGCCTTGAAACTAGTTCATATTATCCAAGATCATTAAATTGTTGATGAAAATACTCTAACATGTTAACTGTAGCATGTTAACTGTAGCATGATGATGGATACAAAGCACTGTATGTTAATTTTAGTTTAATTAGGTTTTTATTTTGGTCTGCTTGGATTTTAATTAGAATTTCTAGATGATTTAGTCCTGTATTTTTCATGATAGTTAACTTGATAATACTATCCTAATCAATGTTTAGTTCGCCTTGAAAATAGTTCATATTATCCAAGATCATTAAATTGTTGATGAAAAAATACTCTAATATGTTAACTGTAGCATGATGATGGATACAAAGCACTGTATGTTAGCACAATAACAACAGTTTTAGAGACATTGTATATGTCATTCAACCATGCAGGAATAATTCTTGCAACATTGAATCAAAAATATATAATAACTACATGACATGCGGTGTATAGAAAACTATTGACACAGAGGGTGCGGTAATGACAAAGGTACCCTATGACCATACCCAGCCATAAGTAACACCAAATTACGACCTAATAATTGTAGCCTAGATGGCAACTGTTGGGAAAAATTACGACCCATAATTATCAATTCAGATCTAGAATCATGTAAGAAGATTACGATCCCCGAATATAGTCCGATGATGCACCGTATGGGAAGTTTATTAATTCATATTAATCGTTATTCTGAGCAAATAGAACACCCAAATTATGTATCATACTCTTGAACATAAAATACATGCTAGACTAGTATCGTATTGTTCCTTGATATCATTGACTAAAGGTATTAATTGATATTAGTTTAATTCATTGATCACATTGCATATTGTTTACGGTTAGATCATGATTGTAGAAGCACTTAATTATCACCATTCGTGACATATTACTGCATAGACATCTCTATTGATGTATAATTTACTGCTAAATATTTAAATGATTTTTAAAATTAAAATATTTATTTTTTGAGAACCAACCAAATATTTCTCGCTGATGACATTCTCTTTTGTTTTTGTTAAAATATTGATCATCACATAAAGGCTGAACCCTTCGTGCATGTTGACGGAGAGGAGTTCCGAAATGATCAGGGTTAGTTACTTTTAATTTCCTTATTAGTAGTTACCAATAATATTCTAATCCTATGTTCTACTAGCCGAGGAGCCATATTTTTATTGTTCCTACCTTTCTTTTTTGTTGTAATAAGTGAAGTCCAATTTTAGAAAGTATTTCCTTTATTTCAAATTGGGATGTAGTAATTATCGTTTCAATTATTTTATTTATTTCTAGTTAAAGAAATCTGCATGAAGAACTTGGATGTTATTAGTTATTAAAGCTAAGTGTAGTTAAACCATTAGGAATATGGAAAAAAATTTAACATAATTTCCTTTTGATTTTAGTACATCGTGAAACTTCCATTCACTTCTCCAATACAATGGAAACCTAATGCAAGCAGGACGTGACATGTTTTTGGTAGTAGCATATACTGGTCCATGTCCATGGGAACTATTTAACCAGTGATAAAATGATAGAAACATTCAAATCTTATAAAAATTATCTTTTTGAAAATAACCATTCACCCTTGTTCTCCTTCTAAATTCCATATGACCCAGCACTACACCCAAAACAGTGTGGTAATGATGCAGCTAATGCAAACAATGCACCCGTGGAGAATGTACCTACAGACAATGCACCCATAAGCTTGGTGGAAGTGCTACATGGGATGTACTAACTCCAACCGCAACCGACTGCTATTCTCCGATAAGGATTGCAGCAAGCTCCACAGTCTGAACCAGGAATCAAGCAGTTTCAGAATTTACATAAAAATATTTTTTTCCCATGTAGAGTACTCTGAAAGCTGAAGAATAACCATACGATACAGGGTACAATCTGAGAACAGCTCATATTTTACCAGGATCATGAGTGGACATTGCCAAGCTGCAACTGACCAACAACGCAGGAAACTGGTGGCAAGCAAAAGAAGGCTGTTTGGCTTGACTCATTGCTTGGACTACCTTCAATGAGTGCTTCAACGGCAAATACTTCTCTCTGATAACTAAGATGAAATTTCAGTAACATTTCATTAATCTTGTCCAACGTTCCCAGACTATGAACGAATATGATGTAGAGTTTTCGATGCTTAAGCGGAAAACTATTTCTCAATTGAAACCATTACAACACTTTTGCTATTTTCGAATTTTTACGATAGCTCTTTTATTGCAGCTAGTTTACCCCAAAGATGGTGTTAGGATCCAACAAAAGATGCAATTTTTATAGAAGATAATAGCACAAATCTAGATAAGTGAATACAAAAGAGGTGTATTCTCCTCCCAAGACGCCAATAGAGGACGTCCGCACTCGTTTAATCTAAATCTACCTAAGGATGCTCAAGAGAAATATCAATCATCAAGCATGCTTACAAAAGACGACTAGCCCTAGTTTAAATAAGAAAAATCCTCTCCTATCCCTCAAAATAAGAAAAAGACCAAAAAAACCCTTAAGTCGGCCTCCCTCCTCTTGCGTGCGTGGCTTGGGCGCCGGCCCCAGGACGTGGGTCTAACACTACTTCGGCCCTGAAAATCTACCTTGTCTCCAAGATGGTGCTTGACATCACTGGCGATACTACTCCGAGGAGAAGTCGTCATCACCTCCGATCCCTTCGTCCTCCACATCATCTTCATCGTCTGTCTCTGCGATCAACATTTGCAGCTTGCGACCCGCACAGTGGTGTCCAGTGGTGAAGCACTCATCGCATCTGAAACAGATCCTTTTTTGTTGCTTCTCTCTCATCTCCGCATCGGACATCCTCCGGAATTGGCCCCCAGCCGGTGGTGTGCTAATCTGCTCCCCCATCTTCTCGAAACTTGCATGTTCTGTCTCAGTGATGACCCTGGCCCCGTCGGCTCCAGAAGATGTGCACGGCTGTACATGGCCACTGTAGTCGCTCCTGGCTCTCCTGTCCTCCTCTCGTGAGTCCTCTACCAGTTGTTCCATCTCGATGACCTCGGAAATCCCCCTGGGCTTGTAGGGTCTCACTGCAGCTCAGAAACTGGGCCTCAGCTCCTTCAGGAAAGTGCTCTCTAGAGACTCATCTGACACGCCGTGTACTCTCCTGTATAAGGTCTCAAACCTCTCAATGTACTCTCTCACCGGACCCTCTTGCCTGAGAGCGAATAACTGCTCGTGCAAGTTTTCCAGGCGGGGAACCTTGAACTTCTCCATGATAAAGTCCTTCGATTACTCTCAGCATCGAATCTGTTGCCTCCTCTCTGTCCACTGATACCACCCTAAGGCTTTCCCCTCCATGCAAATAGCTGCCGCCTCTAGTTTTTGTGCATCTGTCATATGGTGTGTTGCGAAATATCTCTCTACGGTGAACAACCAGGCATGCGGATCCTCCCCTCCGAACAGTGGCATCTTCAGCTTCCGCACCATGTAGTCTCCTCCAAAGTGCCCCTGATCGGGCCTCCCCTCTGAACGGCGAGGCTGACGATTATGATGCCACCTCTCGTCCTGCGTCTCATACTGCCTCCCGCGAGGGCCTCCACGCCATCCCTCAAAGTCATCCCATCCTGCGTCATCCCCAAACTCAGGCATATAGCCTCCACTGTCCTTGTAGTACCCATGACCCTCCCCGGGGTCAAATTCTCCGCCAAAATCACGCGCCAGGTCCTCCAAATAAGGCTGAAATCCCCTCTCGAACTGCTGATGTCGCCCGCGCTGCTCGTCGGGTGCGTCGAGGGCCCGCCATGGTCCGGGAAGAGATCCACGGAACGGCGGAGGGCCCGCGGGACCTGGGCGTTGCTACCCAGAGCTCCTGCGGCCCGGGGGTACCAGGCCCGCGGGGGCCTGCGGATGTTCACCGCCCCGCAGGGGCCTAGGGGAAGCCCCGAAGGGCCCGTCGGGGGCCGGCGGGGGTTCGCTGGCCCCTGGCGGGTCAGGGAGTGCGCCCCCCGTCCCTCCACTAGGGACTCCGTGGGGAGCCCCTCTTCTCGCCGCGTCTCATGGGGACGACGGCCAAACTCGCCGTCCCCCTCCTCGTTTCCTCCGTCCTTCGCCGAATGTCCTCGCGATAATCCCCCTTCCACGGATCCTCGTCTTCTTCCTCGTCAAATTCTTCCACGAAATAAGGTTGGTTTTGGGTAAAAATATCTTCTTTTTCCTTTTCATTCTTCAAAGTTGCCGCCTTTAGTGTCAAATTATGGTTTCCTTCGCCTTGTGGAATAGCCGCCAAGAGGGAGATGATCTTTGCAAATTACTCGTCGTTCTTTGCTTGACTTGCCTTCATTTGATTGATGGATTTCACCACCGATTCCACCGATTTCTTTACCCCTTCAATTTCTCCATGAACTTTTCCTCCAACGCCTCAATTTTATCTTTCGATCACGTCGCCGTCGCCATGGATCGTCACGCTCTGATACCAAATTGTAAGGATCCAACAAAAATGCAATTTTTATAGAAGATAATAGCACAAATCTAGATAAGTGAATACAAAAGAGGTGTATTCTCCTCCCAAGACGCCAATAGGGGGACGTCCGCACTCGTTTAATCTAAATCTACCTAAGGATGCTCAAGATAAATATCAATCATCAAGCATGCTTACAAAAGATGGCTAGCCCTAGTTTAAATAAGAAAAATCCTCTCCTAACCCTCAAAATAAGAAAAAGACCAAAACCCCCTTAAGTCGGACTCCCTCCTCTTGCGCTCGTGGCTTGGGCGCCGGCCCCAGGCCGTGGGTCTAACAGATGGTTATCACTCATGTGGAGCAGACGAGACGTTTTCAACAAGACTTGGATTTTGAGATCCATCTGCAATTGATTGCTGTTCAATATAACACGTATGACGAGGTTATGGAAAGGACAAGTACAAGGCCCTTATGAAGCAACACAAGGCAATTCAGATTGGAGGAACATGTGTCCTGTGATGCCAGTGAAGAATGCAACGTGTCCGAATCAAACTGTAGTTCAAGAGACCGAGCATCCTTACAGTTGCTCAACGACTGGTCAAGCACTTCCACTGCATCAAGATTGGACATCTCAAGGACTATCATTACCTGCTCAAACGGTGTAATATTTATGGGACGGCATGAAACACTGCTAGAGAGTACCCACAGAGGACCAATAAGTCCACATTTACATTAGTTTCAGTAATAACTGGATTTACTTAAGGAGGTCCACCATTGCATACTCAGTGATGTGCTTTTCAGCAAACCAAGCCAAACAAACCCAAACGCCAAGCCTTCAATGTGACAGCTAAGATGGGTGAAGCTATCTAGCAAGTGATTATTGATAACATCTTGATCTTTTTTGATTCATACTTCATGTGTATCTTTTATTTCCCATTGATTGTTATTTGCTTTCACTATCTTGTAGTTAATAACTTAATACATATCTCCCTTTTTGATAAACCACTTGTTACATTTTAGGCATAGTATTAGTAGCATCTATCCAAATCCTCTTTCTTTGACTCATGTGCTTCGCACTATTTTTTGTCCCGAAAATTCGTAACGAAACATTACATCCATATCGATTCCCTTCCTTCAAGTTGGAGTATCAACACAGGCTATCCTCCATCGGATATCGTTATATTCCGTTGTGATATGTGGATGTGAGCTTTTTACGGACTTTATGGTGATCAACATTCCCAACTCCAATGTCATTTTTGAAATGGACTGATTGGGAACTTTTCATACCACCATCAACTGTCACTGACTTTATGGTGATCAACATTTAAAGCTCCAATGTCATTTTTGGACTGGACTGACTGGGAACTTTTCATACTACCATCAACAGCCATTGAAAGAGAATTCAAAATACCTGACCATCCTATATTTCAGTTCAAAAATCGGAGCAGGTCATTTAAACCAATCCAATTTCAAGCTAAGCCTAGTGAGACGATTACAACAGCATAGCATATGGAACCAAAGAACCCTAAAATAGTTTGAGAATTCGATGAAGTATTCCCTGAAGACATATTAGGTTTACCATCAAATTAAACTCTTAAATTCTTAATTGATTTATACTGGGCTCAACCTATCTCCAAGACTACATATTGTATGGCCCCAATGGAGTTGAAAGAGCTTCATACTCAGTTGGATGACTTGTTATAGAAATAATTGATATTGTCTTAATGTGTCTTCTTAGGAAGCGTCAATGTTATTGGTCAGTAAGACGGACATGTCGCAAAGGATGTGCATAGACAATCAAGTAAGTACTGAATAAGGTGATTGTGCATGTTGTCACACATTAACGATATTTTTGATTAACTTGGAAGATCTCGAGTCTTTTTAAAGTTGGATCCACTAAGTCAAGAAGAAAGATGTAATCATGTGAAAGTCAAGAAGAAAGATATACACAAGACGGCTTTTCGGACCATGTATGAACATTATGAATTCTTGGTTGTGCCATTTAGTGTGATCAATGCATCGCGACATTCATTAACATCATGAATCAAGTATTTTATGAAATTTTTTAACAAGTTCATGATGAATTTATTGATAATATCCTGGTATATTCTAAGAGTGAAGAAGAGCATGATGAGCATCTACGAATAGTAATGGAGACTTTACAGAGACATTAGTTTTATACTGGCCGAATAGCTTGGTCTTTCTTGGGTATGTAGTGACCAGAGAAGGTATATTTGTAGACCGGGAGAAGGTTTCTGCCGCTAGGAATTGGACGATCTCTTAGTCAATTATGAAGATCATGAGGTTTTTTAGACTAACATACTACCGATGATTCATATAAGATTTCTTCAAAATTAAAGAGCCCATGACACATCGTACGAGCGAGGAAGTTGAATTCGTTTGATCTAAATCTTATGTGCAGCCTTTTAAGGAGATAAAGATAAGATTAATGGATATAGCAGTTTTGACTATTCCTAATAAGATAAGTGAATTTGAAATATATTGTTATGCTTTCAAAAAGGATATTGGTTGCATTCTACATCAGCATAGATGTGTGATAACCTATACAATTAGGCAACTGAAGGTGCATGAGAACTATCATACACATGATTTAACAGTTATCTTTGCACTTAAGATATGGAAACATTATCTGTTGGAAGAATACGTGAAGATATTTATGGATAACAAGAAATTAAAGTACAACTTCACTCAGAAGGAGCTTAATGTGAGATAATGCATGTAGTTACAGCTCATAACAGATTATGACATTGACATTCAATACCATCTCAGAAAGGTTAAATCGTCGTTGGTACCTTGAGTCAACTTCTGACGATGATGACTCTTAAAATGCAATAGAGATTTCAACATGTGATGCAAGAGATAGAAATTGAAGTTATTTTACCAAGAATTACATCATCATTATAAATTTATAGATTCAATCAAGTATCGTAGATCAAATCAAATCTGCCTAGAGCAATACGTAAAGTTACAGAAGATAAAGGAATAAGTAGAAGCGTAACTTCAGTCGAATTTTCTTATCCATCAAGATGGGACATAGAGATATGGTGACAAGACATGCATGTTATCCAACAAGATTAGAGATGAACTACTAAACTCACAGCTCTACTTACTCTATTCGCCCAAAAGGCACAAAAATATATAAGGACCTTCATTATAACTTCTGGTGGCACCAGAAGTGTTACTCAAACAGTAACGAAGTGTCTGGTCTGTCAGTAGGTAAAAACCAAGTATTATCATATTGCAGGCTTGCTTCAGTTTTTTCTTATTTTGGTGTGAAAGTAACCGCATATCATCATGGATTTTATGACTAGATCGGCGCGGAACTCAAAACAGCATGATGCTATTTCAATGATCGTTGATCGACCAACCAAGTCAGCACATCTCATTCCGTTCCGCATAGGACAATCCACTAATACCCTTGCGAAGAAGTAGATGGATGTAATTGATTTGTTTCTTGTACCATCTATAATTCTTTCACTATATGCGCTTTAATGGGAATAAACTCATGTAGAAAATCGTTAGACTACATGACATACCTTTGGATAATCATGTTTTCAAGTTAAAGAAAGCACTATATGGATTAAAACAAGCACCGCGTGCTTGGTATGAAAGATTAAAGAACTTTCTGTTAAAACTGGTTATTCTATTGGAAAAATAGATTCTACTTTATTTACCAAACATATAGATTCTGATGTTATCATTATACAAATATATGTTGATGACATAATCTTTGGTTCTACTAATGATCTTCTTTGTCAAGAATTTTCTAAGGAAATGCAGAATGAATATGAAATGAGTCACATGGGTGAATTAACCTACTTCCTTGGACTTCAAATCAAACAAATGAAGGAATGTATTTTTATACATCAAAGTAAGTATACAAAGGAACTCATCAAAAGGTTTGGATTAGAGAATTCTGCAGAAAAGCGTACTCCAATAGGTACTTCATCAAATCTTGACAAGGATCCAAATGGTAAGAGTGTTGATCAAACATTATATCGAGGTATGATTGGATCATTACTTTATCTTCCGCAAGTAGGCCGGATATTATGTTTCATGTTTGTATATGCGCTAGATATCAATCTGATGCTAAATTATCACATTTGACTGCTGTCAAAAGGATAATTAGGTATATCAAACATACATCTGATTTTGGTTTATTTTATCCAAAATCAAGTTCATTTGATTTAGTTTCATATAGCGACGCAGATTTTGCAGGTTGCAAATCTGATCGTAAAAGTACAAGTGGTACTTGTCACTTTTTAGGATATGCATTAGTACCATGGTTTAGTAAGAAACAAAACTCTGTTTCTTTATCTACAACAGAAGCGGAATACTAATAATATTGGCGGTATCTCTTAGAGATCGAGATTGTTATGAAAGTAATAATATTCTAAAACTGATGTTCTCTAAGGGTAGATCATATAGTCCTAACATTACAATAAAAGCATTAAGGCCTAGGGCTAGAATTCTTGCACGATTTCTTTCCTACAATATTACACAAAAATCTGGGAGATACACCACTATTTTTGATAGCCTATCTAAATGTGTCTACAGTTTCATAGATCAAATAAAATGGCATTGACCTAGGCACCGAAATCCTAGCTATCACTCATAAAGCTAGATTTGATAAAATTGCACTAAATATGATAAAAAATCATCAGAATCCTACCGATAATCCTCATGATTCTAAAGAATTTGATTCTGAAGAAGAACTTGAGGATGAGCCTATTCCTCCTTCACATCCTGAGAGCTCATCTAGTGCACCTATAGATCCACCACCCTACGTTGACATTTCTTTCTAGGCTAGATCAGTCAGAAACTAACTTGGGACATGAAACTGTAGAGCTCATCTCAATGCCATTTTATTTGGTCTATGAAACTATAGACACATTTAGATAGGCTAACAAAAATAGTGATGTAGCTCCCAGATTTTTGTGTAATATTGTAGGAAAGAATTCGTGCAAGAATTCTAGCCCTAGGCCTTAATGCTTTTATTGTAATGTTAGTAGGATCTACATTTAGAGAACATCAGATTTAGAATATTATTGCATTCATAACAATCTCGATCTCTAAGAGATACCCCCAACAAGGGATGCCTAAAATCGTTAGACTACATGACATACCTTTGTGTACAGTCTCCGATCGAGACATTTTGTTCATCTCACACTTTTGAAAGTGCATGCAGATGAGCATGCCTGGCCCTGACCCATGGCACCCAGGGCAGCCGCCCAGGGCCCAAAGCCAAGGGGGCCCATTTTTACAGTTGTTACTTCAGTTTTTTCCTTAGTTGACTTTCTTGCAGATTAATAATTTCAAGGATTTTTATTTATGTTTCAATAAAATTTCATGGGTAATGTTCTGCTACCTGTTCTGTTGTAATTTTGCTTCATGACTATAGTGTTTTTCAGGAGTGCCACTATTTGTTTGGTTTTAACGATCATTATGAGGTTCTCGTTCTTCCATTATTCTACTATGAACTCATTTTTATTAAGATGTTGTCATTCTTAGTTTGTTATACTCTTTTTGCTTAATGGCTGCTTAATGGCTGTTACACACATCATGTTTCAAATCGGCAACATTGCTATATACTCCTTTGAGTTGGTTTAATGCTGAAGGGACCACTTGTTCAATGAAGCAGCAGTAGGTTATTTAGATTGTTTTCAGTACTTACTAGTAACATATGACAAAGAAACTTCCTGGTTGCATACACCTTTCGCTTGAACTTTAGAATCTGAAGTCCTAATGAATTACATCCAGGGTTTTCAGTTGTTGAATTTCTTCAAAATCCACTACTTTGGTTGGATAGAATTAAGGAATTGCATTTCCATGTTGACATGAAATTTATCACTTTCTGTTGTGGGGCGTAGGGATTCCATGTTGTGGGATGAAATTACATCCAGGGTTTCCATATTGAATTTCTGTTCGTTATCTCTGCACAGGTGTAGGAATGAGCCTTCTAGTATTGCACTTGGCTAGGTTCCAAACCCCCAAAAAATTAGTATTTCAATTTTAAAAAAAATTATATTTAAAGGGCCCAAATTTTTAACTCGCCCTGGGCCCCAATATCTTCAGAACCGGCCCTGTAGGTGAGTTTGAATACCAATCTTAATTTTAATACTATATATCACTCCAGACAGATTAAAGTCAGATCATACCATCCAAACTCTGAAGGACATATTGAGAGCTTATATATTGAACTTCAAAGGATCATGGGAGGATCATCTATTTCTAGTGGAATTCACATACAATAACAGGTGTCAGTTCAGCATTGGTATGGTACCATTTGCAATTTTATACGTTAGAAAATATTGTTCTCCATCGAGTTGAAATGACATTGGAGACATAGAACTACAATTATCAAAAATAATTGTGAAAGCCATGGATGTGTTAAGAACTGTCAGGGACAAGTTTAGGATTACACATGATTGATACAAGTATTGGGCAGTTGTGAAACATAGTCATTTGAATTTACATCCACGTGACCACGTGTTCTTAAAGATTTCGCCTAACCAATAACACATCCTGTTTGGAAGGAAAGGAAATCTCCGTTCATGGTTCAGTGAGCGGTTTGATGTGTTGGAGCGAATAGAAGATATGGTTTACCGCTTAACATTGCCGTCTTTATTGAAGGGAGTACACAACATGTTCCACATCTCTCAGTTACGACGATACATGTGCGAACCCAATCATGTGATGGATCACTCAAAAATCATAATGCGACTGAATTTGATTTTGTATGCAACAACTAGCAAAGATCCTGATCGTCGGCAAAAGATTCTTGAAAAGATGTGGCAACATTGTTCGTCATTAAAGTCAACTTAGGAACATGAAGAAGAGATACGTTAGCATTATCCTCACCTTTTTCGTTGTATCTTAGTTTTGAGAATTCCACTGACGCAATTTTTATTAAAAGTGTAGGATATAACAGTCCCACCATGTTTTCAGCGGTTTTTGTAAAACTATGATTTATTATGGGTTCAAGTTATTTTAAATAAATTATTAGAAACAGTTATTCATTTTTAATGAATTTTTTGGAATTTATTTCTATTTTAGTTAGTTAAACCCGTTGACTTGTTAATTATAACCCAATTAACTAAATCCTAAATAAATCTCAAATTAAATTTCAAATTTAAAATCTAAATTTCATAAACAAAAAATCTATCTTCAAAATTAATACAAGAATCGTAACTAGATAACGCTGATATAATTAAAATTAATATCCAAATCCGACATGTATACACCCCCAAGCCCGATCCATTTATAACCGTAACCTTAATCCATACATAAATCCATCTAATAATCCCTGAACCCTAACTTAATCTCTCACTCTCTCCCTTAGCATTTCACCGAGAGCACCCCACCCCCCTTCGATTCTCTCTCCAGATTTCTTCTCGAAAAAAGAAAGAAGAAGATATTGAAGAAGAGAATAGAAAAGAGAGCCCTCCTAGGACTTCAATCATAGTAGCGCGCCTGCCCCCCTGCCCTCAACCGAAGACAGAGCCATTAGCCTCTCCCTTCGACGTCACTCCTTCCGTCCACTTCCACTGAACCCTAATCACCCTTGCTGAAGCACCCAATAACAATACTCCACGTGACAAGTAGGCTCCCTCAGTTTATTTGAATGTCAATTTTTTGTTACCTAGATTTTAGTTTTATTTAATTAGATTCCAATTTTCAGTTTAACTTAATTTTGAATATTTAGTTGTTTAGATTTTAATTTCAAATTCTAATTTTCAATCTAATTAGATCGTAATTTCAATTAAATTAAATTTTAATTTTAGTTTAATTAGGTTTTTATTTCAGTTTGATTGGATTTTAATTAGAATTTCTACATGATTTAGTATTGTATTATTCATATTAAAAAACTGAAATAATAAACAAACTTGATAATGTCGTAATCAACGTTTAGTTAGATTAGTTCGCCTTGGAAACTAGTTAATGTTACTCAAGACCATTAAATTATTGATGAGAAAAACTAAGCATGTTTACTATGGCATGATGATGGATGCGAAACACAGTAGCACAGTAGCATCAGTTTTAGAGACGTATGTTTCATTCAATCCAATATGAATAATTATTATACCATTGAATCAAAAACATAGAATTGTTGCATGATATACTGGCTATGGGAAACTCATTACCACATAGGACACGAGAACTATGAGAATCCCATATGAAAGTAATTAATCATGGATGTGGAAAAATACCGATGAATACTACAGATTATAATCCAATAATTGCAACACGAATGGAAACTGTTAGGGAAAGTTACAACTGATGATTTTCAAACTGTATCTTGAATCGTATAGTACTGTTACGATCCACAAATGTAGTGCGGTGTTGCACCACGTGGGAAGGATATTGATCCATATTCATCGTTGTTTTGATCGGACGGAACATTCATATTACATATCGTACTCTTAGACATGAGTTACATGTTAGGCTAGTATTGTTAAATTGTAATTAGTACCATAGAGTAGAGATATTAGTTGATAATAATTTTATTCATTAATCACATTACACATTACATATTATTTACTGTTAGATCATGATTATAGATGCATTTGATTATCATCATTCATGACGTATTACTGCATAAACTTGCCATCTCTATTAATATATTTTTTACGATAAATATTTAAATGATTTTTAAAATTAAACTATTTTTTTGGAAATCTACCGAGCATTTTTTGCTGACGATATTCTCTTTTGTTGAATGTCGGTCAGGTTTGATGAGCAAATACTAGAGGCCAATCCCGTACAGGTTGACAGAAAAAATTAGATATTCCCAAACGACTATGCTTACTTTTATTTATTTTATTAGTAGGTATCAATAATGTTTGGATCCTATTTTTATGGATCCTATTTTATACTGGCTGGAGAGCCTAATTTTTATCATTGCTACCTTTCTTTTAGGTTGTAATAAATGAACTCTAATTTTAAAAGATATTTTAGACTGTGATGAATAATTGTAGCTTTAATTATTTTATTTGTAACTTGTTAAGGAAATTTGCATGAAGAACCTGAAAAACCTGTATGTGATTATTTGTTGACGCTAGGCGTATTTAAATCATGAGGCTAATGTGAAAATTTTATACACATTTTCTTTTCGATTTAAATACGTCGTCACGGATCTTTTGCTCCCTTCTTCAGAAGCAGGGCATAACTAGTGTATCTGCACTTTTTTAAAAAAACCCTTCTCATCCTTCAACTTTTATTAAATAATTGGACAGACATGTGGAGTGTACCCACTAACTTGTAATTGCCTTTACTTCTCTATTTGAGGTGGCTGTGTATCAATCGGCTATGGTATCCTCTCAAATGCACAATGGTTTTTGGGCACCCAAATTCTCTTCCTCATTTTCACCTTGGTGCATAATTGCACTTGGCCGACTTTTACAACTCCTCATGACTCATCAACCTCAAACTTCTCAGAACAGCACCTAGTGGGCTATATATCTAACACCAGCTGCTTTATTTTCTAACTTGCAGTCAGAGGGACCAACAGATGTCCCTGCGATGGCAAGTCAAAGTCCTCTTAAAATACGCATCACTAATTGGTTGGCCCTGTTTGACAGATTGTGCAACGGCCATGATATTCAAAAGTGAGGGATGCCGGGATATTTTGTCTGTCCACTGTGTTGGAAAATTTCTCATAAACCCTTCTTGATATCTAATACCAAAGGGGATCACAATCAAGTCCAACATGTGTGATCCTTTAAACAAAAGCACTAACAAACACAATGGATCTAGGGATAGAAAATAGCAAGAACAAGAAACAAGCACCACACAAGCAATAAAGATAGATTCAATCAAACACAGAGGACACGAACGATCTACACTGGTTTGGTCTCACTGATGTAATAAAACCTACGTACAGCCTTTCATTGTCAATGGGAATCTACGGGATCAAAGACGAATCGTTTACAAGTTGATTACACCCGATGCATTTATATTTCTTTCAACAAAAGTGCAACTATCTTGATATTTGAGTCTAGCACTATCAGTCTCAAACTATCTCACACTCACTCAATGAAAAAAATCTCTCAAAACCCTAGAAACAAGACTATCTCTCTCTAGAGTTGTAGCCGTCGTTGAAGCTCTTGTCGCGCAAAGAAGTCCCCTTTTTCAACCAATGCATCCATCAGAGGCCGTTTTAAGTCATGGTCGTTCGATTTGATCAAGTATCATATCAACGGCTCAAAACAAAATCCGTCTGGAAACAAAACCTATCTGACACGATTGTGTCACATGACACGATTGTGACAACTGTGCTGCTCGAAACCTGGAGACTCTGCCAGCAACACACGATCGTGCCAACCATAAAGTATATTTGACACGATCGTGTCGCTGGTCCAGAAACTCTGCCACATATGCACGGTCATGCTCCTCCTTGGCTTTGCATGACACGATCGTGTCATGCCCTGTTTGAAGCTTTGAAGCATAAAATTCAACACTCTGCCCGACTTCAAACTTCCTCCATCACACAAGGACTGCACCATCTATCACCATGGCATCTCCAGACTCTTCACAACGGCTTTGTCAAAATTGCAAACATCTCTACCCAGATCTATAATTTCTAAAACTCAAATGACACCGGAAAAATAATATCAACCACTTACTTCAAAGGGATCAAACTCAAGCAAAGCTAGAGTTTTGACTGCATGAACTGTCTTTGTGAGCAGTCTGTCGGGTTGTGATTCGTCGAGATCTTCTCCAACATGATCTTCTTTTCATCATGCAGAAAAAAGTATCTCCCCTGAATGTGTTTGGTCCTCGAGCTGTAGGCCTGATGCTCCGCCAAATGAATTGCACTTTGACTGTCGCAAAGTACACGAATAACTTCTTGCCGAATCCCTAAGTCTTGCATAAGACTTCTCAAGTAAATGCCTTCCTTCACTGTCTCGACAGAAGCTATAAGCTCTGCTTTTGTGGTCGAGAGCGTAACAACGGACTGAAGGACATACCTCTATGATACTGCAGGTGTATCAATCATAAATACATTCACAGTAGTTGATTTTCTCCTATCACGGTCACCTGCATAATCTGAATCACCAAACCTAGACACCACCAAGCCCTCACCACTATCATAGTATAGACCAACATTGATTATGCCCCTTAGATACAGTAGTATCTACTTCACCGCTTGCCAATGTTTTTTTTACCTAGATTTGACATGTATCTGCTGACGACTCCGACTGGCTGAGCTAAATCTGGCCTCGTATACACCATGACATACATGAGACTATCCAAGGCACTTGCATATGATAACTTGGACATATATGCTTTCTCTTTTTCAGTGATAGGTGACAAACCTGTAGAAAGTTTGAAGTGAGCTCCTAGCAGTGTGGTAGCAGGCTTTGCCTTCTCCATTCGAAAACAGACTAGAACCTTCTTAATATAAGATTCCTTGTGCAACTTCAATTTCTCCTCATTTCTGTTCCGAACAATTTTCATTCCTAGTATCATCCTCGCTGGTCTCAGATCCTTCATCTCAAGTTCCTTGGCAAGCCCCTTCTCAACTGGTTGATCTCATCCATGTCAACATATCGTCCATGTATAGTAGTAAGTAAATAAATGACACATCATCGAGTGTGTGGACATACATACATTGGTCACTTAAACTTCGCTCGAAACCAACACTCAGTATGAAACTATCAAATCATTTGCACAAATCATTTGCACCACCGTCTTGGACTCTTTTTTCCAATTTGTACAACGATTTCTTGAGCTTGCACACCATCTGCTCCTTTCCTTCTACCTCAAATCTCTCAAGTTGGATCATATAGAATTATTCATCTAGCTCTCTATGTAGAAAAGCTGTCTTCACGCCTAGCTTCTCTAACTCTAAGTCCTGTACACCGGCGCCATTAACACACGAATAGATGGATTCGCACTATGAGAGAGAAGATCTTATTGTAGTCTTTCACGTTCTTCTGTGCAAAACCATTGGCTACAAGACGTGTCTTATATCTAACTTGACCACCACCTTTCGCAAAACTCTCCTTTACTTTATACACCCACTTACAGCCAATCGATTTTCTATCTTTGGGTAACTGAACTAGCTCACAAGTGTCGTTCTTGTGTAGAGATTGCATCTTCTCTGCCATGGCCAACTACCAGGTTGCACCTTCCTGAGATTGTTGAGCTTGCTTAAAGGTAGCATATTCTTCATATTCAATATTCAAGGTGTGCGCTTGCATGTCATCAAATGCAAAATCGGATGCTAAGTCCATTCACCTAATCTTTGAGTCGGCCTCCTGATCCTAGTGGATATGTGCAACTCCAAATTTTCTTCTTGTGATGGAACCCCGTTCTCTTGATCTTGAGTCTAAACTTGATTTGGCTCGGTAGTCTCTGGATCCTGAGTTGTCCTTGCATCTTGCTTCTCTGTGGTGTAGGCAGTGTTATCAATGGCGGATGGCGGCCTAAGGCGGTGAGCCAAAAATCCGCCATAAATATATAGCGGATGAAATAGCGGCCTATGACGGACGGCCTATGGCAGACGGCCTGTGTGTGTATGTGTATGTTCTCTCTCTCTGTGTGTGGGTGTGTGGGTGTGTGGGTGTGTGAATGTGTGAGTGTGTGTAACTGTGTATGTGTGTGTATATATGTGTGTGTATGACAGTGTGTATGTGGGTGTGTATGTGTGTGTATGTGGGTGTGATTGTGGCTGTGTGTGTGATTTTGTGTGGGCGCGCGCGTGTATATGTAATTATGTATGTGTGTGTGTGATTGTGTGTGTGCCTGTGTTTGTATGTATCTGTATGTATGTATGTGTATGTTCTCTCTCTTTCTCTGTGTGCGTGTGTGCGTGTGCGTGTATCTATATGTGCGTGTTTATAAAAACTATAAAACTGCAAAAACAAATAAAAAACATAAATAATCAAAAAAATAATTGAACACCCGCCATGTGCGCCATAAACCACCACATGGCGGGCGTTATGGCGGAAATAGCGGGTGCCATGGCAGAAATAGCGGACGGAGCCATATCATGCTGAAAAGCAGATGGCGAATGGCGATGAGCCCAAAAACCACCAGGCCGTTCCGCCATAGCGCCCATGACGCCGCCATTTGATAACACTTGGTGTAGGTGTAGAGGTTAATGTCTGAATCGGTTCGTCAGATACCGAGTCGCTATTTGATTGAATCACCTACGGCCTAACCATCGATGATTCATCAAATGTGACATGTCTATTGACAAACGTCCCAACAGTCTATACCATGTTCAATATCCAAGTAAAACTGCTTTCATGGCCCTTGAGTCCAGCTTGTATTCCTTTTGTAGCGTGTATGTTAGGCATCCAAAACCTCTCAAGTAGGAGTAATCTCCAACTCTCCCTGTCCACACTTCCTCTGGGATCTTGAAATCTATCGCCTATGATGTTAGCCTATTAATAACATGCAGGGATGTAGTGACGGCCTCTCCTCAGTAATCTTTTGGAAAAGCTGCAATCAATCTTAGGCAACGGCCTTCTCCATCAACATATGATTCATCCTTTTAGATACTCCGTTTGATTGAGTATCACCTGGAGTAGTGAAGTGTCTTATAATACCCATTATTCTGCAATACTTTGTGAACTCCCTTGAGGTATACTCGACGACGTTGTCAAATCTAAGAATCTTCACCATTTCCTAACTGTTTCTCCACTTAGGTCTTCCAGGCCTTGAACTTCTCAAAGACTTGATCTTTGGTTTTTCATCAAGTAGATCCAAGTCTTTCTAAATAAGTCATCGATAAAGGAAACGAAATACCTCGCTGATGTGGGCCCCCAAATGTTTGTGTACACGTACTCGAGCGTCCTCTTGCTGCGATGCTCTACAATTCCAAACTGGGTCTTCTTCAATTTTCATTCCACACTTTTTTCACAAAATTCAAGGCTCTCTTTTTTGACATCAATTAGATTCCTCTTACGAAATAAGTCTAAAGTATTTTCACTTGGATGACCTAAGCAAAGATGCCATAGTCTGGCAGACTCTTCCCCATCCATGCCTTATGAAACTCCAGCTTTACTAGCTATTATGTGACCTGGCAGCACATACAAGTTGTGCAGCCTCTTACCCTTCATTACGACCAATGAACCGTTGGACACCTTTAGGATATCACCTTGTCATGTCTACTTACAAGCTTCCTGCTAAGGCTCCAATAGAAATAAGGCTATTTCTAAGCTCTGGCACATGTTTGACTTCTGTGGGAGTTCTAACTGTACCATCAAACATTTTGATTCTGACGTTTTCCACTCCAACTGCTTTGCAAGTCATGTTGTTCCCCATTAGGACACTGCTGCCTTCCCTTGGAACGTAGACATCAAACCAGTTCATGTGTAGCATCATGTGGAATGAACATCCTGAATCCATAAGCCATGAATTACCATTTTCATCGTGTGTGCTAGCCATCAACATCCCCCATCGGCACTATCATTGATGGCAATAGTCTTCGTGGTCACCCCAATTGAAGCTGACCTTGTAAGTATGCATTTTTCTTTACCATCCGCCTTAAGCTTTGGACAATCCCTCTTCTAGTGACCGGTCTCTTTGCATAGAAAACACATGTTTTCCCTGTGCTCTTGTGATATTGATCTTGAGCCACCTCTTCTAGCACCTTGGCCAGCCTTTTTTCCTTGACGTCCCCTTGTGAACAACACTCCACCTTGATTGCTAGAATCATTGTTGTGGAATTTCTCCAAGAAGCGCTCTGAATGAAGAGCTACTTTTACTTCTTCTAAAGATAAACTCTCATTTCCATACATCAAAGATCTGACTAGTAGAGAGTATTCATCCGATAATGAGTATAAAAGAACTACGACTAATACCTCTTTGTACAGATTCACTTCCATATCGGATAGGTCTGAAGATATCTTCGTGAACACGTCGATGTGATCCTTCACCTGACTATCTGGCTTCATTCTCAATGTGAATAAGTTATTCATCAAGGACAATCATGATGTCAAACTTTTCTTCGCATATTGAGCTTCGAGTTTATCCTATATTTCATTTGCCGTTTTGGCTGTGGTTATTTTACTAAGAACTTCATCTGCTAAGAACAACTGCAATCCACCAAATACTTTTTGCTCCATCAATGTCTTATCGGCCTCTGTGAACTCTGCATCAATTTTATCTTGCTCGAAAACAATTTGGTAATCATCTCGCATCAAGAAGGCTTTCATCTTAATCTTCCAAAGAGAAAAGTCATTACTTCTTGTGAATTTATCTATCTTGTATCCAGTGGTAGCTGAAGACATCATGTCTTGCTAATCTACTCCCAACCTGATCGCTCTGATACCAACTGTTGGAAAATTTCTCACAAACGCTTCTTGATATCTAATACCAATGGGAATACTATCAAGTCCAACCTGCGTGATTCTTTAAGTGGAAGCACCAACAAACACAATTGATCTAGGGAAAGAAAATAGCAAGAACAAGAACCAAGCACCACACAAGCAATAAATATAGATTCAATCAAATACAGAGGACACGAATGATTTACCCTGATTCAGTGGCATCATGTGATGAAACCTACGTCCAGCCTTCATTTACAAGTTGATTACACCTGACACCTTTAGATTTCCTTCAACAAAAGTGCAACTATCTTAATATTTGAGTCTAGCACTATCGGTCTCAAACTATCTCACGCTTACTCAATGAAAGAATCTCTCAAAACCCTAGAAACAAGACTATCGCTCTCTAGAATTGTAGTCGTTGTTGAATCTCTTGCCAAGCAAAAAAGTCCCCTTTTCAGCCAAGGAATCCATCATTAGTGTTAAAGAGGTCGTTTTAAGTCATGACCGTTCAATCTGCAGATCAACGGCTCAAAACAAAATCCGTTTGGAAACAAAACATGTCTGCCACGATCGTGTCATATATGGCACGATTGTGTCAACTGTGCTACTCGAAACCTGGAGACTCTGCCAACACTGCACGATCGTGTCAACCATAGAGTATATTTGACATGATCGTGTCACTGGCCCAGAAACTCTCTGCCACGTTTGCACGATCGTGCTCCTCCTTGGCTTTGCATGACATGATCGTGTCATGCCCTATTTGAAGCGTTGAAGCAAAAAATTCAACAAATTGTGCCAAGAAGCAATCGGAAAGAGTGACACATCTCTTCCTTCGTTGTAAATACAGTCTTGATGTCTGGAGCCCATTCCTACTAGTCTTTGGATCACCCCCGCTTCCTTGCAGCCTAAGAGAAACATGTACATGTTGGCGCTTAGGTAATATTACTTCTCATCACAAAGCCACTAGGGACCGAATGGTGAATTCTACCATATGGTCAATATGGGCAGGGAGGAACAGTTGAATTTTTTAGAGTCTCAAGTGTCTCCGGAGCATTTGGTTCATCAGGTTGCTTTCTTTTGCAAGTTTAGGCAACATTGTGTAATTTCTAATTAGACTCTTTGCCTTTGACCTCTCTCGGGCAATTGGCTCTTTATTTTAATAATACCTTTGGCGCCGGGGGTAGTATATGTGCTTTGTAACAACCAGTTTTCTATTAGAAATGGGGTCAGGGAACTCGAGTACAAGACCTGGCCTTTTTCCTCAAAAAAATTGTCTTTTATTTCTATGTGGTGAGCATGCTTAGTATGTCCACCTAATTCAGTATGACAATCCTAAAATATGTTCAAATTATCATCCTAAATCAATCACTGAGAGAAAGCTCGAGCCAGGATTCATTTAAGGATTCTAATTAAACAATAGTAAGTAAATTAAAAGATGAAACATTGCGATATTGCTATATTTAAACTAAGGAAGTAATAGCATTATAAAAAAAAGAAAAACCAGCCCTAAAACTACACGGAACAAAGTCGAAGTCGAAGTAGAGAGCAAGTAAAGATCCCATATGGGGATTGAAACTTCGCAGTAGCATGGTGAACATCTAGAGAGGCAGGGGTTTACCAGCAGTCCGTCAGAAATTAAACAGAAAAAGTACAGAGGAAACAGAAATTGAAGGAAGCAAAAAAAAAAAATCAAGAACAAGAAAAAGAGACGATCTGACCGGAAATGAGGAGGTTAAAGGATACGGAGTTTGTAGCCACGCTGTGCCATATTCTGATCTGCAACGATGAACTCTAATCGGGGCTAAACTGGAGATAGCTGGACATCCGGCATGAGAGATGGGAAAGCTGAAGCCTAAGGTAATATTATTACTAAAAGGGAAAGGAGGGGAACGACTCTACTACAGACTACAGTAGTGGTTCTGCTTTTTTTAAAAAAAAAAAATAGATAAATTTGTTTCGTCTGGGTGTTTTTTTTCTTTTTTTTAAATTACGATACACTCGCAAATTTGTAGCACGAGTGAGTGCGGTGGGGGGAGGGATAAGCATCTACAGAACCTTGATTTATGTTCACCCTAAGTTAAGCCATGTACTTAATTTAATTCAATTTAACTGCGTGGCAGTTGATTAATTAGCAATGACTTTCTTTCTTTTTCTGCCCAACGGAAACAAATCCACACCGCAACAACTTTTTCAAAACGGCTGAAGTTGAATTCGGCGGACAAAAGGTGGGCCCCATGTCGGCCAAAAAATGAGATCATGAAAAGAGCTCGTGTCGTGGCTGAGCTCGCCCTCTGTGCGCGCGCGCGTGGTGCGTTGATTCCTCAGTATGTGGCAGATGATGACCCATGCATGCATAACTTTTACGTGGATCGACGATATATCAGTGAGATGTCATTTTTCTCCTAATCATATGAAACCGTCTAACTCTCTTCTTTTTCTTCTACTATCACAATCTTAATTACTTGTACAAGTTCCTTCCCTTCCAAGTTCCAACAGCGTTAATTTGTCTATTAGTTAGGGTACTCCTACACCTTGTACAATTGAATCAGCTATCTCTAATAACATGACTTTTGATTAGTCTACCCTCTCAAATTATTACTCCTCGTCACATATTTCCATTGCCAACCAAATTCCTCATCAGTCACTCAAGTCACCCAACGTGATGATATTGTTGAGCATCGGACATACTGAAAGGGTGAACTGGTTACTAGAGATGTACCTGAGACATTACGTGAGTGCCAACCAGCAAGATTGGACAAAACTGCTGGAGTCTGGAGATGACTTAGTTTTCGTACAACCTTCAGAGGAATAGGTCGACTAGGAAAAAGCCATTGGAAATCGTGACGGGGCAATAACCACTCACTCCAAATGTCATTGCTATGGGCTACAAGGGGAGTAGCACAGCGGCCTACAAATTTGCTAAGGGATGACAAGAACAAAACGAAGTTGCATGATCGTGCCTTAGTGAGGCTGGAAATTGGTTGAAGAAGTGGGCTGATAAGAAACGAAGACATGCAGAATACAAAGTGGGGGACTTGGTCCTTCTTAGGTTATCTACGCTTGATCGGCGCAAAGGATTGAACATGGCTTGATAAGGAAGTATCAATGCTCATTTATGGTGTTTAAAGAGTGGGAAACATGGCTTATAAGGTGGACCTTCCTCCAACGATCAAGCATCATCCAGTCTTCCATTTGAGTATATTGAAGCCATACCATGGAGATCCGAAGTATGCAAGGCGAGTGAAGTCTTTCTGTGCGCCAACAGGAATACGAATGGAATTCGATAAGGAGGTCGAGGAGATCATAGTGGACATGGTGGTTCGTGAGACCAATAATCATCCGAGGTTAGAGTACTTCGTCAAATGGATAGGATTGTCGGAAAAAGCGAGAGCGGCTGGGAACCTGCAAAAGCTCTATGGTAATTCGCGGACTTGGTGGAGGAATTTTGTAAGGAGAAGGCCAAGCGATGAGGGCATCGCCGAGATAGGTAGTGGAGAATGTCACGGTCACCACGTCATGTCTTAGTCATCGCAGAGTTGGTGCTTACTTGGCACGTGCGTTGGCATTCTCTAAAGAGTTTCAAGGGTACTCTTGTAAATATTGTATCTAGAAGGTTGGTGTGTATTCTTTAAAGGGGGAACTAAGTGTGTAATAATGGAGAAGGTTTTAGGGGATCTTCATAAGCCATTTGATCATGGAAGACTCTAGAAGTCCAATCTCCAATATCAATAAGAGCTGCAAGCAAGTAAAGACAAAAGTTCTCCACTTATGAGTTCTCTTGTTTTCTTGATTGTCTTGTGAGAGTGAAAATTTGTACGAATGCAAACTTGGCCATTCTAAATGAGGAAGAGTGAGTTAAATGCCGCACGGAATTGGAGAAGTCAAGTAGCTAAACAATATAATTCTCCCGGCTACTTTTGCTTTTTGCGATTGGTGGTGCCCATGATGATGATGCTCCGTCTACATAGCTTAGTAGAGCACGGCACGGCGGCACGTCGCATGCTAAATTGTCTAAAAGAGACACATCGATGGGGAAGCATCAAGCAAGCGATCGAATACCGGGGCCTAACAGCAGCCTGAAACTCCTGAGAACATGGCAGACTCCTCTGCCATACGCAAGTCGCACACCAACTCTCTCACTCGCTAGTGTTTTGTATGTGTGCGTGCATTACCCACGCCCGAGCATGTTAGAATCGATACATCTGCTGCTCACCGAAACCATAGAGTATTGGAGATGGTGGCCGGCGTTTTGTTCCCTATCTAACAATACAAGCACCTGCACCTCCCCATGCCTACATCTTGCTAAGTAAATTTACAAATGCACAACTGGCACACCAACGGAAAAAAGCCCCCCTTAAAACAGTCTCGTGTTAATATCGAAAGCTAGCTTTTGACACTGCACCCCTCACCACCTTCATCAGATAGCTCACAATGCATATTCTTACCCATTTTCATCACATACGCAATGATTTTATATCCAAGACAGACGGAGCTTAAAATTAAATATCACAATCCTCAGCTGAATTACTCAAATTTTTACACAGTAATGCTCATATTAGCCAGACTGAAAGACCAAAGCACAACCAATGCCTGTTCCATAGCGTCAGAGTCAACAAATGAAACCTAAGCTAAGTCATAGTTTTTGCCAACACAAGCAGCCCGACTAATTACTCTACAAGGACGAGAAGCAGCAACAAGCGTGGATTTATACACATTACAATGGCATTCGGCGATCAAGCAGTCTATGTTTCCAATTAGCAAGTGTTTGACCAAAACTGAAGAATCAAATTTCAGCCTGAACCACCAAATACGCATTCAGGACTGCGGACAATTGTTTACTTCTAAATTAGATCATTGGTTGGGGGGAGACGAAAAGTCCAAATCGGACAATGGCAGTGGTAACGAAATTGTGCAAGTCCTATTTACGACACCAAGTTCAATTTTTACAAGCTCGAACGTGGACTCGACGTTGAACCTCCACCTGGGATGTGGCCATGAGATGGCCACAAAATCCGCTCCGGTTGACAGGGGACAGGAGCTGGGGCAGGATGCGCAATGTAGGTGGGCATGTCATTTCCAGGCATCAGAACTGAAACCCCTTTGGCATAGATAGACATCTGCATTTGAGAAAACAGTGAAATCAGCTCCTAGTTGGACGACTTATAGACCCCATATAGCGTGCTAATCATTCAAACACTACGCTGCAGACTGCAGTAACACATGCTTATACTTTATATATATATTAGTCATAACCCATGCCCGCGGTCACGGTTCATTTAAGATTTCCCCCGCGAAATCTTTGTTCCCCGAAAAATTATTTCCACAGCCAAAATTTAACAAAACAATAAATTAGCGTAAAAATATTTAGCGGCGCGGACACCTTCAGCGAGAAACAACAAATTCGACGCAGGCACCTTCGGTGCGGAACAACAAAGTCGGCGTCGAACAACAAATTTGGCGCTCGCGCCTTTGGCGCGGAATAACAAATTAGCGTAAAAATATTTAGCGGACGCCTTTGGCGCGGAACAACAAACCTCAGGGATTTTTACGCTAATTGTTGTTCCGCTAAATTGTTTTATGCTAAATTTTTTATTTTATTTTATTTAATGGATTATGTTTCTCCACAATCTTTTCCAATGCACTTTTAATTTCAAAGTTTAGGTTTCCAATGCACTTTTCCCCCAAATTTAATCTCCACAATCTTTCCCAATGCACTCCTAATTTCAAAGTTTAGGTTTCCAAGGCACTTTTCCTCCCAAATTTATTCTTCGAAATCTTTCCCAAGACACTTCTAATTTCAAAGTTTTGGTTCCCAAGACATTTTTCCCACCAAAATTTAAGTTTTCCCACTAAAATTTTCACAAAATCCAATCTCAACCATTGATTTACCAAGACCAAATCTCAGCCATTCTTTATCTTGTCCTAGTCAGCCCTAGAATTCAAAAAACGTTGTCAAATGTATAATAGATATATATATATATGTGGGTAAAGGGATCCTAAGGTGCCTCATTAGATTCAATCTAAGGAGGCGCCCCCATTTCCCCTCATCTTGCACAATTTTTTGAAATTTTTTCCATGGGTTTTTTGTTCACCTTATGGATGATCAACATATCAAATTTCAAGGGATTCCAATACTTTTTGAGCCCATATCTACCACTTGCAACTTCGTGGGTTTTTCAGCACGTTTTGAGACCGTTGAAGTTGCGCAACGTTTTTGAAATCGATGAACGAAGGCTCAAACGCTATTGGATCGACCTGAAAATTTGTGGGGAGCTTCCTAACAAGTATATCTAACTACTGCAAAAAAAATTTAAACAATACTTTTAGGTCGCCGAAAACGCTGACAGCGCTGGAAAAATTTTCAGCGTTATCAGCACTGGTCCATTTACCTCATATATATATATGATTAATGTAGAACAGGTGGCACCTGATCCAATGGATCAGGTGCAAGACCTAAAAAGGTGGGGCCCCACGAGTACAAGCCCATGTGGGGCTTGTACTTTCCACCTTTTTCGTGTCTTGCCACCTGATCAGGTGGCAGCTTTTCTACATTAAATCCTATATATATGGTGCAAGTAGTATCTATTAATGTTCTTTGATGTGGATTTATTTCATCAGTTTCTATATTAAAAACGCCAACCGTTCAAATGAAAATAGATGTCCCATGTTCAAGGACCGGGGCTACGGCCTTTGTTCAAAAATAAAATAAAATAAAAACGAATATATAAAGATAAGTTCAAAGGGTCAACCGTAGGCTGATGATGTCAGGACGCATCATTACAGTGAGATTACTGGTGTATGATACGAAGATTACAATTATAAAAAGTATGCCAAGTGACATTATAGGACAACAATATCATGGAAAACAACTGGAAAAAAACCTAATGGACGGATCATCTCCACCAAGCAGAATGAGAAATACATGATAAGCTTGTATCATAGGTTGACAAGACTCAAGCCATCAAGAAGTGCATGTTTCTGATGCAATCATTACGTACGAGATGAGGAGGAGGCGCCAAAGAGCCGCAGGAGTCAAATGAGTGAAATTGCTATGCACACAACAAGCTGGAAGAGAATTGCTTTGTGCACTACAGTAGGGTGTTATAAGATGCTATCCGGCCCAAGTTTTCTTTTATCGAATGTTTGAGTGAGAGAGATCATTTCCTAGAGAGAAATCTAGAAGATGTTTAGACTTTTTCCTTTCAAAAGTTAGGAGAGTTGGATGTACCCTCCAAAAGGAGATCCAACTATCTTATTTTGTTGTCTTTGAGTGCATAATCCAATAAAACCCATATTTCTATCATATTTGTGTCCTAGTTCATATCAAATTGGTATCAGAGCGTCAGATCCATGGCGACCACAAGGGTGATGGACAAGATTGAAGCGTTGGAAGAGAAGATCGAAGCTGAGATCGTGGAAAAAAAAAGAGATCGAGGGTTTGAGGGCTGATTTAGGAAAAAGCCTAAACCTCTTCTAGATCTCTCTCTAGAAAATGAACTCTCTCACTCAAACATTCGATAAAAGAAAACTAGGGCTGGTTGGCCTCTTTAACCCATACTGTAGTGTGTAAAGCAATTCTCTTCCAGCTTATTGTGTGCATAGCAATTTCACCCCTTTGGCTCCAGTGGCTCATGGATATCATGTTTGCGTCGCTGCCTCATCTCGTACGTAATGATCGCATCATTAGACTTCGGCAGTATGACTGTGATAGAGGGGGAAACCACCGCATGGAGGACAAGATCAGGAAGCTGAAGATGCCTATTTTAGAGGGGAGTGACACTTCGGGATGGATCAACAAGGGGAAGAGATACTTCGAAGTGACACGGTTGATGGAGGCTGAGAATCTAAGGGCGGTTGCAATCTGCTTGGAGGGAGAGGCGCTTTCTTGGTTGAGGTGGAGAGAGCACCAGAGGCCTATGAGGACATGTGTGGAGTTTAAGGAGAATATGTTGCACCGCTTCCGCGAGACACAGGGACGTGACGCTTATGAGCAATTACACGCTCTTAAGCAGGGGGGATCTGTGCGGGAGTATGTTCGGCAGTTCGAGGTGTTGTTGAGCCGAGTACGCGAGTTACCGGCGGAGTCTTTTGAGGGATTCTTTATGGAGGGGCTGATACCTACCATAAGGACTGATCTGCGCACTCTGAGACCTATGGGCCTTTTAGATCAGATAGACTTGGAACAGTGGTGGAGGACAGGTTGCCGAGGAGCGCCGTACCAGAGGGCAGTGGGGAGAAATTACCAGCGTCCCCAGGCTGCAGCAGGATGACAAAAGGGTGGACAAGGGATGTTTCCGCCAATAAGGAGAAGTTGACTGAGGTGCGACCTGGAGGGCCATTCAAGAGGATGACCGATGCAGAGATGCGGGACACGAGGGCCAAAGGACAGTGCTTTAAGTGTGATGAGAAGTTCACACTTGGGCATAGGTGTCGTAACCAAGCTCTGCATATATGTAAAGTGCACGAAAAGCCGGTAGAAGCAGAGGCAATGATGGACATAGTGGCGGAGTTGGAGGCTAAGGTAGAGGTGGAGATGGAGCATCTGCACCAAAATGCAGTGGAGGTTTCGCTCCGGTCTGTAGTAGGCTTCACTTAGATCCATACGATGAAGCTGGTGTGCAAGTTGGTTGGCATGGATGTGGTAGTCCTCATTGATAGTGGGGCTACCCTCAATTTTTTGTCACACAAGGTCATCGAGAAGCAGGGGATTCAGCTCACGGAGACTGAGGGTTTCGGTGTCATGTTGGGGACTGGCAGAGTGGAGCGGAGCAGAGGAGTCTGCCAGAGTGTGACGGTGTCCATCCAGGATGTTTTGATTACATGCGATTTCTTGTCATTGGAGCTGGAACAACGTCAATGTGATCCTAAGGATGCAGTGGCTACAGACGCTTGGAGAGACTCAGTTCAATTGGAAGCTGATGCAGATGGAGTTCCAAGTGGAGGGCGGACAGTGGTGCTGAAGGGGGCGAGCTTGTGTTGCTCCTTGGTATTCTACAAAATGATGGCACGGACCCTTCATAGGGAAGGAAGCGGCTACCTGATAGAGCTACATGGAGTGGTGGCAGAGGAGGAGAGGGACAGGCCAGAGACACCAGAGGCAGTAGAGCAGCTCCTAGGCAGTTATGAGGGGGTGTTCCAGCCCCCTAATGGTCTGTCGCCACCGAGGGATCATGAGCATGCCATCGGTCTGAAGGTAGGTGTTCCCACGTCCGAGTACGGCCTTACCGGTATTCTCAGCTGCAGAAGGACAAGATCGAGCGGATGGTGGAAGAGATGTTACAGGCGGGTGTCATCCAGCATAATGTGAGTCCATTCTCGAGCCCCGTCCTACTAGTGAAGAAGAATGATGGTAGTGGCGGTTTTGCGTGGACTACCGGGCTTTGAATAAGGAAACTGTACCAGAGAGGTTCCATATTCCCGTGATTGACAAGTTGTTGGATAAGCCGCACGGAGTGGTGGTATTCTCCAAGATAGATTTGAAGTCTGGCTACCATCAGATACGGATGAAGGCGACAGACGTATCGAAAACCGCCTTCAGGACGAACGAGTGCCACTACGAGTTCCTCGTCATGCCGTTCGGCTTGACGAACGCGCCAGCCACCTTCCAGCCCCTTATGAATATGGTGTTTCGACCCTATCTGCGGAGGTTTGTCTTCGTCTTCTTTGATGATATTTTAGTTTACAGCCACTCACTGCATGAGCATGTAGCACACTTGGAGGTGGTGATGAGAGAGCCGCAGAATCATCAGCTACATGCCAACCGAAAGAAGTGCCTGTTTGGTCAGGCACATGTGGAGTACTTGGGACACATCGTGTCTGCGGAGGGAGTGGCAGTGGATCAGGAGAAGATCATTGCAATGTTGGACTGGCTGCAGGCATTGAGGGGATTTTTGGGGCTGACCGGTTATTTCTGGAAATTTGTGAAAGGCTACGGGACTATAGCATGGCCCCTCACCAAGCAGCTGAAGAATGACAATTTTCTATGGGGGGAGGCCACCAGCGCTTTTGAGGCCCTTAAGCAGGCCATGACGACGGTTCCAATGCTGGCACTGCCCAATTTCAGCAAACCGTTCGTGGTGCAGTCGGATGCATCGGGATATGGACTAGGAGCAGTCTTAATGCAGGGTCAGCTAGAGCACGGCTGAAGTCTGTTTACGAGAGGGAGTTAATGGCAATAGTGATGTCAATACAGAAGTAGCGGCCTTGTTTACTCGGCAGGGAGTTCGTAGTGAGGACAGATCAGCGCAGTCTGAAGTACCTCTTAGAGAAGCACATGGTGACGGAGGAGCATCAAAGATGGTTGTCCAAGCTCATTGGATATAAGTTTGAGATACACTACAAGATGGGGTTGGAGAACAAAGCAGCGGATGCATTGTCTCGCAGGGATGACGAAGTTCAGATACTGGCCTTGTCAGTGCCGGTGATGCTGGGATGGGAGCCGCTGCTGAAGGAGATGGAAGCTGATGAGGAGATGGCACAGATTCGGACTGCACTTTCTCAGAGCTCGGGGGGCTTTCCAGGATATTCGATAGAGGGAAAGAGACTATTCTACCGCGGGCGCTTGGTGATTCCACGGGCTTCGTCATACATCTGACTTATATTTCAGGAGTTCAATGGTAGCGCAGTTGGAGGACACTCAGGGGGCAGCAGACGTATCGGCACCTAGCGAGTGAGTTATACTGACCTGGTATGCAGAGTGATGTGGCCCGATTAGTAGCGGAATGTGACGTGTGCCAACGTCATAAGTATCTAGCGATAGCCCTAACTGGTCTTTTGCAGCCTTTAGCTTTGCCAGAGCGGATGTGGGAGGAGATATCGATGGATTTCATCGATGGGCTACCGAAGTCAGAGGGATTCACGGTCATTTTCGTGATAGTTGATCGGCTCAGCAAGTATGCACACTTCGTGCTATTGTGACACCCCTACACGACAGTGACAGTAGCTGCGACATTTCAGAAGGTCGTCAGGTTGCATGGGTACCCAGATTCCATTGTCTTCAACAGAGACAAGGTGTTTATGAGCAACTTTTGGAGGGAGCTATTTCGGATGCTAGGGACGATTCTGAAACGCAGCACAGCCTACCACACACAGACTGATGGACAGACAGAGGTGGTGAATAGGAGCTTTGAGACTTACTTGCGTTGTTTTGCATCGGAGTCTTCCAGGAAGTGGGCAGGATGGTTACCGTGGGCAGAATATTGGTACAACACATTTGTTAAGGCCAAAAATGACCGAAACCGTATTTGTACCGAAGATGATTCCTTCACCGGGTGAAGCCACTCCAACAATTGAAATGAGAACCGTGAGCAAGTGTCTCCGGGTTGAGGGGACTAGGATCGGACTCCACGGATGGATGTTGACATAGATTCGTGGTATCTCCGTAATCCTGCAACATGAGAAGATCGTTAGGGATCGGGGTTGGGACCCGACCGATCCCCCTCCGACGCTCAAGTTAGCTTCTCATAGATAAAAAAATATAGAGATATATCCAAGAGAAGACTTTAGAGAAGGAGATGAAAAGTGTATATTGTTGTATCATGCTTAGCCTTTGTTGGGGATCTATCGTTATAGATCTGGCCTCCTCTCGCTTGATCTTTTTGGAGTATTTATCTCCCCTTCCATGGTTTGTAACTTTCCACCTATTAAGTGGTCTCCCCTTGTAACCTCCCCCATTAATCTCCCTTTATTTTAGCCATTCATTGCCCATTTTAAGGCTATTCAAGCGGCCTATGAAGAGGATCTGACATCATGATGGAAGGTGTGTGTTTGACTTATTCCACCAAGTGTAATGGGCCAAGTGACCAATGAGTTGGCAATTTGACACGGTAAAGGTTTTTCTTCCTTGGCGAGCCTCGGGGCTATTGAGCCGAGGCGTAACATTTTTATTAGGTCTTGCTCATTAGGTAGAATTCATCAATTCATTTTGTGGGCCGGACCCATGGCGAAATTGGTATTAACAACCTCGTACCACTCGACAGTGCAGATGACCCCGTTCAGGATCCTTTATGGACGGGACCCGCCTCATCTAGTCCATTATCGGCAAGTGTCTGAGGTGGAGCAGAGTTTGGCGGAGCGAGACAATGTGTTGGAGTTAAAACAACACCTTTGGAGGCTCAACAGATTATGAAGTAGAGGGCAGACAAGTATCGCAAGAACGTGGAGTTTGCGGTGTCCAACATAGTGTATTTAAAGCTCCGTCCTTACAGTCAGAGTTCAGTGGTGCATCGGCGCAATGCCAAGCTGGCTGCGCGTTATTATGGGCCTTATGAGATTGAGGCCGGGATTGGGAATGTGGCTTATCAGCTACGGCTACCACCTACCGTCGTCATACACCCCGTGTTTCATGTATCGCAGTTGAGGAAGGCGATTGGGGATCATTCTACATCTGTTGTTCTACCCCACCTTGACCGACGACATGGAAGTCTTGTTGATGCCCGAGCTGGTCAAGGGGGTTCGCTAGGAGCGGCCAGGATTGTCTGAGGTGTTGATTCAGTGGAGTGTACTACCAAAGCACAACGCTACGTGGGAGCCTTTAAATATGATCGCCAACCAGCTTCCAGACTTCCACCTTGAGAACAAGATGGCTCTTTCAGGGGGAATAATGATGCGATCATTACGTTCGAGAGGAGGAGGCGCAAACAAACTGTCCATTAGCCGTAAGAGCCAAAGGGGTGAAATTGCTATGCACGCAAGCTGGAAGAGAATTGCTTTGCGTACTACAGTAGGGATTATAAGAGGCCAACATCACCTAGTTTTCTTTTATCGAATGTTTGAGTAAGAGATCATTTTCTAGAGAGAGATCTAGAAGAGTTTTAGGCTTTAGGGGGATCTACTCTCCAAAAAGAGATCCAACTATCTTATTTTGTTGTCTTTGAGTGCTTAATCCAATAAAAACCCCTATTTCTATCATATTTGTGCCCTAGTACATATCAGTTTCTTATACATAATTTATATCAGTGTCACCAATTCTCAGAAACAAATTCAAATAGAACAACTCATCCGGGGTAAAACTTCCAGAAATCATGTGGAGACAAAAAAAATAAGCAAGCCATGCGATTTAAAGCAGGTACATGAAGGAGGCCAAAAGGTCTAAATGACTAAAGAGAAACCATTTAGGGCCTGTTCTTTTTCAGGAATAGGAAAAATGGAATAGATGGAAATGTTGTATTCCCAGGAGAGAGAAAATGTAGTTTTGTGTTCTTTTGGATGGAATAGAGTATGGAATGAGGGTTTGGAATAGAAAGTGTGGTCAACTTTCTATTCTTGTGTTCTTTTGGGATTGGAGAGTTTGAATGAAAAAGTGGAAAAGGGATGAGTTGAAGGGAGAGAGAGAGATGAGAGTGTGGGGCCCACCATTCCCAAGGATTACATTGTATTCCAAGCAAAAAGCTTGGAATACAAAAGTGCTCATCATTACCAAATTGGAATAGCCACGTAGGATTCTATTCCATGCCCAAAAGAACAACCGCTTGGAATACAAACTTGGAATATGGTGAATAGTTCAGGAATAGTGTCCATATTCCCATTTCCGCCCCTATTCTTGGCAAAAGAACAAGCCCTTAGCGCCCACATGCTAGTCATTTCAATCTCCCTCAATCTATCAATCTTACTAAGTTGTTAAGACCAAGGGCTGAATTTTAAGGATCAGGTGTCCCTAGGCCTTTATTGGGAGATCGTATGCAACAGAAGAAAAATACACAGCCAAACCAACATGCAATTTTTTTTATTTTTTATTTTGTGTGTGTATGGGGTGTGTGGGTGGGTGGCTGGGAGGGATACAAAAGAGCAATTGCATGCCCTAAACCCTCTGACCTGCAACAAAAGTATTGCATGGAGCACACACTTCATTCATCATTGACGAATCCCCTAACAAAAAGATGAAGAGCACTCTATCACCTCTTCATTACCAAAATCATTCTTGGCTTGATCATCAAATTCTCTCCCTCCCCCCAACCAACCCACCCACCCAAAATCTCCCATCTAGGTATGCGTGTCTATGCCTTAATGCTTCTCCAAAAAAAAACTAATTTCATTACTTGGCTTTTATAAGCCCATAAAACCAAAATTATCATGGGAAAAAATTATACTTGTTGAAATTCCATTAAAAATTATATTCAAATTGAATCTTTTCATAGTTAAATCTGATCCATATTCCTTGTGATTACTAAACTCTTAAATTCTTAAGTCCCGCTTTTCTTTGATTTATTCTTACATTGGCAACCGGCAAGACCCTCTAAATTGAATACAAAGCAACAACCAAAATATACTTTGTTATTCATGACCAGACATTACACTTAATTTCATCAATAAGTATTGATGACGTCGTGAACAGATGGATTTAAATGTGTCGGTTAGGCCTTCTTATACTACTTGTCTTTTAATCTGCGCATCATAACCAGCAAAAACGTTAGCGGTCCAAACCAGAGATATAGGTTCCTGCTTCAACTCCTTTTGACACTCAATTTAGAACGTAAAAGATAAAATATAATCTCAAATGAAAAAGAGAGAATGAGAAAAATAGAATGAGCCTCCTCTCAAACGCGAGGTTATATATGAGATTATAACGGGTCATTTTAGTAACTTCACTTGTAAGATAAATCACTTTTTGAGTTAGCCGGTCCTTTTATGATTACTTATAGGTTGAGCTATTGGGCCTTCTCATATTAGGTTTGTGAACATCCTTTAGGGCGATATAACGTCATTAGTCCTCCGACAGTTTAATTCCTAACTGTTAAGGTCAAAAATGACCGAAATAATCAAGATGCTGACGTGGATCCTTTCTCGCTGAGTTGGAGCATTGTCAGTTGGATGAGTGGGACCCTAGGTTGGAAGAACCTAGGTGGTTGGTGGTTGATGGTTGACTTACAGAGCTTGTTCGACCCTCGAACGGATCAAGCGTCGATCGATCGATGCTGGGAAACTCAGATACGACCCTCTTGTAGGATCGACACTCGAAGATTTGCATCACAAGGAAGCGTCAGGGGGGGTCGGATCTGGGTCCCGACCCAAATCCTATCAGGTGCTTAAGTTAGAATAGAACTTAAGCGGGGAAAGAATCTTAGAGCAGCTGAGATCGACTCACGGAGGCTCGTCTCAAGTCTGTGTTAGGAACAAACCAAAGATCCCAACTTTATAGAGAAATAATAGCACAAACTAGATAAATGAATACAAGAAATGTGGATTCTCATTCCAAGACGCCAAAAGAGGATGTCCGTACTCGTCTACATATGAGATCACCCCAATATCAAATAATAGCATAGAAAACAAAGTGACGGCTAGCCCCAATATAAATAATAGAAAAATAGGGTTTCAAGGGCTAGGGGTGCGCGCGTGGGCTAAGTGGGCCGGCGGCTTGGGCTTGGACGCGGGTCCTTCAGCGGGTATAGACACGCGTCCTATCAATACTCACCTCCCAAAGAGCCACTTTGTCCTCAAGGTGGAAGTCTGGAAAACGCGTCGTCATCTCGTCCATGTCCTCTCACGTGCTATCATGCTCTGGCAAACCCTTCCACTGCAGCAACACCTGGCGCTCTCCTGTGTCTCCCCTCCTAACACCTTTCAACACCTCGAGCTCCAGCCTCACCTCCATATCAGCAATAAGGGTCTCTGGTAAGGAAGGAAAAGGCGTGTGGTCGCCAATGGCCCGGCGCAACTGTGAAACATGGAAGACTGGATGAATGACCGATCCTGGGGGCAATCTCAACTTGTAGGCTACCGGCACTACTCTTGCATCAACCTCGAAAGGTCCAAAATAACGCGGTGTCAGCTTCTCATTCTTCCTGTGAGCCACTGATCGCTGCCTACAGCTTCAGGTACACCGTGTCCCCTACCTCGAATTGCACGTCACGACGGTGTAAGTCTGCTCTCGCCTTCATAACATGTTGCGCCCTCAACAAATGGAGCTTCAGCTCCTCCAGAATCCGATCCCTCTCCGCCAAGTACTGCTCCACATCCGACACTGGCGTCGTCTCATACACATAATGTAGTGAGGGGGTCCCTACCATAAAGAATCCTGAAGGGTGTCGTCTGTGCTGCCGTGTGATATGATGTGTTATACCAGTATTCCGTTCACGCTAGCCAACGAGCCCACTCCTTAGGATTATCTGAAATGAAGCACCACAGATAAGTCTCCACACTTCTGTTTACCACCTCCGTCTGTTCATCGGTCTGAGGGTGGTAGGCCGTGCTTCGCTTCAACGACGTCCCCTACAGCCTGAAAAGCTCCTGCCAGAATCTACTCTAGAACACATTGTCTCGGTCTGAGACTATGGACTTTGGAGGCCATGCAGACGAATGATCTCCCTCAGAAATACCTCTGCCACCGATATTGCGCTGTAAGGATGCCAAAGCGAAACAAAGTGTGCATATTTGCTGAGGCGGCCGACCACAACAAATATGACGGTGTATCCACCCGACTTCGGCAACCCATCTATGAAGTCCATGGAGAGGTCATCCCATACTCGATCCAGTAGAGAAAGCGGCTGTAGTAGTCCTCCTGGGGACATCGCCTGGTACTTGTGACGCTGGCACACGTCACACTCTACCACCATCCTCGCCACCTCCTTCTTCATCCACTTCCAATAGACCTCCCTCGTCAATCGCTGGTAGGTTTTGAGGACCCCAGAATGTCCCCCAATGGCACTGCCATGAAACTCCTGGAGTATGGCCGTAGATATGCGGAGGTCCTCAGTAGCACAAGTCCCCCAGTATAGCAGCCATCCATCCTGAAGAGAATACCCCAGAAACTCAGTTGACCTCTGCAGAAGAGCCTCTCGTATACCTGCTAACTCCGGGTCCTGCTCCACCTCCTGCTATAACGGACCCCAGTCCTGAAGTACGGACACTGCTAGTGCAGCCAGCTCCGCCTCCTCCTCTCGCAGGGATAATGCATCAGCCACCTTGTTCTCCCACCCCGGGCGATACTTAATCTCAAACATGTACCACATCAGCTTCTGCAGCCACTTCTGATGCTCATCTGCTACCATCCGCTGCTCTAATAGATACTTCAAGCTCTGATGATCGGTGCGTACCAGGAAACTCCGCCCCAAGTAGGGCCTCCACTTCTGAATTGCCAAGACTAAGGCCATCAGCTCCCTCTCGTAGACCGACCGCAGTCGGCCTCTAGCTGTCAACACCTAGCTGAAGTAGGCAATAGGCCGCTGCTCTTGCATCAGCACGGCCCCTAGCCCGTGCGCTAACGCATTCCGCCTCCACCACAAAGGGTCTGGAAAAGTCTGGTAGTGCCAAAACTGGCACTGAAGTCATGGCCTTCTTCAGAGTCTCAAAAGCTGTCGTCGCCTCCTCCCCGGTGGAACTGGTCCTTCAATAGCTCGGTCAACGGCCAGGCGATGGTCCCATATCCCTCCACAAACCTGCGGTAGTAACCTGTCAACCCTAGGAACCCCTGCAGTCCCCTGAGAGTGGTAGGGCGCGGGCCTGGTACAAGGCCGCGGGGCCCCTGGGCAGCAGCGCCCAGGTCACACTGCCCATCAGGCCTTCTGAGGCCCTTTTTCCGAGCCATGGCGGGCCCTCGAAGCGACCGACGAGCAGCATGGACGACGACAGCAGCTCGAGAGGGGTTTTCATCCCTATTTGGAGGACCTGGCGCGTGACTTTGGAAGTGGATTTGACCCCGGGGAGGGACATGGGTACTACAAGGACGGGGGAGGCTATGTGGCTGAGTTTGGAGATGACGCATGATGGGATGACTTTGAGGGATGGCGTGGAGGCCCTCGCGGGAGGCAGGACGAGAGGTGACAACACTATCGACAGCCTCGCCGTGCAGAGGGGAGGCCCGATCAGGAGCACTTTGGAGGAGACTACAGGGTGCGGAAGCTGAAAATGCCACTGTTCGGAGGGAAGGATCATCATGCCTGGTTGTTCACCACGGAGAGATATTTCGCAGCGCACCACATGACAGATGCACAGAAACTGGAGGCGACAGCTATTTGCATGGAGGGAAGAGCCTTAGGGTGGTATCAGTGGACGGAGAGGAGGCAGCAGATTTCGATGCTGGGAGGAGCTGAAGGACCTTATCCTGGAGAAGTTCAAGGATCCCCGCCTGGGAAACTTGCACGAGCAGTTATACGCTCTCATGAAAGCGGGACCGATGAGAGAGTACATTGAGAGGTTTGAGACCTTATCCGAAAGAGTGCACGGCGTGTCAGATGAGTCTCTAGAGAGCACTTTTCTGAAGGGGCTGAGACCCAGTCTCCGAGCTGCAGTGAGACCCTACAAGCCCAGAGGGCTTCCGAGGTCATCGAGATGGCACAGCTGGTAAAGGACTCACGAGAGGACAGGAGAGCCAGGAGCGGTTACAGTGGCCAGGTACAGCGGGGCACCTCCTCTGGAACCGGCGGGACCGGGGTCACCACTGAGGCAGATCAGACGAGTTTCGAGAAGACGAGGGAGCAGATTAGCACACCACCGGCTGGGGGCCAATTCCGGAGAATGTCCGATGCGGAGATGAGAGCGAAACAGCAAAAAGGGATCTGTTTCAGATGCGATGAGCGCTTCACCCCTAGACATCGCTGTGCGGGTCGCAAGCTGCAAGTGTTGATCGCAGAGGCAGACGATGATGATGATGTGGAGGACGAAGGGATCGAAGGAGATGACGACTCCCCCTCGGAGTAGCACCGCCAGTGATGTCATGCACCACCTTGAGGACAAGGTGGATTTTCAGGGGCGGAGTAGTGTTAGATCCACGGAGCCGACACACGCAAGGGGGACGCGCGTAAGGGGGAGGAGCCGACTTAAGGGAATTTTGGTCTTTTCGTATTTTCTATTGTTTAGGAGCGGGGTTTCTTATTTAATCTAGGGCTAGCCGTCATTTGTAGGCATGCTTGATGATTGATAATTCTCTTGAGCATCCTTAGGTAGATCTAGATTAAAGAGTGCGGACGTCCTCTTATCGGCGTCTTGAAAGGAGGATACACCTTTCTTGTCTCCAATTAACTTCATTTATCCCAATTAATATCATTTTAATTTCAGATTTGCATGGATCCTAACAGCATGCAATGATTAAAGAAAATAAGTTTGTTGACATCTTGAATATGTGTAGTCTATGTTGGGGGTGTGCTTGAACAATGGCCATACATTGAATATTCATGTTGTACTTGTTGTGAGCTAACACCCGACTCTTGAAATGTTGGATGCATGAATTCTTGGATAGTACCCCCTAACTACGCATGTCTATTAATGATGTGACACCTGAACTTTTGAGAGGATGTCTCTCCTTGATAATTCATATTGTATGTTAAATAACTAACACAATATGAAATTGAAGGATGTAGTACTTGCATTTTGTGTAAAATTTCCTGGCTCAACAACTTATGACATGAAAACCATGAAACATTATAACATTAGTTATAGTCCCTAAAAATTACACTCGATACTGAATTAAATGTGAAAATGACATTGGACTTGACTCACGGGGTTTGAAATAACTCATACTAGAGAGTGTGTGTGAGTGATTGGAGCCTTACTTTCTGTCCCTACTGGGGGATCCTATCATATATCTGTATATCCGACGAGTTCTTTTCATATATATGCATGAACCTTGGAAGGATCCAGAGCCCCTTTTTATCTCTGTGTTAGACTCGGCTCGGGGTAGCTCCATGTGGTCCAATGTGGTCTTCGAGTTGCATATCGTGCTCTCCAGTATGAGTCACGGCCTAGTACGTGTATAGATTTACATTCTCATAATTTATAAACATTTACAATACATTGTTAGTTTACAGATTCGTATGCATGCCTTGTTTAAGATTTGTTACACTCTTAGCTTGTTATACGTCAATTCAGTAGCTTACTTTAATTGTCCATTAATTGTATATGACAGGTGCAGTAATTTCTTACATGTTTGAGTTGTTAGCAAGTTACAATTCTGATCCGTACCTGCTTTCTCGTGTCTGGTACTTTTCCTTCTATCCCTTTGCCTCGTACATAACCATTTGCTTGGAGATAGATGTAGTCTACTTTTTAATTCTGTGGAACATTTCAGGTATATGAGGCTTCAGAGATCTGAAACTAGTTTTTCTTTTCCGGAGTTGTGTACGGGGTTTTTGAGTCTACTCATTCAGGTATGACTTTACAGTATATTTTCTATTTCGTCTACATTAATTTCATTGGTAAACAGCATGACCTACATAATCTTGTAATAAGTGATGACCCCCGGAGTCCGGGTCGTTACAGCGTATAAAACATGGTATCATGTATGTGTTAATCTTTTCTTTTGTGTTGTTCTTTACATATATTGTTGTGTTACATGTTTTACAGACAAAGTCATTAGCTTTGTTCATTAGTTTAACGATTTTGAAATTCTGTGGAGCGATTGCTTTCTTGGTAAGCATATTAAGAGGGCATATGAACCCAAGAGAGATGATCTCAATCATCCCCAACAATTGGTATCAGATCACGATTTGTGAACAAGTCCAAGGCAATGGCAGAGATTTCTTCTACAAAAGGTGACGTAATAGGAAAACAACTGGTTCGAGTTCATATGCTGGTGATGTTAGGGTTTCTATCATAGTACAACTAACTTATACGCAGCGGAAAATAGAAACTACCAAGATCCATGCGATTCTAATTAATTCGAATAGATTACTAACCTTTCTGACGATCTGAATCTGTCGGACTGTAGGTGCTGCGACGATCTGAATCTGTCGGACTATAGGTGTTGTTCTACGAACGACCACCCTCAATCGGTATCCACACGCGAACGTCACGAACAGGACTTGCGAGGGTGCTAGCTCCTTTGCCGCAACTAGGGTTTCTCTCGCTCTTTGTTTTTCTCAAAAAGAGGAGATAGATTGAAAAACGTAAAACTGAAAATCATGATTCTATATCTTATATAGAATCCTACGTTAACCCCTTAACCACACTCAGTTACGCGACGCTATCTTAGGGATAAGAATCTCACGTTAACACATTAACGTATTTCAGTTAAGCGACGATATCTTAGGGATAATATCTTAACGAGATACGATATCTGACGGTTAAGATATTTCACCTTATCACGAATTTCAAATCATATTCGAAATCATGTTTAAACTCTATCCTATCCAATTCGTTCTTTGTGTGCGACCCAATAGGCTCATATTAAATTGGCAGTGGGCCTAATCTCATTAGAAGCCCACAAGTCATAATTGGTCTCTAGCAAGACATTTTGACTACCCAATTAATATGAATATCGTTAGTCCGATATTAACCTAACCAATAGAACATATCATAATCCTTTTGTCACACGATATCTTATTTGAACATAAGTCATGGGCAGTGTCATACTTATATAGTTCAAACATTTAATTTCTCGCTTTCTAAGTAGACTGATAAAATCAAATGACATTCATTTGAGCACGGCCATGCATTTCTCAGTCCTACTTATCGAGGGGCTCATTAGATATCTCTCATAGGAGATGGACAAATTCCATCTTGTTCATTCACTTTCCTCTGCATAATTCACATCATATTCGATCATAACCTTTATGATTATCTGATTAAAGATAACGTTTGATTATGTCAAAATATGATGTTCCTTATATAGGAAACTGTGATGAGCTCAGGTCTAAGGATTCAATGACATAACTATTATGAGATCATTTATGACACTAATCAATGTAATGATCTCATAGCGAGTCTATCCAGTACATGTTCTCCAACAAGTACCTATAAGTTTGATTTGTATCACCATACATATAATTATCTCATAATTATCTACCAAACTCATACTAGTCTTAATTCTTCATTAAACCTTTAATGATGAATGACTAGGGATGCTTAGAATAGCATAAAACAACTATTCAAACATTATTATAAAGAAATATGCAAGCAATATAATAACAATAATAAGAGACATTTTATAAATGAAAATGACATAACATAAAGGTCCAAATATTTGGCCTAGGGCACAACCACTAACAGGTGACTCGTATTCGACGGTTGGAGAAGCGCAATACAAAATTAATAAGTTTGATGGCAAGGAAAACTTTAAGATATGGTAGTACAAGATGAAAATAATCGTGAGAAAAGATCGTGTCCACAAGGTGGTGTATGATACGAAGAGTTTATCGATGGATATCTTGAAAAGATAGAAGATGAAGATGAAGGACTTGGTGATGGTAACCATCCAGCCTAGTTTAACAGACAAGGTCATTTATCAGGTGTCTGAGAAGACTATAGCCTGGGGATTATGTGAAAAGCTTGAAAAGCTGTATCTGAAAAAGTCACTCACCAACAAGCTAATCTTATTGAAGGCTTCACTTTTAAGATGTGAGTCAGCGCATTATTAAAGGATCACCTAGATAACTTCAATGGCTTAGTGATGAAGATGAGGGCCATTGGATTGACTATAGAGGCGGACTCCTGTCGTTACCAAAGCAATACATGATGTTTGTCAACACCATAGTCTATAGTCGGAATACTCTCCATCTTAAGGACTTGAAGACATGGCTCTCCAACGATGAGTTAAGAGATCAAATGATAAGAGTTGATTTGAGTAGAAGAGATTCAGATAGTCATTGCATACTTGCTTCAGGACGAGTCATTGCATACTTGCTTCAGGAGGAATCAATGCAAGAGGCGGCAATAGGAGGTGATCGAAATCAAAGATGAAAGACACAACATGCTACATTTGCAAGAAACCCGGATATTGAAAGAGAACTGTCTAGAGAGGAGAAACAGAGATAAGAAGGATATGACAGCATCTTCGTAATTTGCAATTGTACAGACGGAGAAGTTAAGGAGCGATTAGGCCTACAATGTGCTAACATCGTGCTCTTCAGATGTCAAGAATAATGCTTGGGTCAGAGACTCAAGGGTGTCGTTCCATATGATGCCAAATAAGGTTCTATACAGATCAAATGAAGGAGACACATCAGACTTTATAGGTAGCAATGAAGCGTGCAAAGCTGGTGGGGTTGGTTCAATAAGGATCAGAATGTTCAATGGCATGATGTGCACACTCACTAATGTGTGGCATGTTTTAAAGCTGAAGAAGTCATTGATTCTTTAGGACGTTAGATTTTATGCGTTGCAAAGTTATGATAGAGAAAGAAGCTCTAAAAATATTGAAGGGATGATGGTGATGAAGAGAGGTGAAAATCAGAGATTAGTATCTGTTGAAGGGGACGACAATCATAGCAGATTCCAATATCGAAGTTGAGAGTTTGCATGAAATTGATTCGACCAGGCTGTGGCATCTCAGACTTGGACATGTCGTAAAGAAAAGCTTGGAAGCTTTGAGAAAGCATAATCTCATCAAAGGAGTAAACTTTAAGGAGCCGGAGTTTTACGAGAATTGTGCCTATGACAATCAAACAAAGATTAGTTCCGAGGAGGGGAAGCATGACACAAGATTGATTCTTGAGTATGTTCACACTGATATTTATGGTTTTGTACAAGTTCACTCTCGAGATAGATCTTGTTACTTCATATCGTTCATCAATAAATATCCAGCAAAGTTTGGGTGTATGTGATGAAGGAAAAGTCGGAGGCATTTGAAAAGTTCAAGGTGTTAAAGACCCTTGTGGAGAGTCAAACGGGAAAAAAACTGAAATTGCTAAGATTCGATAATGCTAGCAGAGTGAGACAATGCACCATGAAGACCCCAGCTCGCTATGAGGGCAACATGAATTTGACGTATGCATTGCATGTGTACGGAGATCTTACGATAGATAGGTTTGCAGTAGATGCATTGAGTTTGGACGTAAACTCAGGGTAAAGGTGTGTTAGGACAGATGTCGACATATTAGCGCATCCTAAGAAAATTCATGAGAAAGAGAATCCAGCAGCGGATAGGTTGTCAGCAAAGTTTGAGTGGATCTCAAACTTATTTTCCTTAAAGAGGTGCTAAGGCGCCATGAGTTGACACAAAAATTCATCTTGCCAAGTTGTGCTAAGGTGCCATGAGATGACACTACATAGTTTGCTTCAAGTATGGATTCAGAAGATACATTGAATTCAGATATTCACCTTCAGAAAGTAGTTCGTTGGACACTCGGTTATTTGGTAATGCTTAGTGCGAAGCTTACTTGCCAAGTGCCCTGACCTCGGGATGATGTGATTTATTTTTTGCAGATGGAAGATATAGAGTTTTGGCTTTGGTTCGGGTTTTGTGGTGTGTCTGTATGAAAAATATGATACAAAACATTAAAAATATCTCAGTATTAATATAGGATTTATGAGAATTTTTCAAAGATTTTTTGGAGCCCAAAACCATAGATTTATGAAGCCTGGATCACGGATTCTCAGGATTTTTGGTGAACAGTAAACCGAATTGTGTAACCCATGAATGGGTGACCTGCGCAACTCGCGCGTCACATGAGCGACAGCGGTTCATGGATCCGAATCTTATTCGGATCCGAAAACTTAACAGACCTGCTGGATATTTATATCTTGTTTTGGCTAGGGTTTTGATATGATTCTCCAATGATTTTTGAGGAAATTTCATGTACAAGTTTGTGGCCACTTGTAGAAAATACAAAGTGTAAACTAAGAGCCAATGAAAGGTTGTTTAATAGATTTCTCCATTATTGTTCTTCTCCAAATTTTTAGCAGGTTGTGATATTTTCTTGAACCAAAAGTCATAACTTGTAATCCAAAATTATTGATGCATTAATGATCTCTCCAACTGGACATGCACCAATTTTTGTGTGGAACCAGTATAAATCTTGGTGTCAGGTGCGTGTTTATCTTTTGTTTTGCGTTGTCTCTTCATATATAGTGTTGTATTGCGGATTTTGTAAAAAATCATTAGCTTTGTTCGTTGGTTCAACGACCTTGGAATTCAGCGGGATGATTGTTTTCTTGATAAACATACCAAGAGGGCATAGGAGCCCAAAAGAGGTGATCTCAATCACTCCCAACAAACAATAGATTTTTAGTCCGACTAAACTACTTATCCATGGATGGGCATACCGATGATAATACTTTCTTGTTATATATCACTGATTTTGACATTGAGCATGTGCTCAAAACAATGTTTGGGGGGAAAAAATGGTCAAGGCATTAGCATGGCGTGAAGTTTCAAAGGTTTTGACATTACAAAGAACAAATACAATCCAACCAGCAGACGATGGAAATGATACTTCAAACATCATCAATACGCGTCCCTTATTAGGTTGGATTCAATTGTTTATTGCTCCATGTAAATTAATATCCCTCCAGATGTCGCCTTTAGATCTAATGTGGAAGTGACAAAATAAAAGGTCCTACCTTTTAGACCGACACCAGACGAGCATGAGAATATCTTATATGATCCCTGCATGCACGCTCTCTTATTTTGCTAATAAGGAAATAGATACTCATATTACAAATTTATGAACAACGGACATGGTGCAAGAAGTACGATCGCATTCACAGTAGCTTATTTATTAGCATGAGTTGAAGTTGGGAGGCAAATGAGGAGCTGTTTTCAGTTGGAGTTTTGCTGCAAACGGACTGTCTTCATTGGCATTTAGATAGGACTAAGAACTTAAGAAACTCAATAAGACACGTGTACCATAATACATCATGTCTAGTGATTTATTAAAATAAATGCACCGTTAGTCATGAATTTCATGGAGTGGAACCAAGGTTATGAAAGAAGAATATCAGCAAATGCATAAGGTAAGGGACGGCCCCGTAAATCATAATGGTGAGAAGGGTGGGAAGGCCAAACAATATCATTTTATTTGATGCAAGAAAAATCGGGGGAATCGGATGACCGGCTGAAAGAAAATAGCGCAGTAGCTTTCTTGAATCGGATGACTGGCTGAAAGAAAATCGGATGATTTGTCACCATGAATGGAATAAATGAACGGAAAAGGAAGTAGCTTTCCTTTTTGGGAAATTCCTCTATGGAGAGATTGGAAGACGGAAAGTGTCATTTTCTTTGATGATCTAAAGGCAGCCAAGGTAGCATACAAAAATAACAATAAGCTTAATTAATTGATTAAAAGGGGGGCAGCGGGCTGTTTTACCTTTGGAGAAGGAAAATCGAGCTTGCGACAGAAATTGGACTCGGGATCGGAGAAGCCCCTGCGGCGGAGGGGGGCGGAGGAGGAGGGAGGAGGAGGGCGCAAGAACAATCTCTCGAAGAGGGCGATGAGGAGGAACATGGAGATGAGAATAGCGGTGGCGACGAAACCAAAAGAGAGGGCATTGACGGAGCTGTCGAATTGCCTCCAACTATCTTGTTGATCTGCCCCTTTCTCAACGTTCATCGGCGGTGCCATCGTTGGCCCCCTCCTCATCTCCTCCGTCGTCATTCTCACTAATTATTTAAATCTACCCAAAAAATCTCCGTCTTCTGCAGCGATTGTTGCATAAAAGAATCTTCTATCTTTAACGAAATGATGGAAATTATTATTATATGGACGAAATTATAAAGTAGACAGAGGAAAGGAAGAGGCCAATCCACTCTACTAACCCCATTTTCTATTCTATTATATCTCCAGTATGTGCTCTGTTCTGAGAGAGAGAGAGAGTGAGTGACAGGGAGGTATTATTTTTATTTTTGGTAAAGATTTGGCTGTGTGTTTCGGGGCTCGCTTTCCTTGGGCTGAGAGAGAGAGAGAGAGAGAGAGAGGAGGAGGAGGCAAGAGGGTAGAAAAGGAGGAAAAGAGAGACACCAAAAGAGGCTTCTTACAACTGTAGGTTGGTGGTCACGTGCCTTTTTTACTTTTATTTTCTGCAGTTTCTCAAATTGGAGTCAGTCATAAACATCTCCTTCACCTTTGTTTTCTTGCTTCCGTTTCTTGCGTGACGCTATTCCACATTTTGCTGAAGATGTTGCTTTTTATTTACAAATTTGTTATTTTGTTTATTTTTGTCGTGTTTCAAGATTTTTTTGTGTTCAATTAATTTTTTATAGAATTTTTGGGTTGAATTAAACTTGTTGTATTTAATTGATTCTTTATTTAAAAAGAATTGGGGTTTAATTCATATTTAAGGATACGGAGGAAGATGAATATGAGGTGGAGGTGGTGCTCAGGGTGGCAAAATGGCCCGGGACCCCATTCCCGGGCCGGACTGCGGCCCGGGCCCGGCCCCAGGGCCGGTCTGGGGTGACCCCCCCCCACCCCACACACCCACACACACACATTTCTACACTCACAAAACCCACAAATTTACCCGTTTGGCATTTAAAAAAATTTATTTTTTTCATCCCTCTATAAAAAACGCCCCCTCCCCCCTTATTTCTACACTCACAAAATCTCTACACTCCAATTCTCTATCCGGTGTTCCACAACGCTCGTCCTTTCGCTACTACGGTCTCTACAATCGTCAATCTCGCTACTACCGTCTACCATCTCGATACTCCAAATCTCTACGTCCGGTCTCTCGCTAATACCGTGGAAGCTTCCATCGACGGTCTGTAGCTACTACCGGGCTCTACAAACTTCGGTCATACTCAAACAGGTTTCTGTAGTATAAATTTTAGATTAGCATAATGGCAGGACCGTCCCGATTATGAATATTATGCTGATTTACTACGTGGTAATTATGTGGCTGGTAATAATCCTTATATAGCAGATATTGAAACACAAGAACCTGATAACTATGTGGCTAGTAATAATCCTAGCCCCGTCATACCACCAACTGCACAATCACCTTTCTCGCATGCTGCTCACACGTTCACAAGTTCACCGGCACAAACATCATCGCCTACCACACATATGCCTGCACCAACTACACAAACCCAAAAGAAAGGACCAAAGTCCGGTGTTTGGTATCACTTTTCACGTGAAATGGTAAAAGATAATAATGGCGTCGAACAAATTCGTGCCTTTTGTAAGATATGTAGAACTAGTTTTGCTGCCGCACATACTGTCAGCACTTCACATCTGCTAAGACACATGAAATCGCATGTTAAAAAAGATGCTAAACAATCAACATTAAATTTATCTTCATCATCTTCCTCGCTTACTCCTTTCTCATATTCTGATGAAAATATGAGAAAAGAGATGGCTATATTTGTATTAAGCAAAGAACTACTTCTAAATTATGCTGAAAGCCCAGAATTAGAGCGATTACAGCAAAATGCATTTAACTTAGAAAATTGTCTAGGAACACTCTTAGAAAAGATTGTATGACTGTTCTTCATGAAGGACATGCAAATTTGCATCAACTTTTTATTAATTTAGAATCTAGGATTTCATTAACTTTGACATATGGACTACAAAATGGGGTGTATCATACATATGTCTTACGGCCCATTTTACAGTTCACGATTATATCATTCAGAAAAGAATTATTAGTTTTAAGTTGTTAGAGCATGCACACAAGGGTGTGGTTATTGGTAGGATTTTGCAAAATATTTGTCGTGATTATGATATTGAGCAAAAAAATTTTACAATTACTTTTGATAATGCTTTGAATAATACTTTAGCCATTAATTTTTTGCAACGTCAATGGACCCCAGATCTAGATGGGTTAATTTTTCATCAACGTTGTGCATACCATGTGTTAAACTTAGTAGTTCAGGATGGTCTTAAACTTGCTTCTGTTTATCTGGAAAAGGCTAGAAACCTTATGCTTTTAATTACAACTAATTCACAAAAAAGAGGGAATATAGGCAGTTTTGTCGTAGTAACCAACTGCCGTATAGAGCATTTAAATTTAGTGTCCCCCATAGGTGGAATTCAACGTATCTAATGATACGTTGTATGAGACAGAATATGACCCAACTTAGTAAGTTTGCAAGTGCATACCTTGCTAATGATAGTGATTATGAAATTAGTTATTATGAGTGGCTAATTATAGATGAACTTTATGTTTTTTTTTTTTGAAATTTTCTACTTGACAACAAACAAGTTTTCTGGTGTTTACTACTCCACTTCAGTTCTAGGCTTAGACCAATTAGCGGTGATCTCTGAAGTTATATAAAAACATAAAGATAATGACACCATTAGGACTCCAGACCTTAAAGCAATGATAGAACAGATGGAGATTAAACTCCGTAAGTATTGGAATCATGTTCCTTTGCTATACTCTATAGCGAAGGTTTTAGATCCCTGGTTTAAGGAGGATGTAGTACTTGACTTCTTAGATACCTATTACGAAAACTTGAACCTTCAAGCTGAAGCAGAACAACACAAAGCTAGTTTTAAGAATAGCTTAAGATCACTTTTTGCTGTATATGAGACACGATATGGTAGTTCTGCACACACATCAATTGTTCAACCATCTTCAAGTGCTCCAAGCAGAGACTGCCTGCTTATGGGTAAGAAGAAGCAAAGAACATCTGACATAGCTAGTGAACTAAACTGTCTAGGTATTTGTCAAGTTCTTGTCCATTTTCTGAAGAAGACTTGAATAATGAGAGTTTTGATGTTCTGTCATGTGGAAACAATATAAGAATAGTTATCCAATTCTTTCCATGATGGCTTGTGATTTGTTAGCCGTACCCATATCCATTATTGCTTCGGAGTCTGCTTTTAGTGCAGGTAGTCGTATTCTTAGCAACAAGAGGTCACGGCTGAAGCCAGATATAGTATAAGCGTTGGTTTGTGCGAAGGATTGGTTCAGGGTGGTGGGCTCCGAAAGGTGCTCTCTCTCAAGTGCAAGAGTCCGTACAAGTAGTAAAATCTGGGAGTCCAGATGTCGAATCCACGGGAAGAAATCTGTTGCAACCACAATTCAAATCAAATAGAAATCCTACGAAGAGAAACTAAACACTTCAACAATGGTGACGGTGATGGTGATGTGAACACGTGAAAAATGCGAACAAAGAAATTTGTGTACGAAAATATCTATAAAAAGTGTATGCACATGGTATAGGTTCGTTAGGATCAACGATTCGTATTAATTTGGTTGATGAATATATCACAGTGAATTCTCTTTTTGAGAGCAATTCACCGGGAAAAATATCCAATATAACTCAATGAATTCTCCTTTTGGGAGCAATTCATCGGAAGATGCCCTTTTGGGGGTTCAAACACAATATTCAAAAAGATCGTCGCTCAAGTTATAATATGATATGAAACTCTCTTTTGGAGAGATCAAAACTACGGTATGAAACTCCCTTTTGGGGAGATCAAAACTCACCCTTTTGGGGCGATCATCAACTAAATTAATTCTTTTGGAATCTAAAAAAGTCGATTTACGAACAAAGATTACAATTTTAGCGACGTTTAACAATTTAGCACAAGGAATTTCAACCAAACTAACACAAATTACATCCCCTAACTACTCCATACCAAACACAATTAAGTTTTAGCTACTCATAATATCAGAATAAACAAGTTCCATAGCCAAATACATCAAGAATATAGCAAAATACGGTAGAAAAAGCACTAAATAAGGAGTTTAAGTTAAGAATTCATCACCAAATATCCTTGAAAAGACATCAAAACTCTCTGGAAATAAGAAAATAGCCTCTGGAATTTTACAAAATTTTTCAGGGGGGAATACGGCTCCTAGAGCCTCCAATACGCTCAAAATACGCCCCAATCTGCTTGAATACGCCCAAAAAACCCTAAATACGCTTATATAATAGGCATTGCGGGTTTGGGTTGTGTTATCGGGTTCAAAACCTGCTTAAAATCACGCCCGAATCAATCCACGCCGCAGATCTGGATCGGATCAACCCTTGGCCGTCCGATCGACTTTCAAAAGTGCGGGATTCGACCAGGGCACGCCACGTGGCGCTTTAATATTCGCGCGATACCCGCTCCGCTCTTCGACTCTCACTCGGATCAATCCCGTCCATCCGATCGGCATCCGACGGATCAAAGAGAGCCACGTCGCTCATTTCGATTTGCTTCAGCGGGCGTCGCGTGCTCCGTCCGATCGAAATCCAAAGCTCAGCAAATGGCCACGTCGCCGCGAGATGCTGGGTTCGGTGAGTTCGAGCGGGCTAGATATGGACCGTTCGATCGGGCGGAGAACTCCTACGATTACGCCACGTAGCGCTTGGAATCGCGCCGCCTGCGTCGTCTGATCTCGCGAGCGGGCCGTTGGATCGTGATCCAACGGCCACGATGATGCCACGCCGCCGTAGCAATGCGTTCCAATTCTGGCCGTCGGATGAAGATCTCGCGGCCGTGATTGAGCCACGTGGCCCGCATTTGGTCGCCTCGCTTCCGCTAATTTGATTCCGAGCAGGCGGCTTGTCCGTCGTTCGATCGGAATCGAACGCTTACGGAAGTGCCACGTCGCCCCCGTAGTTTGAATCGCCAGCTGCCGTCCGATTGAGCGGGAACGGCCAGATTGATGCCACGTGTCGCATTCTGATTGGTTGACGTTTGTATTTTTGTATTTTGAGCGTATTTCTTCATTTAAATGGTATTCTGCATTCAAAAATTCATAGTAATTAGCACAGATCTCAGAAAAATACAAATAAATAGTCGTTGGAATCGTGTGATCGAGACCAAGCTATGAAAAATATAAAATGTGCAGAATTGCATTGTTAAATGCTGTTTTGTGCTCAAATAGTGTGTTTTCTCTAATAAATAAATGTGTAGAAAATACGTATGAATTAGAGAACAATGTAGCATCACATGAGCACAAAATAGGGCTAAATGGGGGGTTAAATATGTAATATTGAACCCGAATCACAGGGCTGAATCGAGAACCCAATATCAGACCAACCTTTCTGAAGACTCTGAAGAAGAAGAGGAAGAAGAAGAAGCAGAGACTTGATATATTTACTTGTATTAGCAGTTTATAACATGTATTAGTTTCTTTTTTTGGGCCAATGTATGAGGGGTAAGGCTGGCCAACGTATGTGCCCCCTCAAAAAAAATTTCAATTAATAAAATTTAAAGGTTCAACCCGGGACCTTCGAGAATTTCGGGATTAAACTTTTTGTTATATATTAATTTTTTTCTTGTATTGTTAGTAACATTAACATATACAATTAAATATATATTGTTACCTTACCCAAAAAAAATTAGTTGGTAATTAAAACTTTAATTAAAACTATTTTTATTTTTAAAGATTTTTGTACATGTTTAAACTTTTTTCATGTTTTTAAATGTTTGATTTTTTAGAAGTGTTCTATGTTTTTTTGGAATTTTTACATGTTTAAATCTATATTTTAGATTTTTAGATATTAGATTATAGATTTTTTTGATTTTTTTGATTTTTGATTTTTAAGTTTTAAAAAAAATTTAATTTTTTTATTTAAACACCGGGCCGGGCCGGCCTGCCCTGGCCCGGGCCGGCGGGCATGGCTGAGCCTGGCTTTGGCCCACCAGGGCCGGGCAGGCCCGCCCGGGCCAGGGCCGGACCGGCCCTGGCGGGCCAAATTGACACCCTAAGGTGGCGCCGATGCGCCATTGGAGAAGAATGCGGAGGAGGCGCTGGAGGAGGCGGGGTTGGATGTGAAGGAGACAGTGACAGTTGTGTGAGGTTGGAGAGAGAAGTTGCAGAACAAACTGATAAAGCAAAAATTTTCGAAAAAAAACTATTATAAATCTAAAAATTAAAAAAAGTGGAATGTGCTTAGCCATGTAATCTATTCAGTAAATGTGTAATGCGATTATCCAACACTTTCGTCTTTTCATTCATTTCCCAACTCAACGCAAATCTAAATAAATAGCCCCAACTCAACACTAAGTTTTTCCTTTTTTTTCTGCGATAAAATTAATGGAACCGCTTTCCACTCCCCTCCGGTGGTGCCCGGGTAAGTTTTTGAATATAATATGACTAGTAATTAACTAGTGCACACAATGCATGGCGCAAAAAACCCACGAACATTATGCGTCACAAGTGCGCAACCGAAAAAGAGCAAAAACTGTGGGTGTGTGTGCCGGTATTGTCTCGGGTAAAAATCACCAAAACCCAACCCAAAACCCCATCCCCATTAGGAATTACCTAGGTTTGTCCCAGTCAGCTTGTCTCAGTTAGCTTGTGACTGGGACAATCCTAGATAGACATCCCTATTTTGCAATATAGATTATACATCACATCCAAACGTAGATCAGTTGGTAGATCGGTTTTGTGTAAGGTCGCTGAGGCTTCGAGCCCTACCCTTTATTTTCCAAATTGCATTCTGAGCAGTTTTATATTTTTGTGCAGGGGTCTCGGGCGTAGTGGGCTAGTGGCCACTACGCCACTATTGATCTCATTCCCCCCTTTTCTCATCGGGAACATGGGGGCTTTATGGGTATGATCTGAACCGCGGCCTGGAATCTATATGGGCTCGGCAGATATGATGGGCCCAAAGGGCCACTATGTCTTCTTCAGCGAGCTTTAGCCTGATCGGCGCTAAAACCCTCATATATAAGTTTATGGCTGCCGCCCAATAACATCGACTTAGGCCGGCCCAGGGTCGTAAATAGGAAACGGTCCAATGGTGTAACAATGACCCCCATCACTTGGGTTTAGTTGAGTTTCGACTGAGGCCGAGTAACGTCATGCTTTATTAATTGGGCACGACATCCGAAGTTGATGTACTCGATTTGAATCGTTAGGATCCTGGGCCGTTTGCTTCGGCTTTAGGTTCGGAGCGATAATTGGGGGAATTGGTGTATCTTGGCAACAGACGTCCCCACTTAAATGGCCGAACTTCGATTAGAAACAATGTTCACGAGTATAAATAAGAATGAGGGAGTGAAGTGCCCAATTCTTCATCGCTTTTGAAGGACTCCGCCTCATCCACTCCCGTGAGGTAGACCTTCTCCTTTCCCATTTGTTTGCTTTAAAGCGTTTCCTATCGCCAATGGAAAAGCTAAGGATTGAAGAATAGTCTCTCTCAGAGTTTTCGAGTGTTTGCCAATCCTGTCCGATGAATTCGGTTTGGGAAAGGGCAAATGATTAGAGTCGTCCCACTCCATTCGCCAGGCCAGCGGACACCTGCTGTTTCGAGGAGACTCTTAGACTTAGCTTTCGTTACATCCCCTTCTCAGACTGATACGGTCCGGGCGAGCTATATTTCTCCCTCCCATGGACTTAGGATTCCTGAGTCAGATGAGAGGGTGTGTTTTTCGAAGGGGAGAGAAGTTGGGGTATACTTGACGGTTTTTGATTTCGGCCTTCGTTTCCACCTTCATCCCTTTGTCATCGAGGTTCTGAGTCACATGGGAATCTCCTTGTGACAGCTTGCTCCTCATGCCATTGCCCCGGTGGTTGGTTTTTTTAATGCTCTGCTTACTGAGCGGAACAGATCCAACCCTCCTGTCGTTTAGGCATTTCTTCGAGTTCATCAGTGATCCTCATGGTGTGTGGTATCACATTGTAGCTATGAGGAATAAGAGAATCATTTCGAATCTTCCCGGTCCTTTTTGTGATTGGGAGAGCACCTTTGTCTTTGTTACACTTCCAAGTGTAGCCCCTTTTCTTACCCACTGGGGTAGTCTTGACTCTTCAGCTCTTGAGGAGCTCGCTTTGACCACAGCAGATGTCATGGCGGCCAAGCATTTGAAGAGTTGCTTGAGAGAAGAGAGGTCGATCACTTGTTTACTGGATGATGGCCTAATGAAAACCACGTTATGGAGTCTGGGTAACTCATGTCGACATGATTAATCTCATATGATTACTCGTATTAATTCTTGCCATTTTCTACATATATGGCCGGTCAAGAATTCGAGAAAGTGTGAACCGAGGTTCAGGCGATCCTCAGAGAGCAGCGTCAGACGGCTGTGGGAAGTACTCGTTCCCACTCCGATCGTAGTCGAGGGCCTTCCGAGGAAAGAGTATGCCCCGAGGGGATCTCAGGATCGGGGCTGCGAATATCAGTCCCTGCCGCGGTGACGCCCGAAGGAGGGTCGTCTGTGCTTCTGCCCCTGGTCCATGCATCTTGGCTTTGTCGACAGGGACAAGACCCGGGTGCTCTACTAAGAGGATTGCCTCCTCATCAGAGGTAGGGGGCCACGGGAAAAGGAGCAAGAGGGACGAAGACGTTGTCCAGGTTCAGATTTTAGTGAGAAGAGGGGGTGATAAGACTGCTCCCTTCTCTATTCCTGACCTTGAGGAGGTGGCGCCCGAGTCATCTCAGACCCGTCCTAAGGACACTTGGGCTTGTGGTAGTCTTGTCCCGACAGGCCCCATCCCTTCGGAATACAAGGGGGCTTTGCTGTTGAATATGTAGCCTGTTGATCCTCAGGAGGCCCCTAAGGGGAACCTCACCAACCCCGCCACCTTGTCTGTGACGGGGAGTCTGCTTTGCTGGAACGCATGGTAGCCAGTCGACTGGTGGAGAATTCCATCCTGCCCCTAGACCGTAGTGCACTCCATGAAGTTGACGTTGAGAGACTAGATAATAGTGTAGTCTACAGCAGTTATCATGTTAGATAACGCTTTCGTTTTTTTGTCGTTGCGTCTCCCATATACTGATCCTTGATTCATTGCAGATATCTGTAGTCGGTGCGAAATTGCACCGCTGAGTGGTAAGAATGATGACCGTCGAGCATCAAAGGGCAGTCGCATTCGAATATCGGATCAAAGAGCTGGAGGAGCAGCTGAGGAAGGAAAACGAGCTCACATCCTAGCTGAGTGGGAGGTATTGAAGGCTAGAGAAAGCACTGCCTCATCGTCTGATGTGCGGAAGGATTTCGAAGAACGATGGAATAGAGAGAAGGGCAAATTCCTGACTCGTATAGCCGAGTTAGAAAAACATACTCTCCCTCTGGTCTCCATCGAAGACGTAAGGTAGGAGGTTGCTGCCAATTTCAGCGACATGCTCAAGGACGTATCTCCCAAGTTCGGGACAAGATCTTGAGTAAGCATCGGCGGCTTGGGAGGAAGTTCGACGGAGGATCGTCCTAAACTCCTACTGGAGCTGCTCCGAACAAGCCCTCCGGAGGTGCTACTTAGCGTAATGGTGGTTCCACTTTTGTGTAGATCACTTTTGTGTAAGTGGACTATCTTTTGTATTTTAATAGTCCTTCTTGCTTTTTGATGTTGAATGAACAACTTTTTCAGCTCTCGTAAGTATCATAGCCGTTCGTGCCCCCTCAGCGATCTGAGTAGATAAATGAGAACTCCAATTGTTGAAATCTCGAGGTGGTCATTTGAGGTAGACTTGACCGAGAGAAATAATCCTTCTGAGCGACATGGCTCGGTGGATCTTATGCAGTCTAAATCATCCTTCCTCATATAGCTCAATCGTCCCGCGACGGGGCGGAGAGAACGCGCAACTGATGAAGATAAAGGAGTTGCCCCTGATCGTGTAGCTCGGTCAGCCTGTGAAGGGGTGGCCCCTCCGATCATGTAGCCGTGCGGTCCGCGAGGGTAGAGTTGTCTATAACCACGTAGCCTGGCTGGCTCGGGAAGGAGGAGAGGATTTGCCCCGATCATGTAGCTCGGTCGGCCCGCCAAAGGGGTGGCCCCTCCGATCATGTAGCCGAGTGGCCCGCAAGGTTAGAGTTGTCTCCAACCACGTAGCCTGGCTGGCTCGAGAAGGTGAAGAGGATTTGTCACCGATTGTATAGCTCGGTCGGCACGTGAAGAGGTGGCCACTCCGATCGTGTAGCCAAGTGCCCATGAGGAAGAGTTGAATCAGAGGAATATACTCCAAGATAATGCGATGAATTTGAGTGAAGCGCCATGAGTTTCATATTGAAAGTAATTTACAAAGTACACTTTCTTTGAACTTGAAACATCAGTTAACCACTCCTCTCACATTGTTGCTGGTAGTATTTTCGTAGGTGTTCCGCATTCCAAGGATGGGAAAGCTCCTTGTCATCAGTAGTGGAAAGTCGATATGTCTCTGGGCCGAGAATATCAGTCACTTTGTAGGGGCCCTCCCATTTGGCGGCAAGTTTTCCTTCTCGAATGGTTTCTGGGGAGAAGATGACCTTCTGAAGCACTAGATCACCCATGCGGAAGCTCCTCGCTTTAACCTTAGAGTTGTAATAGCGGGCTAAGCGTTCCTTCTGTCTCATAAGAGTGATCAGGGCTCGGTCTCTCGCATTATTGAGTAGATGGAATTCATCCCAAGGGCCTCTGAAATCCTTTCTTCATCAAAGTATTCAAGGAAGAGCGTCTTCTCCCCTACTTCGACAGTAAAAAACAGTGCCATACCCGTAGGCGAGCAAGAAGGGTGTTTCTCCTGTTGCATCTTTCTGGATGTTTCTGTATGACCATAGTATCCCCGAGAGCTCTTCTGGCCATGCACCTTTAGCCTCTCCGACTTTCTTTCGCAAAGGCTCCAAGATGCACTTGTTGGCGGCTTCGGCCAACCCGTTAGCTTGAGGATGCGGAACAGAGGTGAAGCGAAGTTTGATCTTCTAGCTTGAGCAGAAATCTTTGAATCCAGCGCTATCGAAATGGGTCTCATTATCCATAATAAGGGAATCGGGGACGCCAAACCTGCAAATAATTGACTGTCATACGAAGATCTAGACGTTCTTCCAAGTGATGCGCGCCAAGGGCTCCGCTTCAATCCACTTAGTAAAGTAGTCGATGGCCACGATCAAAAACTTCCGCTGGCCACTCGCATGAGTGAAGGATCCAAGAATATCCCACCCCCATTTTGCGAAAGGAACTGGGATGATGATCGGAATCAATTCTGCCGAGGGTGTCGAGTAATGCTTTGCAAATTTTTGGCAAACTCAGTTGCCTCCTTATGCATCGTTGACCAATAATAACCCTGCTTCAAGGCTTTTAAGGCCAACGCTTTCCCTCCACAGTGGTTCCCCCAAAAACCTTCGTGGATTTCTCGAAGCACGTAATCAGCCTCATGCGGGTTAAGACATTTGAGGTAAGGGAGCGCGTCATATCTGCCGCATTGCCTCCTATAGAGTGACCCGCCATGTAAGTCGAACCGGAAGGCCTGCCTTTCCAGTTTTCGAGCTTCGACTGGGTCAGTCGGCTTTCTCCGGTTTATATGTACTTGATTATGGGACTCATCCAATTTGATGACTGATTGATATTGAATGATTCCTCCATTTGTAAGCTCGATTGCGGAAGGTTCTCCATGTACACGGTTTGTCCTAACTCCGCTGGAGAGGAGGAGGCAAGCTTTGACTAGGCATCCGCCCGGAGGTTTTCCGATCAGGGAAGACTCCCGCTTGTTCGAACATCTCTAACTCGGCTCGAGCAAGCCGCAGGTAGCTCTGCTTCATCCCATATCAGGCCTCATATTACCCATTAAGCTGTCGGACAACCAAGTTGGAGTCGGTGTACAAGTTGATAGTTCGTGCACCCAACGCCTGAGTTATCCTGAGGTCGTTGATGGCGACATCATATTCCGTCACGTTGGTGGTGGTCAGAAAGTTGAGGCGTAAGGCATATTCGAGGATGTTGCCCTCTGGTGTTTGGATGACTATCCATGCGTCGCTCCCGGCTTTGGTAGTCGATCCGTCCACTTGGACCATCCATGTTCTGACTTTCTCCAAGGCGGCCACTGTCGGACCGTGACCTGCTGAATAAGTGGAAGGAAGGTGAGTCGCTGAGTTTACCGAGGGTACCTCACTCGGAGAGTCGTTGGAGGTGAGCTCGACGATAAAGTCTACCAATGCCTGTCTTTTGATGGTGGTTCCTAGCTAGTACTGAATGTCGAATTCACTTAGCTAAACTCACCATTTTAGCATCCTCCCCAATTGGTCTAGCCGCTTCAGGGTCTACTCCAGAGGTGTGTCCGTGAGGACGCAGATGGTGTGCGCTTGAAAGTAGGGCCATAGCCTTCTCGTGGAATGGATCAGGGCAAAAGCCAACTTCTCTATTCGGCTGTAATTGACTTCGGTGCCTCGGAGGACTTGGCTCATGTAATAAATTGGTCGTTGAACTCCTGCGTCCTCTTTCATTAAGGCAGAGCTTACATCTTCTGCGGTAGCAGCTAAGTAGATGTCAGCTGGTCTCCGCTTTCAGGCTTCGTCAGAAGCGACGGACTGCGAAGGTATTCCTTCAACTCGAAGAAGGCTCACTTGTAGTCCACATCCCATTCGATAGCCTTTCTGTCCTTCTTGGCGAGAGCAATTGCCTTCCTCAAGATGTTGAAGAAGGGAAGCGATTTCTCCGCCGACTTAGACAAGAAGCGCCCAATGACTGCAATCCTTCTGTTCTACCTCTGGAGTTCCTGTATGGTGGTCAGCTCTTACATGCTGATTATAGCTGGCACTTTATCAGGATTAGCCACTATTCCTCGGGTTGTGGGCATGAAACCGAGGAACTTTCCCGACCGAGCCCCGAAGGTGCACTTCGTGGGATTTAGCCAGAGGTGGTACCACCGAATTTTTGTAAAGGTCTCTGCATGGTTGGCGATGTGATCAGCCGAGCTTTTCGACTTGACCAGCATGTCATCGACATAGGCTTCAAGGTTCCACCCGATTTGTCTTTTGAAAACCTTGTTGACCATCCGCCGATAGGTTGACCCGACATTCTTCAACCCGAAAGGTATCTTCTTATAACAGAAGATCCCTCGATCTATGACGAAGGAAGTCTTTTCCTCGTCCTCGGGTACTATCTGGATCTGGTTGTACCCGGAGAAGTCATCCATGAAGCTGAGGAGCTCATACCTGGATGCGTTATCCACCAGGTGGTCGATTCGAAGCAAGGGGTATATGTTCTTTGGAAACGCCTCTGTCAAGTTGGTGAAGTCAACACACATTCTCCACTTGCCGTTGGCCTTTTTCACCATAACAACATTAGAGAGCCATTCGGGGTATTGGACTTCTCTAATGAAGCCGGCCTCCAGTAGCCGCTCGACTTCCTCGGAGGTCGTCCTCATCTTGTCCCCACCGATGTTCCTCTTCTTTTGTTTCACCGGCTGAAAGGTAAGTTTGACATGTAAATTGTGGAAGATGACTCAAGGATATACCTCAGGCATGTCATCGGGCGACCAACCGACGATGTCCGCGTTGTCCTTCAAGAAGTCCACCAGCTGCTCTCTTAAATCTGGTGGAAGCCTGGATCCAATGATTACGGTTCTCCCTTTTCTGCCAGGCAAAGGTATTGACTCCGTTTCCTTGACCAGGGCCGGCCTTTGGTTCCCCAGATCCTTGGCGTATCCAGCGTCGTCGTCTGAGGGTGCTTGCTCCACCCTTCTGATCGCAGCAGACATGAGGTAGCACGATCTAGCATGCATTTGGTTTCCTCTTACCTGCCCGACCCCTTGGGGGTTTAGAATTTGACCATCTGGTGGAAAGTTGAGAATGCTGCTTCTACTGAATTGAGAAATGGTCGACCTATAATCCCGTTATAGGCCGAAATGATCTTGACCACCATGAATGATGTCATCCGGGTCACCTGATGGGGAGTTTGGCCAAGAGTGACAGGAAGCATGAGCATACCTGCGATAAGAGCAGAATGTCATGTGAAGCCGACGAGAGGTCCATGACATTCCCTCAACTAGAAGGAGGCTAGCCCCATCTTCTCGAGCGTTGTCCAAAAAAGGGCGTCACACGAGCTCCCCGTATCGACGAGTAGTCGACGGACTTCAATTGGGTTGATGACTGCACTAATGACGATGGTGTCGTCGTGAGGCCGCTCTATACCCTCCAGGTCTTCATCTGAAATCAATATCGGGGGTGTCGATATCCTTGGTCGTTTCTGCTCGACGCCCGTCATCATCATCTGCTCTCTGTTGTGGCTCTGCAATGTAGCTGAGAAATCACGGGGAGTAGGTCCACCAAATATCATGTTCAGAGCATCGATATTTGGGGGAGGGTTGGGGGATCCCCATCGGAGGAATTGAACTTATCCGTGTCGGGATCGGCGGGATGAATCGGCATGGTTTCTCTGCTCGGTGGAAAATGGAATGCAGACTCTGTTTCCACAGACGGTGCCAACTCTTGATGGTAAGGTTCTGATCAACAATAAATAGGCTGACTTTGACGCCTTGGGTCAACGCGTGCCTTTGTCTGTCGGGGTGGTCAGGCTCTTCAGCCGGGTTGCTCAGGTTTGCAAGGCAGCGGCCAAGCTACTGGAAAGACATCCGACCTAGCTCAGAGGAGCTTCGAGCTAATTGAGGTAGACTTGCCAAGTGACCTGCAACACAAAAAGCCGTAAGGGGGTCAGATTTGGGTTTCACCCAAATCCCCTCAGATGCTTAGGTTAATAACAGAACTTAAGACAGACTCAGGACAGTAAGTCTGATCTAAAGGGAGAACAACTGTGGACTGGCTGACCGAGTTAAGGAGGAAGAAATATGTAGTGGAAAGTAAAAGGCAAGTGTATCAGAGTACCTTTCAAGCAGTGACTCCCTTGTCCTTTGCTCTTCCGAGGTTTGGTCCTTTTATAGGAGCGTATCTCCTTAGTCCCGACGTGGGGTAATCGCCACGTCAATCGTGGCACGTGCGTGCCTGGGTCTCGAGCGTAGTGGGCGAGTGGCCACTACACAACTATTGATCCCATTTCCCCCATTTCTCATTAGGAAAGTGGGGGCTTTATGGGTGTGATCCGAACCGTATTTGACCAAGTAAACAACCTGGAATTTATATGGGCTTGGCAAATATGATGGGCCCGAAGGGCCGCTATGTCTTCTTCATTGGGCCATAGTCTGATCGGCGCTAAAACCCTCATATATAAGTTTATGGCCTCGGCCCAGTAACGTTGACTTAGGCTGGCTCAGGGTCGTTAATAGGAAACAGCCCAATGATGTAACAATGGTTATCTCCTGTTTGCTTTTTTATTACCTTTTTTTTTAAATTGCATGGCTGCATATTTTTTTTGTGCAATTTTCCATTTTTTGTGTAGTAAACTGGTTTTCTTTTGTTGGAATTTTATGGTTATCTCTAATGAAATATAACATAGAAAGAGGATGATCGTGATAAAATAAATATAAAGCATCGCGAGCTCCGATACTCACCCTAGTGGTTGAAGTACCTGGCTACCTCGGTGGAGGCCCGTGTTCAACCCCACTACCACATATCCCCTTTTAATTTTATTTATTTTCCACTTTTTAAGGCTCTGATGGATACCTGGCTTCTCCGTGTTCGGGGTTAAGCGATCAAGGCGGGTGTACCCGTGTTCCACGACCCATGGTTCCTACTTTTCGATGGATCATATATGTATGTATGTATGTATGTATGTAACATCGCTTGCCTTCATATTGACACTTAACAATAATAGTCTCTCAACACATTTCCACCATCGCTGGCTAACAAAACCAAATTAATACTGAAAGAAAAAGCAGTAGCTGTTGTGTGCGATAGAGCCCTCAACAAACTAAACGTCAGAAAATCATAGCTTTCACCTTTCATTACTCTCATTCGCAACCATTGTGTTCGTCTGCTGGACCGCAGGCCAACCGTGGACATCACTTTCGTCTGCGACCATATCCTCATCGAGTTCATCCACGGGTTTATTACCTTTTTATTACCTTTCTCGCAGCCATCGCCTTTGTTTGGAGACGGCAGACATCTCTATTTATCTGAGCATTGCCTTGATCTCGGTACGATTCTCGTTATCTTCTCCTTCTATATTTTCGTTTTTTGGTCTTTGACTCTTATAATCTAGGGATTGTTATAAACGGGCTTCTTGGTGGGCCTACCCGTTAGTGGGTATCCACCCATTATGTAACCCTACCACTATAAATACAGGGCTATGGTCTCCATAGCCGCCAAGTTTACAACACGTTATCAGCACGCTCAAAGCTAAGCCGAACCTCTGCCGACGGACGGACGCGACGGACAGACGCGACGCGAACGGGCTTCCTTCACCGAACGTCGCTAGATCCGGCGGGTAGGATCTAGAGGTAACTTTCTCCCTAGATCTAAAAATTTTGTATATGCGCATATGTGGTGATTTAATTCTTTTTGGCTCAATCGATCAAAAACACCGTTTTTATCGCTAAAAATCACCCTTTTTCAATTAAAAAACGAATTTTTGGAAGAAAAATTGGGTTTTTTCCACTAAAAATCGGATTTTTACCCGTTGTTTTTCCCCAAAAATCACCCAAACCCGAAATAGGGTTAACCCACGCCCCCCCGTCGCCGGCAGCGGCGGGGGCCTTCCCGCCGTCGCTGCGGCGGCGGGAAACCCCCCCCGCCACTGCGGGCGGGGGCTCCCCGCCGCCTGCAGCGGCGGGCAACCCCCGCCGCCAACGGCGGGGGCAAACCCCGCCGCCAGCGGCGGGGGCAACCCCCCGCCTGCAGCGGCGGGGCACCCCCGCCGCGGCAGGCGGGGGCTCCCCGCCGCCTGCAGCGGCGGGGCACCCCCGCCGCCAGCGGCGGGGGCAACCCCCACTGCATGTGATTTATTGCGATTCTTTTTCGTTATAATCTGGACCAAAAATGCATGTGATTTTTTGTCATCGCAAATTATATTTGGATTTATGATTTTCTTTAAAAAAAACGTTTAAAAATTAAGAAGATCCTGCGACCGCTCTGCCGTTAGTCAACTAACCTAACGGTGCATGACGTTGCCTAGTGGTCCAATAATTTTTAAACGGTAGATTTCATTTTCCATTATAAACTGCCTGTGATGAATAAATAATTTGCCTGCGATGTATAAATTGCCTGTGATGATGCCTGCTGCATTATAACTGCCTGCGACGAATGGTTAATATTTGCTGTGGTTTTGGATCGGCTAGTTTATCACCATTTTTATTTTTCATGCATTATTTTCTTTTTGAGAGAAAAATGTAGTGAGGATAATTTTGTAAAATTACAAGCCCGGCGGACGCCTCAAGAAGATGAAGGACTATTCCAGAAGAATAGGGGCCCCACGGGGGTTCCCGAGTTGTACTTTCTTTCTTTTTGGGACTGTAAAAGACTGTAATTATTTATGGTGATTAGCCGATCCACGCAGCAAATATTTATGTCTGATGTGCTTGATTATTTATTTTTCCGCAAAATATCTAATTAATGCTATCTTTTTACATGCTAGAGTGATAAATGGCCAAAATTGCGAGCGTCGATTTCGACGTTTTGGATGCTTCAGGAAAGAATTACTTAAGCTGGCAGCTGGATATAAAATTCCATCTGCGAGCACAGGGATTGAGTCACGCCATCGCCTTAGGCGATAAGGTTTCTGATATAGATAAAGCAAAAGCAATTATCTATATCAGACGCCATATCGATCGGACCCTGAAGGCCGAGTACCTAACGGTGGAAGACTCGTATGAGTTGTGGACCGCCCTCGAGGACAGGTATAAACATCAAAGGGATGTTATCCTACCTCGAGCGCGATATGAATGGGAGAACCTCCGTCTCCAAGACTTCAAGTCTATTGCCGAGTACAACTCGGCACTTTTCAGCATCACCTCACGCCTGAAGTTGTGTGGTGAAAAGGTGACGGAGGAACGCATGTTAGAGAAGACGTATACATCATTCCATGAGAAGGATGTCATACTGATGCAACAGTATCGTGAACGAAAGTTCACAAAATACTCTGAGCTTCTCTCATGCCTTCTGATGGCAGAGCAGAATCGTGACCTCCTTCTGGCCACCCACAACTCACGCCCTACCGGCACTGCTCCTGCGCCTGAAGCGCACCACAGCTCCTTCCAGAAGAAAAGGGGCAACTTCAAAGGCAAACCCCAGAAGGGCAAAACCATGAAGAAGCAGGCTCGAGGACCCCCTCCAAGAAACAACCAAGAGGGGAAGAAGAAAAATGTGTGGAAGAGAAAAGACGACGGCCAGACTTCTGCCCCCAGAAAGGACTGGGAAGATAAATGCCACAGGTGTGGCATGACTGGACACTGGTCCAGAAATTGTCGTACTCCACGCCACCTTCAGGAGTTGTACAAAGCAAGCCAGAAGCAAGCTGAGACAAACCTGGCGGTTCAAGAAAACCTGGCACCAATCAGGTTCATCGCCGAGGACTTCTCCAACGATGACCTGCTCGACTGAGGACATTTATCTACTTTATATGCATTGTAGTTTTTCCTTTTGAGAAACAATTTATCAGCTTATCTCTGGCGTGTTTTAAGTACTTTTTCAGACATCAATTTAATTTTCGTAGTATATACCTTTGTGTTTTTACCTTATACTGCGACTTTTCTTTAAAATAGATGGATTTTAAATGCCTAGTGGACAGTGCCTCTACGCACACGATCCTCCAAGACATCTGCTTTTTTCAAAGCATTAATAAATACGATGGTACCGTAAATACGATTTCCGGTCCATCAAGTATCATTGAAGGATCAGGGGAAGCACATTTTATGCTCCCCAATAGTACAAAACTACTCATAAAAGATGCCCTTCTCTCCCCTAGCTCGCATAGGAACCTGTTGAGCTTTAAAGATATCCGCTTAAACGGATACCACCTAGAAACGGTGAGCAAAGAAAACAGTGAATACCTTGACGTAACGTTCCATAAAAACGGTGCTAAAAACACCGTCGAACGTTTCGAGGGACTCCCGTCGGGTCTCTACCACACAAGGATCAGAGCAATGGAAGCAAACACATTGGAGCACCAGAAGTGCCAAAATCAACCAGAATTCAAACTCTGGCACGATAGACTTGGACACCCCGGAAGGAATATGATGCGTCGCATCATATCCCAATCACGTGGAATTAATCCGAAAAGCCTGACGCTACTTCGGAAGGGTGCAAATCCTTGTCCCCCTTGTTACAAAGGGAAATTGATTACGAGACCATCCACCCTGAAGGTAGACTCTGAGTCTCCGAGCTTCCTAGAGAGAATACATGGCGACATTTGCGGGCCTATTCACCCCGCAAGTGGACCATTTCGGTACTACATGGTACTAATTGACGCATCTTCAAAATGGTCATATGTGTGCCTCTTGTCCACCCGCAACGTAGCCTTTGCAAAGCTACTTGCACAAATTATAAAATTGCGGGCACATTTCCCAGACAACCAGATCAAGAAATTGCGTCTGGACAATGCTGGGGAATTCACCTCACAAGTCTTCCTAGATTACTGCCAAGCAACCGGCATAGAAGTTGAACATCCTGTAGCTCATGTTCACACCCAGAACGGGTTAGCCGAATCTCTCATAAAGAGACTACAATGGATCGCTAGACCATTGTTAATGCAATGCCAGTTGCCGGTTTGTGCATGGGGACATGCCATACTGCACGCTGCATCGCTGATAAGATTACGACCGTCAGGTAGTCAATCTTATTCTCCGATGCAACTTGCATATGGGAACCCGCCCGATATCTCTCACTTGAGGATATTCGGATGTGCTGTCTATGTCCCCATAGCACCACCGCAGAGAACCAAGATGGGTCCTCAACGGCGTCTTGGTATCTATATTGGCTTCGACTCACCATCGATCATTAGATACCTCGAACCCCTTACAGGGGATGCCTTTAAAGCACGTCTAGCAGATTGTGAGTTTGATGAAAGCATTTTTCCAAAACTAGGCATTAACACACAGAAGCCAGAAGCTTCAAAGACCATTACATGGGACACAAAGACCTTATCCCATTTTGATCCGCGCACAAATCAATGTGAAGAAGAGATCCTGAAGATCCTTCAAATTCAGAACACAGTTCACATTTTACCGGATAAATTCACTGACAACCAGAAGATTGTCAGATCACACGTCCCTGCTGCAAATACGCCAGCTAGGATTGACATACCCAAAGAGGGATGCAATCCACCTGCAGCAGAAGCGGCCGTACCTCAACAAAAAAGAGGACGACCCCCAGGCTCCAAAGATAAGAATCCTCGAAAGAGGAAAAATCCTGGAGCAACAATAACGATACCACCACAGGATGCTGAGCTCAGCCCAGCTACCTCTCCACTCCTACCAACCCCTGAAGAGGAAAATATAGGAGAAATCTCATTAAACTATGTACGTACCGGGGAGGTACTGGACAGAAAAAGCACAATCATCGATGATAACTTCGCGCTCATTATTGCCACTCACGTCACTGAATACGACGATGAGACCGATCCACGCTCTCTAGCAGAATGTAAACGCAGAGAGGATTGGCCAAAGTGGAACGAGGCAATAGGAGTAGAGCTGGACTCACTCTCGAAGCGCAAAGTTTTTGGACCTGTAGTCCTAACACCAAAAGGTGTTAAACCTGTGGGATATAAATGGGTATTCGTGAGAAAAAGAAACGAGAACAATGAGATCGTGCGCTATAAAGCGCGCCTTGTTGCACAAGGTTTTTCCCAACGCCCAGGAATAGACTATGACGATACCTATTCCCCGGTCATGGACGCGATCACTTTCCGTTTCATTATCGGCCTATCCACGAAGGAAGGTCTGGATATGCAGCTCATGGACGTTGTGACTGCATACCTATACGGAAATATAGATAAGGACATCTATATGAAAATCCCAGACGGATACAAACTACCGACAAAAATGACAGAAAGACCTCGGGACGTCTATTCCGTCAAACTCCAGAGATCACTGTATGGTCTCAAACAGTCAGGTAGAATGTGGTACAACAGACTGAGTGAATTCCTAGTGCAACAAGGATTCACAACAAATGAAGTCTGCCCTTGCATCTTCATACGAGCAAAGGGAACAGGATTCGTAATTATAGCCGTCTACGTAGACGACTTGAACATCATCGGATCTCCCGCAGAGATAGATGAGATATCCAAAAGTCTCACACAGACTTTTGAGATGAAAGACCTCGGCAAAACAAAGTTTTGCCTAGGACTACAAATTGAACATTTAAGCGGAGGAATCCTGTTGCACCAATCGACATATACAAAGAAAGTGCTGAAGAACTTTCTTATGGACAAATGTCATCCGCTTAGCACACCAATGGTCGTCAGATCATTGGATGTTGAAACAGACCCCTTCCGACCGCTGGAAGAGGGGGAGGAAACACTGGGCCCTGAAGTACCCTACTTAAGTGCAATAGGAGCACTCCTGTACCTGGCAAACTGCACGCGTCCCGATATAGCGTTCGCAGTAAATCTACTAGCCAGATACAGTTCAGCGCCCTCAAAGCGCCACTGGAACGGAGTGAAACAACTTCTGCGCTACCTCCAAGGGTCTGTAGATATGGGACTATACTTCAAGAAAGGTGTATCCACCGACCTGGTCGGTTACGCAGATGCGGGATACAGGTCCGACCCACATACCGCAAAGTCCCAGACCGGTTTCGTATTCACATACGGTGGGACGGCCATCTCATGGAGATCCGTGAAGCAGACATCCACAGCGACCTCATCCAACCACTCCGAGCTCATCGCAATCCACGAAGCTAGCAGAGAATGCTTCTGGCTTCGATCAGTCATCAACCACGTCCTCAAGACCACCGGCCTGAAGACGGGAGATCTTGGGCCTACCACCATGTACGAAGACAATGCTGCCTGCATCGCTCAACTACGAGGTGGCTACATCAAAGGTGACAGGACGAAGCACATTTCCCCCAAGCTCTTCTGGACGCATGAACAGCAAGTGGACAACCAGATCGACATCCAGCAGATCCAGTCCTGCAACAACCTGGCTGACCTATTCACTAAAGCATTGCCTCGCAGTACCTTTAGAAAACTTGTATTAGGAATTGGGATGAGACAGCTGAGAGATGTACAAGCCTGAAGCTTGTACTTATCAGGGGGAGTTAATGTAGTGCTGTACTCTTTTTCCTTGGCTGTTGGTTTTTCCCACTGGGTTTTCCACAGTCAAAGGTTTTAACGAGGCAGCCACATTAACTCAGGATCCAGAAGTATCCACCACTGATGTTATCCATCGATCAGGGGAAGTTACAGAGACTTGTACTCTTTTCCCTTAGCCACTGGTTTTTCCCACTGGGTTTTCCTTGGCGAAGGTTTTAATGAGGCAAGCACTCTTAAACTTAGAGATCCAGAAGTATCTACAACCCCATGATCAAATAAGCTTCATGAACCCTGAAGCGTTCACCATGGCTTACAACAATGGATGGATAAGGGGAAGTGTTATAAACGGGCTTCTTGGTGGGCCTACCCGTTAGTGGGTATCCACCCATTATGTAACCCTACCACTATAAATACAGGGCTATGGTCTCCATAGCCGCCAAGTTTACAACAGGGATTTAAATTTTATGTATTTACTAGTACCCCAAGACAAAAAATTTCTAACCCCGCTCTTATTGGCTGTTGCTCATGTTTCGCACTCTACACTCTGGGTATAGCAGAATTGCTTCTTTTTTGGGGGACAATAAATGCGGTGCAGATTGCGTTTTTTTGCCTTAAACGGAATGCTAAATTGTTTTGAGATGACCAAATATCAAATCGAAGTAAAATTTTTTTTCCATAAACAGAAAAAAGAAGACTGCACCGCATGAAATGCGGTGCAGTTAGTCTGACTCTTTTGGGGGGAGGGGGGAGGGTTGGTGCGACATGACGATGATGTAGATGGGGGAGGTCGGTTTGGACTGGGGTGATGGAGTGCAGCGATGGTTGGGAGAAGTTGGGTGTATCTGTGTTCATACGCTAAGAAGTTGAGGAGACAAATGAGGGGTAGCCGTTAATGCTAGATATCATCAACACGGAAATTTATGAATCACCACGGCACGTGCACGTGCACACCAACATAAGCATTAACATATATCAATGATTAAGGTTATTAATTGGAAGATGAAAATTAATATCAGATGAATCACCACGGCACGTGCAAACCAACATAAGCGAAGATGACGGGGATTAATATCTGATGAATGCATATTTGTCACATCCACGATGGACCCTTGGCTTGGGGGAAGCGCAGGGCTACAATAGCCCTCCTATCTCTCTGCATCGCGGTAATTGTAAAGGGTGACTCGGTCCGTAAATTCGTTGAGAGACGCACAGGAATCTAATTTAATTTGAGGTGGAAGTGGTGGGTTCATCGTCGGAGTGATGGAGGCTGCTCACGTGGAAGTTCCAGCGACACTCACGGGCCCGATGAGGTGTGGGAACCAGCGACACTCACGTGACTTGTCTCCCGCGGGCTTAATTAACGAGGCACCGTTTTCCAGCATGTGGGATGTGCTCATTGGGAGATGGTCGTCTGTCCACGGAGAACGATGCCGCCCTGTGGGGACCGGAGGACACGCGTCCCGCTTTGGGCGAGGCGTGTATTTAATTAAAAAGAAGACGTAGATGAAGAGACGAACGTGACCGACATGGGTGCTTTGGCGTGTCGGTCCACCTGCACGCCAGTGGGGTCGACTCGCACGCATATCGACATCTCCGCCTCCCATTCAAAGCATATCCTACGGTGAAGGTTCCTCCTCGACTCTCGAGGGCGGAGATGCCGTGCAATCCCCACCCGACGGCCGACGCTAGAGGGGTCAACGTCCAAGTTGTGGGCATGGGGACCGCCGCCTGCCCCCTCGCACCTCTGCCTTGTTTCTGATAGTAACCATTGACGTTATCTGCAAGGCCACTCCCCATGGTGGGGCTGAACGTTGGCCTTCGCCTTAGGTGGAGCCGTGGAGGTGGTGCTTGCAAAACAGGAGGAGAGAAATGGTTGGACATGAGCTTAAAATTTTAAGCACATGTCCAGTCTCGCATTCAGCTGCTGACTCCGCGGCTGCCTCTTTTTCTTTCAAAAACTAAATGGTTCAGACATCTGGTTGATACCGATCAGACACCTCATTCTGCAGGAATCATTTTTTTAAAAAAACCTCTTCCATGACCAAACGTCTGTTTATTAGGCACTAGACGCCTGATCATAGGAGTATAAGTTTTTTCCCCCAATGACGATGAACAAGACGCCTGAAGTTCAAATGCCAGACGTTTGATATCTGGCCGATACATGTTCAGACGTCTGCTTACTCAATGTTAGACGCCTGATTCTGCGAGAAAAATAGGCGTTAATAACCGTTACGACCTAAAGATCGTAGGGGTCCCACCCGAATCCGCCCACATGACCCATGGACTCTCCGCTCCATGAAAGGGTCGCCACCCCGAAAATCCGGGGCAATATGGAGACGGGCGCGCCTTGCCGCGTCCCCCGACCCGGCCGAGGCGAACAACCGCAGCCGCTCGACCCACCGGGGGTAGCGCGCTTGGGGACGCCTGGGTAGCGCCGCCGGGCCTACTGACATAGGCACGGACGTATCCTTCCGCACCGGCGAACCATGGCCCGTGACCGATCGGGGGGCACGGCCGGGCCGAACAACCCCCGATCCGAACGACCCGCCCGATTCCCATGAACTGCGGCGCCTAGGGTGATACAGCCCGACCTTTAGTTCGTCGCCAACGACAAACAACCTAGGATAAGGACACGATTGACACATACGTCACCCGACCGACTGACAAAGCGCCCCCTGACGGTTGAGCCGACTGACGGTTAGCGCTTTCGGCCCTGACATCCCGACAAAAGCACCTCTTGGCCGTTGCGCCGCCTGACAAAAGCAGGTCAGGAACTCCTGTTCCCGACATCCTTGTCCGAAGCTTCCGCTGACAACCGAGCCAGCTCAGCACGTCTAGTCAACATGCCAGATCAGCCCCGCCTAGTCATCTCCCGACAGGTATAACTACCCCCTCTCCCCTTACGATGAGGGGGTTGGGAAAATTCTCTCTTAATCTATCATTCACACACGAGAACAAAGGTCGTCCATATCTTTGTTCTCCCACTTATAGCTCGCCACGTACGGTCGATACACCGTTAGTCCGACCGGCGTGTCTAGCTCCCGTTTTAAGTCATAATACTGACTTAGGCATCGGAGGGGCTAAGGGTTGAACCCCAACCCCGCTCTTCTGACGAGTTGTTCGTGCTGCAGGAAAGCTCGTCCCTTGGCCAACGTCGACTTCGACCTCCTGCCCTCCAACCTTCCTCTGCTGCATCCGGTGAGGTTCGATCCCGTGATCATCATCGGCGACGAGTCCAACTTCTTCACCCCACTAATCACTTGTAAAACAGCCTACCTAAACCACCTTTTCCATATAACCATTGTGCCCTTGGTTCTCCACTATACAAATTCATTGTACGCGAGTTCCACCTCGTAACAATTAGCGCCGTCTGTGGGAACGAAGGGTCACACCCATGTTAGACTCCATGCCGATCTCTCGGAACCCTGACCACGGCAAAGATCCCGTGGGTCAGGAACCGCTCTCTCTACCAATCACCCCGGCGTCCGACCCCCTTCTGGGGATGGGTGCCGAAACTGAACATACTTCGGCCCACACCGTCCTGAAGAACTTCGAGGCCGTCACTCAGGCCAGGGGAGGCTATCCGACGGCGGGAACGGAGCCTCCGCCCGGCCCCTCGGAGCCCCAGAACGTGAGGCGGAATCTCCACCGTCAGTTCGAGGAGGAGGGGGAGAACAGGGGGCTCGCCGAGGAGATTGCGGCCCAGCAAAGGCTCTTAGAAGAGGAGATGGAAGTTGCGCGGCGGTGGAGGCGCCTGGGGGAGGCGGCCGCCGCGCAAAGGCATTTGGACGCAGCGGCCGAGATCGCCCGAAGGGCCTACCAGGACGAAGAGGCCGCTCGCCGTCAACTCCGCCTCATCGTCGCAGAGCGCGAGAGGCTAAGGAGAGAGAACATGAGCAACCGAGAAATCCTGGACGAGACAGCGACGGGTCGGCGGCTCGTGGACGGGCGGGACCCGTTGCTGACCAGGTCCCCACCAGGAGGGGGCAGCCCGCATCGCCTGCACCACCCCTCCGATTCCCTGCACGAGGAAGCTGTTTGTCGACAACTACGCTTCCTTACCGCCGAGCGCGAAAGGCTTCTTCGGGAGAATCAGGAACGGATGGAGGCCTGAGGAGAGCTGGCCGGGAGGCGCTGGCGCTGGGAGAACCGTAGCCCGCAACCCGTCGAATCCTCGGCCCAAGGAAGGAGCCCCGCCAGACAACCGTCGGGCTACTCCCCGGGGCCGGAGGACCGTCGGTGGCCGAGGCGCGACCGAAGCCAGACCCCCGAGTGGCGGAGAGGGGATGCGCCAGATCGCCCTACCTATCCGGAGGAGGCCACGCCGCTTGCATGGTGGATCACGTCCGCCCCAAGGCCCATAAGGTTCAAACCCCCTCACCTGGCCACGTACAACGGGAGAGGCGACCCCCTCACGCACGTGCAGCAATACCGGGGGGCGATGGAGGCGTAGGATGTGGATGAGGCGTTCCTATGCCAACATTTCTCCCAAAGCCTGAGGGACACCGCGTTGGACTGGTACTTTGGCTTGCCCGCGAGATCCGTTGGGAGCTTTGGCGAGCTGTCCCACAAGTTCTGCCAAGAGTTCCGGGCCGGGCGGACGAAAAAGAAGCCCTTAGACTACCTCAGCACGATAGTCCAAGGGGAGGGAGAGACAACGGGTAGATACCTCCGCCGCTTTCAGGAGGAGAGACGGGCGGTGGTGACATGCGGCGATGAGGTGCTTATGTTGGCCTTCAAAACGGGGTTGCGGACTCGGAGCCTCCACAAATCCCTACTCCGGGATCCGCCGACCGACTATGAGGCGTTGGTTGCTATGGCGGAGAGGCACGCATTGGCCGAAGAGACTCTCGGTGCAAAGGCCTTATTCCCCCGGCGAAACCGTCCCAAGGCGAGCCCCGGTCACACCTTCGGCCGAGGCAAGAAGAGGGGCACCGAGGTCGCGACCAGCTGGCCTGACCAAGGCGGGAACCGCCCGGCCTCGCCCACAAGATCGCCCTGGCCCGGCGCGTGAGTTTGCTCCGACACAAGGGCTCCGTCGAGTCGTCCCAAGACAAGAAGGCCCCCTACGGGCGCATTACACGCAACTCAATGCTCCCCTGATCGATGTGATGGCCACGGCTACAAGAGCCGGACTGCTGTCGGAGCCACCCCGAGAAATGAAGTCGGACCCAGCCCGGAGAGATTTTAAAAAATACTGCCGGTACCACCGGGACAATGGCCACGACACCGACGACTGCTTCACCCTCAAAAGGGAGATCGAGCGGCTTATCCAGGCGGGCCACCTGGGGGGCTTCGTCGGAGGCCGGAGACCGGACCGAGAAGAGGGAAACCACCGAAGGCACGGAGGGCAGACCCTCCTGAAAACGGCGAGCGGGAAGAGCTTCACCCCCCGAAACCCGTCATGCGCATAAACACGATATGCGGCGGGCCATCTTCCGGAGGGACATCGTCGTCAAGCAAAAAGGCGTATGCGAGACAAGTGATGACGGCGGGTCTTGGAGGGGACCAGAGAGGGAGGAGGATGGCCTACCCTCCTATTACTTTCAGCGACGAGGATCTAGAGGGGGTTGAGCAGCCCCACGATGACGCCATCGTCATCGAGGCCCAGATTGGGACGGCCATCGTCAGCCGCCTCCTGATCGACACAGGGAGCTCCTGCGACATCTTGTTCATGTCCACAATCGAGAAGATGGGGTTAAGGCCGACGGAACTAAGACCTTGCACCGGACCCCTCGTCGGCTTCACCGGTCACTCGACCCCCATCATGGGAGTGATCACTGATCGCTCCGGGACGTAACCCCAAAGAACGGTTGTAGTTTTACCGCAAGTGCACGGTGTAGCAGCGAGCGGGTTATCGAACACAGGGAGGACGAATGACCGTGCTTGTTCCAATCAACCTGGCTATTTAAGAAGAGAGAAAATTTGCCTTTGGCGATCCTGTCACAATCGTCAGACAAAGTACGGAAATATCAAATCAAATAAAGAACGTCTAGGGAATGGGGAATTCCCGCTACTCACCGTATTTTGTAAAAGTGGTTCATTGGTATCAAAGTTGCTAGAATAAGATTTTGGATGAACTAGTTGCCACTGAATGTAGAACCAAGCTCACGCTCTCGCGCTGTTGCCGGTCTATAGCTATCCTAGGCTCGGGTCCAATCTCTTGCAAACCCTAGCCTAGGGAAGCTAGCATTAGGATCAACATCATCGTTCAATCGCGCACCGAGCCCAATCTCTTGCAAACTCGGTCCACGACCTAGTTTGGGATAGTTCCTACCCGTCCAATCTCTTGCAAACGGGTATTGGCGCGGAATTGGAACCGGAAACCCTAGTATCGGTCCAATCTCTTGCAAACCGATACTACGGAAATTCGATTCCAACCCAATTCGGATTTCTAGGGTTTCCTATCGAATTGGGATCCAATCTCTTGCAAATCCCAATCGATGTGAATTCCTAGCCATCCGTAGTAAATTGATCCCAATCTAATCCCTAGTAGCAATTCTAGCAAAATTCCTACCAATTCATCACAATTATGAAATAGGGCTTGTAGGGTTCATCCCCACGCCCCAAGACGTGGCGACTACTCACAATTCATAGCAAGATCACAAAAATAATCAATGAAATAAGCAATAGAATTCATCACAATATTGAGATATGCAATAAAAATAGAATTTTTAGAGAAGAGAAAAGCAAACCAATGGAGTTCTTCAATTAATCCAACAAAAATCCAATTTTGTCTCCTCTTCAATCACAAGAATAAAACTAAAAAGCTAATCAAAAAAACTGCAAAAAATCTAAGAGAGAGGCTCTCAAAACTAGGGTAAAAACAGGGGTTAAATAGCCCCCAAAATCGTCCAAAACTGTGACCAAAATACCCCTGCGCAGCCTGTTTTCCGCAATTTTCGCTACAGGCAGCGCGTCGCACTCGGCCGAGTGACAAAAGTCGCTCGGCCGAGTAAAAACCCTGTAATATTCCAGTAAGTGTCGATCTTCAGGGGTCTTCACTTCGGGAGCGGCTCGGCCGAGTGAGGTGTCGTCACTCGGCCGATGGCTTCATGGTACTCGGCGGACGGGATTATCCACTCGACCGAGTGGGTCTTCTGAAGCTCAGGCAGCCGAAAAACAGTAACATGGCGATTTTTGAAGGGCTTCGTCTGGGCGACACTCGGGCGGACGGGGTCTCGTCACTCGGTCGATGTGGTCTCCGTCGCTCGGCCGAGTGCACATATGAATCGTGTCTGATCTGGTCGGCCGAGCAGTGTCTCGCTGGTCGGCCGAGTGACTCCTTCACTCGGCCGAGTGGGACACAAAACATGCCAAAACTGATTGTTTTGGCCTCCTCGTCGCTCCTGCGACGTCCATTCTTCTTCCGCTACTCTCCAACAGCAAAATACCCCTCGGGGAGGTTGTCGGTGACCGTCTGGAGTAAGCGCATCTCGAGATCACTCCAAATCGCGCCAAATCACCTGAAATGCGACAAAAACAACAAATCGTGAAAAGCATCGCAATATCGTCGATATATCGTGAAAAACATGATTTGGGCGATCTAAATGGCATGCAAACATGCGGTAAAAAAAGGGTAAAATAAGGAGTGATCAAAATCCCCCAAGCTTACCTCTTACTCGTCCTCGAGGAAGATAAGTAAAAGGCGAACCCGGTGGATTCGGAAAACGAAAACGGCGAAGAAAAATGAAGAATGTAAAACGGAGAAGAGTGAAGAACGAAATAAAAGTAAAGAAGAAAGAAAGAAGCAAAGAGGTAGGCCGCTAGATCATTTTCTCAGGACGTGGGTTCCGCTTACTCATATAGCATGCACTGAATGAAAAACACATGTCAAAGAATTTTATTTTGATATCATAGTATAATAGTGCAAATAGAAATAGAAAACCCACGAACAACAATGTAATCATGAAAAACGGAATAATTTTATAATTAACATCGTCTGAATCATTTAAAGCGGTATACAAATCACAGATCACACACTTTTCAATTGAATGCTTTCTATCAGGAGTATAAGAGTATCACACTATAGAATAGAGAGAATAGAAAAGTATGGATTTCATGAAATGAGTGCTAGGCTTAGATTTCTGGATTTCGTAAAGCTAGAAATAATCTCACCGAGTATAGAATATTACTTAGCCTAGGTTGTCGTGCAACGTCAAGTAGTCACTCTCTCACACATCAATGAATCCCCTCCCCCAAGCTTATCTATAAGCGTGGTGGCATAAAAAAAATATTTACATCCCCATTCTATAAAGCTCCAAAGGCAATGAAAAGAGAAGAGAAAGAAAGAAAGGGAGATGAGATCTTTTATTGAGGATTTTTCCTCTTTTCCTTTTTTTTCTTTTCTTTTTGTTTTTTTTGATGCAAAAGCATATATACACAACGATCCCAACTCAAAGAGAGATAATGATATACAGGAATATTTTCTCTTTTTTTCTATTTCTTTCTTTTTTTTGAATAAGAAATTTGGGGCTAGGAATTAATAGCGGGGGAAATGCCATATAATAGAATCGCTAAGGGGAGATTCACCAATGATTTTAAAAGTAGAGAAATGATGTTCAAGATTTGTGGAGAAAGAAATGAATATATCTCTCGGTTCACTCTATAAGACATGCACGACAACTTCAGCAGGGTAATCTAATCTACTCAGTTTCGATCACAAAAAAGCTAACTAATCCAAATTTATCATAGCTAACATCATTCAATCATCCTGAAGTGAAATGTACAATTCATGCATATAGAAGTGATATAGGAAAAGAAATCAGTACTCCAGACATAGACATTCAATGCGTGAATCTTGGTGTGTTTTCTGTGATAGCATACATATGAATATTCAGACTCAGCTAATAACAAAATTTCATCCATTTTCATGTGGAAAAAGTGTGGGTTACTATCTCTAGATGCAAGGCAAGTCATAGCATATGATATCAGAAATAAAATCTTAGACATGACAAATAAAGCATGCATATAGAATAGGCTAACTCCACGTCATCATCATCACAGAAAAGTCATCTCTAGCATGAGATGAAAAAGAAAGAAATAAAGATAAAGGGAAAATAGAACTATTTACAATGCGGCACACAGAAAAATAAGAAAACGTGATGCATGGTAAAATAAAAGAAAAATGATGAAAATAAGTGCAAAAGCGAAAAATGGCGTGAAAAACTAAAAATAAAGGTGGCAAATCGAAAAAGAACGTGAGAACTCACTCTCCCAAGCTAAATGGCACAGTGTCCTCAATGTGCAAAGTGGGGCACACCGAGAGACAAGTAAAGTGAGGGGCAAGTGAGGATGCATGCATGATGGGGAAAAAAGGATAAAATAAACGAAAAATAAAGAAACAAAAAATATGATGCGGACATGATGCATGCAGGAATGGAGTGATACAGATATAAAGGTGGGGCACCAAAACGCTCCCTCTCTCCCAGAAAAGATATATAAATATATGGTCGACATGAGAAACCCAAAATAAGTGAGGGGAGGGGGGTGGACAAAAATGCTACAGGACCCAGCAGAAACGGGCAGCACAACGGCAGGAATAATCGATGGCATCAATGGTGCCTAAGAAGGCGATGCTGCGCCGTCTCCGTCCTGAGGCGGAAGTGGTGGTGGTTGCTGGACAGGCCGCTGAGCGGGTATGGGTGTGGAAGTGGTAGCAGGCTGAGTGTGTGTGGAAGTGTGGGTGGGAACCTGCTGGGTGGGTGGTGGTACGCGGGGGAGACGCTCCAGGACCTGGGTAAGATAGTAGTGAATCTGGGGGATCAGGTCAAAGCGGCCAGCCATCGCAGAGACGGTGGAGGACAGGGTCCTAAGGTCGCCTCTGAGGCCACTCACCGCCCCCTCTAGAGCACGAATGCTCTGAAGTACAGTGTCGGGGGGAGGTGGTGCAGAGGGACGCACCGGTCGGGGCTGTGGATGGCGGGGCTGGCGTACTCGGGTCGCGTATGTGACGGGCTCAGCGGGGAAGGGAACGAAAGGTGCTGCGCTCGCAAATGTGGGCCTGGCCTCAGTGTGAGGCCGGGGCACCGGCTGGTGAGAAGTGGAGGCAGCAGCAACGAAAGAAGAATATAAAAGAGGCAGCGAGGCGGCCGGAGAGGTCAGTGGCACAGAAGTGTGGACAGACGCCACGACACTCTCGAAAAATACGGCAGCAGTGGAGACAGAGGTCTCTCCGCACTCAACTACGGTCGGCGGGCGCTCGGGTGGGGCAGAAGAAACAGGCTCAGCAGACAGAGGGCCAGTGGGGGTGGTGACAGCCGCGGGAGTGGTGGAGGTGGGCTCAGCTAAGGTACTCCCGACACCGACAGAGGTGGGGACAGAGGTGTCAGGAGCAGCGGAAACATCAGGGATAGGCTGAGGGGCCACAGGGTCAACAGGGGCGGCAGGCTCGGCAGGGGCGACAGGGTCTGCGGGGGCAGCGTGGGCAGCGTGGGCCTGCTTGGCCTCCTCGGCCTCGAGCACGTAAGCAGCGGGGATGAGAACATCCATCGCAGGGAGCCAGTCAACGTGGGCTGGTGCATTCTGAGTCCGAGCTGGGCTCAGAAGAATCATGTAATCGGCACCGTAAGGGCCGTGCAACCAGACCCAGTGACGCTCACCGTGCGGACGAAGCATCTTCATCCGGGCCATAACATCGATCGACAAAGAAGTGGGGCCCGGTACTCGTCGCAAGTCGTCAGGGAAGTCCTCGCCGGTCATAAGGGCAAGCAAGGTGATCAGGCCGCCGCAGCATATCGGTGAGCGAGCGCCCACCGATACAATGATGCGGTCCAAAAACCAAGCCGCGACATCAATCACGACGGCGGGGACCAGCTCATCGCCATCCCTAGATAGAGCTCTGGGACGTGTCATCGCGTAGAGCATGTAGAGCTCCGGCGTAGACATCGTGCCCGGCTCATATCTGGCCAAAAAGGTCGTCGCCATAAGGCGCTGAGCAATACGGAGGCAGGGATGGACAATGGCCGAGGCCTTGGCCCTACTAAGGTCAAAGGCAGCGTGAAGACCCGTAATCCGGGCCCAGAAGGCACCGGCGTCGAAGGAAGGTGGGGGGATATGGGTGGGGCTGTAACCGCGATCGGCTCCGGGGACAGCGGGCCACGAGAAAAATGCTCTCATCATATCGAGAGTGACCTGGCACTCCCGGTCCATGAACCGAAACGAGCATCCCTCGTCGGTCCGGGCGATCGAACTAAGAATCTCAAGTGTCGGGCGGGATTGGGATTTTTGCGTTTCGAAAAACGTGCCCCCCTCGGCCACTTATATAGTGAAAGTTACGACTCGGCCGAGTGAATAGGTCACTCGGCCGAGCGAGATCAATGGACATTTCCTCCCCGCTATCGCTTCGGCCGAGTGGCTTTGCCAGCCTCGGCCGAGTGGAGTAAGTCCATTCGGCCGAGTGGCTCAAGCTACTCGGCAAGACTCGCCCTAGGAGCGTATCCGTTTTACTCGGCCGAGTGAAAATATATACTCGGCCGAGTAGCATTTATACTGAAATCAGGAAAATAAACAGAGAGTTGGGTACAGCAGACTTCCCTCGTTCGTGAGCGGCTCGGCCGGACGAACTTGTGTACTCGGCCGAGTGACTAGTATACTCGGTCGAGTGAGCCTTGTGTTCTGCTGTTTGTCTTCGTTTGGGCTCTAAACTCCGTCTTTCTTCCTCCAGTCGATTTCATCTTACTCCTAAGCATCGAGCGTCTTCCTGGGGCGCTCCTCGTTGTCTCGTTCATCCTCCTCATTATGGATTTACCTATCTCCTCTCCTGTCAAGAAAAATAGGACCCGTTATCACAAAATTTTTGGGCGAACGACTCAAAACACTAAAAATTTCTAAAACAAAAATAAAGAAAAAGTAAAAATAAAGCAATAACCGTCGGGTTGCCTCCCGACAAGCGCTCGTTTAAGGTCGTGAGCTCGACCCCCTATGATTTTCAATTAATGCGGGATGTTTGGTGCATATGAGATGCACCCATCAAACTTTCCGGGGAGAACGCTTGGATTCGGAAGTTGCGGTGGCGTGTTCTCCCGCGGTGGTCTCTCGTCTCGAATAGTGTTGGGGGGAGGCTCCCCCAAGCTAGCGTTTGCTCCGGTCAACGGCTTCACCGGTGACGCCGATTTTCGTAGCGGCGGAGCTTTCTTCGGAGACTTTTGTTTCGAGAGCTTGCAGAGCTCTCGAATCCTTGCGACATCAGCGTCGCCTTCATCATTTTCAGCGGAGAGGTCGGGGGAATCGTCTATCTTCTCATCTTGGCCTAAATCCGGGCCTTCATCAAAATCCTCATCGAAAAGAGCGCCAATCGAGTGGGGGATCGCCTCTTCAATTACCTCATCAAGGAGGTCCATGTAGTCAAGTTCCTCGTGGTAAGGCATGTGTTTCATAGCCTTAGGAATGTGAAGCTCCACCTCGATGTTGCCGACATTCAAAGTTAGGGTACCTTCTCGCACGTCGACAATCACTCCGGCGGTGGCGAGGAACGGGCGTCCAAGTATCAATGAAGTATCTCCCTCCTCCTTAACGTCCATGATCACGAAGTCACATGGCAAGCATATTCCCCCCGGGACTTGTAGCGGGATGTCTTCGGCTATCCCTACCGGCCTTGTTATTCGCCCATCGGCCAATTGTATCAGCATGTCGGTAGGTTTCAACTTCGTCCCGGTGTTTAGCCTTAAGAACATGGAGAGAGGCATGAGGCTCACACTAGCCCCTAGATCAACCAACGCCTTTTGAAGAGGGACGCCACCCAAGGTGCAAGGAATCCGAAAACTCCCCGGGTCTTTAAATTTGGCCGGCTCCTTCTCTCTCTTGGTGAACCAAGAGCCCTCCTCGGCTAGCATAATCTTCTCCTTCCTCTTTCTCCCCGAAATCAAGTCCTTTAAGAATTTAGCATATGTGGGGATCTCCACGATGGCGTCGAGGAAGGGAATGTTGAGGCTAACTCCTCTAAGATACTCGAGAAACTTTGCTAGTCTTTTCTCCATTTTCGCTCTAGCAAGCCTTTGGGGAAATGGGACCGGTGGCATGAAGCGCCTTTCCTCAATCAATTGCTCCGCTCTAGATTTCTCCCTTTCTTGTGGCTCTTTCTCCTTATCAACTTCAACTACCGGCTCAATCGGCTCCAAGCTTTCCTCCACGGGCTCCTCGGTAGGAATCATAGCGGGGGAGGTATCCTTTCCGCCTCTAGTAGTAACGGCAACTACGGCATTGATGTGGCCGGTGTTGCCCCGTGGGTTTTGCTCGGGTTGCGCCGGCAATCGTTGAGTGTTCCGATTGAGCAACGCCAATTGCTCCGATATTTGAGCCACAACGGTATTAAGGGAGTCTTGCCCCGCCTTCAAGGTAGCATTAACCTTATTTTGCTCGACCATAAACGCCTCCACTCTAGCTTCGAAGTCGGATCGTTGTTGAGCTTGTGGAGGGTTTTGATTTTGATTCCTCCACCCTTGGTTGTATCCGGGCGGCCTATATGGTGGAACTTGTTGCTTCGGTTGGAAATTTTGTTGTGGAGGCCCCCTCGGCGGATAGTGTTGTTGTTGGGGTGGTGGTGGTCGAGCTTGTTGAGGTGGTTGTTGTGGCGGGTTCAAAGCTCCTTCATTGTTGGCGTAAGAGAATCCGGGATGATTTCTTGTGGCCGGATTGGCCCAATATCCTTGGTTCCCCGCGACATATTGTACTTGCTCCAAGGATCCTTCTCCTTGCTCTCCTCCCACATACATGGCTTGAGATTGGTCTTGCCAATCACACATTTGGTTCGTTGGAGCGGAGGTGGAGGGGGTTCCTTGGGGCTCCGTGATAAACTTCTCCAGTCTCTCCACTACCTTGCGGAGAGAATCAAACTTGCTTGTAAGCTCCGCTACGGCCTTCGCCTCATAGATACTAGTTGGATTTAAGGAGGACGTAGAGTGTCCTCGCTCATCGCCCCATTGTTGGTTGTTTGAGGGCATCTCCTCAATTAGGGCCGTAGCTTCCTCGGGAGTCTTTGACAAGATAGCACCATTCGCCGCGGCATCAATAATTTGTTTGGTCCCCGGTTGGAGACCGTTGTAGAAGCTATGAACTAGCTCCCAATCTTCTATGCTATGGTGCGGGCATTGATGCTGTAGATCCTTAAAACGCTCCCAAGCCTCATAGAGCGTCTCTTGGGGTCCTTGCTTGAAGGACATGAGAGCGCTCCGGATCTTCACCATCTTGGATGGAGGATAGAACTTGTCAATGAATGCACTTGCCAACTCGTCCCAAGAGGTGAAGACTCCGTCAGCCTGCGTCCTCAACCAATAGAGTGCCTTGTCCTTTAGCGTGAAGGGGAAGAGACGCAGTCTGATGGCATCGATGGAGACCCCCGGCATCTGAAATGTGGCGCACTTCGACAAGAATAATTGGATGTGGTAGTGAGGATTTTCATGGGCATTCCCATGAAATGGATCCTGCTGCATCAGAACCACTAGTCCAGTCTTTAGCTCGAAGTTCTTGTCAGCCGCCAACTCCGGCACGGCAATGGATGAGGTCGTAGAAGAGGTCTTAGGCCGAAGCCTATCTCGAATAGAAATTATCCTCGCCATCCTTGCCGCTAATTGGTCCGCGGTTTCCGGGTTGGTCATAAACCGCCCTTCCGGATTTTGTCTCCTTTCCGCTCTAAGTCTCCGCGCGGTACGTTCGATCTCGGGATCAAATAATATAGCTTCAGGGTCCGCCGTAGATCTCGTGTACATGAACAGGGAAAACAGAGTTTCAAAGAAATGATTAGTATCGTGGAAGGGTTAGGTAAAAATGAAGGCATGGAAATAATAATAATAATAATAAAAAGGAAATAGCTAGGGTGGTAAGATCAAACGCAATCGCCTCCCCGGCAACGGCGCCAAAAACTTGATCGCTCTGGGACGTAACCCCAAAGAACGGTTGTAGTTTTACCGCAAGTGCACGGTGTAGCAGCGAGCGGGTTATCGAACACAGGGAGGACGAATGACCGTGCTTGTTCCAATCAACCTGGCTATTTAAGAAGAGAGAAAATTTGCTTTTGGCGATCCTGTCACAATCGTCAGACAAAGTACGGAAATATCAAATCAAATAAAGAACGTCTAGGGAATGGGGAATTCCCGCTACTCACCGTATTTCGTAAAAGTGGTTCATTGGTATCAAAGTTGCTAGAATAAGATTTTGGATGAACTAGTTGCCACTGAATGTAGAACCAAGCACACGCTCTCGTGCTGTTACCGGTCTATAGCTATCCTAGGCTCGGGTCCAATCTCTTGCAAACCCTAGCCTAGGGAAGCTAGCATTAGGATCAACATCATCGTTCAATCGCGCACCGAGCCCAATCTCTTGCAAACTCGGTCCACGACCTAGTTTGGGATAGTTCCTACCCGTCCAATCTCTTGCAAACGGGTATTGACGCGGAATTGGAACCGGAAACCCTAGTATCGGTCCAATCTCTTGCAAACCGATACTACAGAAATTCGATTCCAACCCAATTCGGATTTCTAGGGTTTCCTATCGAATTGGGATCCAATCTCTTGCAAATCCCAATCGATGTGAATTCCTAGCCATCCGTAGTAAATTGATCCCAATCTAATCCCTAGTAGCAATTCTAGCAAAATTCCTACCAATTCATCACAATTATGAAATAGGGCTTGTAGGGTTCATCCCCACGCCGCAAGACGTGGCGACTACTCACAATTCATAGCAAGATCACAAAAATAATCAATGAAATAAGCAATAAAATTCATCACAATATTGAGATATGCAATAAAAATAGAATTTTTAGAGAAGAGAAAAGCAAACCAATGGAGTTCTTCAATTAATCCAACAAAAATCCAATTTTGTCTCCTCTTCAATCACAAGAATAAAACTAAAAAGCTAATCAAAAAAACTGCAAAAAATCTAAGAGAGAGGCTCTCAAAACTAGGGTAAAAACATGGGTTAAATAGCCCCCAAAATCGTCCAAAAACTGTGACCAAAATACCCCTGCGCAGCCTGTTTTCCGCAATTTTCGCTACAGGCAGCGCGTCGCACTCGGCCGAGTGACAAAAGTCGCTCGGCCGAGTGAAAACCCTGTAATTTTCCAGTAAGTATCGATCTTCAGGGGTCTTCACTTCGGGGGCGGCTCGGCCGAGTGAGGTGTTGTCACTCGGCCGATGGCTTCATGGTACTCGGGCGGACGGGATTATCCACTCGGCCGAGTGGGTCTTCTGAAGCTCAGGCAGCCGAAAAACAGTAACATGGCGATTTTTGAAGGGCTTCGTCTGGGCGCCACTCGGGCGGACGGGGTCTCGTCACTCGGCCGATGTGGTCTCCGTCGCTCGGCCGAGTGCACATATGAATCGTGTCTGATCTGGTCGGCCGAGCAGTGTCTCACTGGTCGGCCGAGTGACTCCTTCACTCGGCCGAGTGGGACACAAAACATGCCCAAACTGCTTGTTTTGGCCTCCTCGTCGCTCCTGCGACGTCCATTCTTCTTCCGCTCCTCTCCAACAGCAAAATACCCCTCGGGGAGGTCGTCGGTGACCGTCTGGAGTAAGCGCATCTCGAGATCACTCCAAATCGTGCCAAATCACTTGAAATGCGACAAAAACAACAAATCGTGAAAAGCATCGCAATATCGTCGATATATCATGAAAAACATGATTTGGGCGATCTAAATGGCATGCAAACATGCGGTAAAAAAGTGTAAAATAAGGAGTGATCAATCACCTTGCCGATAACCCTCGGAGAAGAGCCACAGGTCGTCACTCGAATGACACTGTTTGTTGTGGTCGACGTTACGTCGGCGTACAACGGGATCATAGGACGACCTTACATGGCGGCCATCGGAGCGCTCCCCAGCCTTCTCCACCAGATGGTCAAGTTCCAAACCCCCCGAGGGGTAGGGATTGTGCGGGGAAGCCAGAAGCTGTCTAGAAGCTGCTACGTGGGGTCGACCAAGCACAAGGGACCAGAGATGAACCTGAAGATCGACTCACCCGGGCGGAGTTACAATCCCTACCATCCAGAGTTAGCTCCAGCCGATGCCACCGCGAAGAGGAACAGGACCGACCGCGCCCCCCAAAGCCCTCCCTGAGAAGGACGGGCTAATCACTCTAAAGGACGTGGAGCGCCGGTCGTGGTATAGCCGAAAACCGTAAGTCATGAATGAAATATCTTGTTCCCTTTCGTATCTTCGAATTTCACCTCTTCTACATGAAAATTTCAGTTCAAACCTCTCAAAGACTCCGGGGCAGGACCAATCCTCGCCACCCAAACCGGAGAGGGGCACGGGCCGAGCTGCGTACTCGCTCCCCCCCAAAGAAGACCTCCGGGGCAAGCTCACTGAGCTTGGCCACCCAAACCGGAGCGCCATATGCGAGGTAGGCGACGGCCCAATACCCGTCCGACTATAGAGGCTGCGGGGAGGCGACGGCCCAATACCCGCCCTCTCAAAGACTCCGGGGCAGGACCAATCCTCGCCACCCAAACCGGAGAGGGGCACGGGCCGAGCTGCGTACTCGCTCCCCCCCAAAGAAGACCTCCGGGGCAAGCTCACTGAGCTTGGCCACCCAAACCGGAGCGCCATATGCGGGGTAGGCGACGGCCCAATACCCGTCCGACTATAGAGGCTGCGGGGAGGCGACGGCCCAATACCCGCCCTCTCAAAGACTCCGGGGCAGGACCAATCCTCGCCACCCAAACCGGAGAGGGGCACGGGCCGAGCTGCGTACTCGCTCCCCCCCAAAGAAGACCTCCAGGGCAAGCTCACTGAGCTTGGCCACCCAAACCGGAGCGCCATATGCGGGGTAGGCGACGACCCAATACCCGTCCGACTATAGAGGCTGCGGGGAGGCGACGGCCCAATACCCGCCCTCTCAAAGACTCCGGGGCAGGACCAATCCTCGCCACCCAAACTGGAGAGGGGCACGGGCCGAGCTGCGTACTCGCTCCCCCCTCAAAGAAGACCTCTGGGGCAAGCTCACTGAGCTTGGCCACCCAAACCGGAGCGCCATATGCGGGGTAGGCGACAGCCCAATACCCGTCCGACTATAGAGGCTGCGGGGAGGCGACGGCCCAATACCCGCCCTCTCAAAGACTCCGGGGCAGGACCAATCCTCGCCACCCAAACCGGAGAGGGGCACGGGCCGAGCTGCGTACTCGCTCCCCCCCAAAAAAGACCTCCGGGGCAAGCTCATGAAGCTTGGCCACCCAAACCGGAGCGCCATAGGCGGGGTAGGCGACGGCCCAATACCCGACCTCCCCAGAAAGGGCCTGCGACCCCTCTCCACAAACCTCGGGAAACGAATCGAGGCCCACAAATCAAGGCAACCCCAACGCGGAGCCATCCATGAGGAGTAACGCCTGACACCTATAAAGCCGACACCCGAAATGACTTGTCCAACCCAAAAGGACACTCGGGGCGAGCACCACAGACAAACGGCACACCCGCCGAAAAACAGGAGCTGAGGGGTCACATCAGACGTCACCCATCAGAAACGCTACCCAAAGAACGAAATTCCAAGATGGTCCCGGCTCTCAATGAGGAGGAGACGGAGGAGGCAAAAATACGCCATTATAAATCCCCCCCAGCTTCTTCGGAGGAAAGGGGGGCGAGAAAAAGAATATGAAGATAGACCAGCCCATTCGCCACTCTCTCCCCCTAAAAAACGCGAAAAATACGAGTATCATCGACCGCCCAAGTAAACGATCCCCCAACAGGATATTCCTCTTACACGACGGTCGTCCGGCCTGCTGCTCCCCTCCTTCCTTTAGATAACTTAAGGCACGGGAACCGGTGCTCCAATGGCATACCATGCCTCTCCGCGGACGCCCCACGGCCGTAGGCGCGGCTGGCAGACAACCCGATGGATGGGACAGACCAGCCAAATCACCCCATCGGACACCCCGACAGCCGCCAAAGCCGCCCCAACCGAAGGGGACTTGCCCCCGAGCGCCGACGCACTCCAACAGGCTACTCCGCTTAGACCGGTAGCGCCCCTCCTTCCACTTATCGGCTTCCTGCGGACCGCATACGCCAGGAAGACGCACAGGTTGGCTGCGGAGCACGTCCCTTCGCGCCTGTCACACGGAGACTCCTGTCGATGAGAGCAACAAGGCCCCGCGGGATAGAGCAACCACCAAGGACTCCCTCTCCCCCCAATTCTGGGAACGAGGGCCAAAGCCACCGCCCGGCTTCGGCGCGGCCGTCCACCCCTACCCCGAGTGGGTACCCTCTGAATCAACCGCACACCCCTTTTCGGGGGCGCGACGCCAAAAAGAGGCGAATCGAATACAATGAGAATATCAATCTACCTAGAGCTATTCAACGCTACGCCTACGGGCCGATCCTGTTTTAGTAAACTATCAGTAATAGCTGATGAAAATACTACTCCCGGTTGACCATTAGTTATGGCTCGGGCACACCCAGACACGGGAGCAACCCCCGAAAAGGGAGGCTAACCCGCTGTAAATTTTCTCGAGCGCGCTACATGAGATAAAAGGAGTTAACACAATTCCCCCAACGCCGGGATAGAAACAGCCGCACCAAGGCGTAAATCTAAAAAGGGAATTTATGCACACACACCGGCAGAAGATCCCAGAAAAATGCAGGTATCAAACCCACGTAACTTCACTTTCTTTCGTTAAAAAAAAACTACAAGGCGCTTCCGCCAGTCACGACGCCCTCCCCCTCAGTGGAATCCCCAACCGCCCTGCCGGCCTCTGGCTCGTCGCCCGCCCCTCCGTCTTCGTCCCCCTCGCCGTCGCTGCATGCGGCGAGCCCGTCAAGGTCGAGCTCAACCGGCGGGAACAGGCCCGCCACCTTCTCCTTCACCCGAGCCAAGCATGCTTCCCATCCCTCCGCGTGGCCCTTCTCCATGCCCTGGGACATCGAATCTGTGAGGGCGGGAATGACGGTTTTCTCCTGATACGTCCGAAATTCCTCGACCCTACGAGCCAACTCCTCCTCGGCGGCCTTGGCACGTCCCGCTAGATCCTTCGCACGCGCTTCCTCCCTCCTAAGGGCCTCCTCCAACTCCTTCGCCCTCTCTCCAGCCTCGGCTGCCCACCACTCATGATCGGACACGACCGTCTTCAAGCGCTCTACTTCCGCCTCATATCGGCCGCCCCTCTCCCTCTCCTTCACCAGGTCCTCGCCAGCGCTCTTACGAAAGGCAGCGAGCTCGGCGACCGCTCTAGCCACGGTACCCTCGGCCTTATGTATGGCTGGCACGTGCCTCATCATGCCAAGCATCAAGTTGACGATCTGAGTAAAGAAACGCAGAAAAGTGAACCCATTTAGGATGTTCAATAAAACCCGCTGAAAAACGTCGCCCATCTTACAAAACCTACCTGGACGACGTGCATCACCGCGGTCCCACACAGACCCTCGGGCTCCACTGCTTCCAGTGCCACCCTATCGCGGGACAGGAAAATGTTCTCCGCGAGCCTCACCGCACACCTCCGTCCTCAAACACGGACTCATCACTCGCTACTTTGTACGGCGCCCGATGAAGCGCCTCGTCGGGATAGCCCTCGACATCGGTCCTCTTGGCCTTGAACTTAACCAATGAGGCCTCACAGCGGGGATCAGCGGCCCTCTCGAGACCGAACATGGGACAACCATAGGGCCATGGGTCCCATCCTCCGGACCCGGTCGGGCCACTCGACGCTTCGGCCCTACCCATCTGACCGCCAGTATCCGCCCCCTCCCTTCCTACAGGTGCCAGGGGGCTAGACGGCCTCGTTCGGGGCATTTCCACCCCTCCCCCTATCGACCCTTCGTCCCCGCCCTCCAAGTCGATGACGGGATCCGCTATCCCCTCCCCGGATCCACCGTCCGGCTGACCGGTTTCCCCCCGCCCCGGCGCATCAGGCTCGGACGACCTCGTCGGCCTCTTCCTCCTCTTTGTGGACGCTAGCACCCCAGTCGAGCTCCCCGCCCCTCCTTCCGCTCGCGACCTCTTGGGGCCAACTCTTGTCGACGTTCGCCCCGCCTGCTCCGAGGCTCGCCGCATCATTTCCTCGAAGGACAGACTCATTGTGCCACCTGCCAAAGAGAGAAAGTTCAGCGTAAGCACATCAGATGCACGAACACCAAAATCTTTTGTACCTTCGGGCCAGATGTACGCCGTTATCATCTCAGCCCGAGCGAGCATCCGATAATCTCGACCCTCCACTGGTATGGCCATTACAATCTGGACCACCACTTTCTCCTCATCCCGCAATTCCACCCCCTCCTTCGCCTCGGGATTCAGCTCCGCCCAATCAGACCTTATCAGCACATCCTCCGGCACTTCCACAAACACATACTGCTGACGCCACAACTTAATTTTCCCGGGCAACCCCCTAATGAGCGGATGGTTCTTCTTCGCGGAGAGATAGTGGCATGACCCCAACCTCTTGACCGAGAAGAAGTGGCGAAATAAGGTCAGGGATGGGCAAACCTGGTTGCTCACGCACAGCACTAGGAACCCCACAATGGCACTGATGGCATTGGGCATCAGGCGATACAGGGGAAGTTCCAGGAAGTTCAACACTTCCAGCAAGAACGGATGGGGGGGGGGGAGCGCAACCCTTGCTCAAACGAAGAGACATATACTCCCACCTCCCGGTCGCCCGCAAAACACTCCCTTTCTTGCGGCTCCGGTTCACGAACCGAATACGGCGGCCTGACATACATCGTGAAGATCTCCGCAATGGATTTCTTCAGCACCGACTTCATGTCCGCAATCTCGACGGGCACCCTTCCTGTCTCCGCGGCGGAGCTCCCTTCCCCAACTACCCCCGACCCCTGACCACGAAACGGAGACATCGAGGAAGACATCTATAAAACAGGTGTCTTACCTAATGGGTGCCGACGATTCGGGCGCCTGCGCTACTTCGCCGACCGCTCCCACGAGGACGACTCTAGCAAGGACAAGGAAATCTCCTACGAACTCTAGCTGCTTGCCAAAAATCTTCGCCCAATAATCAGCTTTGCTTCCCTCCCCTCCCTGAGTTCCCTTTTATGCGACTCCGCAAAGCATCATGACCGTCGACCCTGAGACACGCGTCACCAATCCGGGCCATATCCAGCAACAACCCACGTGTTCTGACGCTTCGCGTACTGTCAAAACCGTCAATTCCGCCACGCGTCAACACTACAGTGGTCGGGTCGCCTCGGTTCCCGCCCGCCGTCGAATCGCCAGGGATGACGTCTAGTCATGCGACCACCAACAATTCCCGCCCAAATCCCGACGAAATGATTATCCCCATTCGAAATTACTCTATGCGCCGCGCGTTCTGAGATTTAGTCCGGCCTCCGGCAGGGCGGCCATAACAAGATGGCAGCGCTCGTCCCTAGATTGAGTCCGACCTCCGTCAGTGCGGCCAAAACCCGAAATCTTCGCTCGTACCAATGAAGGGTCCGACCTCCATCGGGTCGGCCGGAACAGGAACCTACCGCCCAACTTATTGGGATCTCGGTTCCAACGCTTGGTAAACTTTCGTACGAACCAAGCAACCTCACCACCTCACCCCGCCACTGCACCGCCGGGACTCGTGCTGGGCTTCGGAGCATCATGACCGCCGGAGAACGCGACTAATCTCAACTCCCCTCTCCCGAAGACCTCGGCAAAGCGAAGTTGGGGGCAGTTACGTCCCTCACAAAGCTGACGTTCTACGAGCAAACCAAGTAAGAATACAGTTCGTCACAAGACAATCACAATATATTTACCCAAATAACTACACCGTACATTGAACTTTCCACACACTACAACAACACATTGTTTATAACCCTCTCACAAGAAGGTACGGACCTCCCCAAACCCGCGTTTCTAGCGGCGCCACCTCTCAACCGACCGATCTCTCACATCCTTAACCACTTGCCGAATCGCCGCATCCTTAGCTTCTTGCAACATCGGCACAACATGCTCGTCATGATAGCGGTGGATAGCGGCTTCAATCAGTTTGCCTTCGGCGTCCCGTTTTTCCTCCAATCGCCGCACCGCTAGACCCTTCTCCCTCTTCTCGGTCTCCAGGGCGTCCTTTAGGTCCTCTATTTGCCGCCTCTGTACCTCGATCACTGCTTCCTTGCTAACAACTTCCGAGGTATGCTTCGACCGGATATCATCCCTCTCTCGCGTTACTTCTTGGAGCTGCTTCTCGACCATTGCTTTGGACGAATCGAAATACGCAGCCCGCCACTTCTCCACCCCGTAGGCCTTCCTAACCCTCTCCAGCTCCGCCTCCGTGTCCCTCAGCTTCGCCTTGACCTCGCTAAGGTTCGCCTTCGCTACATCCAGAGACGCCCTGGTGACAGCCGCGGAGGTACGGCCCCGCAGGGCTAACACGTTCGCGACCATCTACATAAACCTCGAATCAGCGAGACACGAACAAATAAAGCCTGCGGGCGAGGAAAGAAACCGGCTTACCTGCACGACGTGCCATATAGCCGAGCCACACAACCGTTCCGCCCCCACACGAGTCAAAGACTCACGATCGCGCGGTAACACGCAATACTCGGCGAGGCGCGCCGCCACTCCCGCGTCCTCGAATACCGACTCGTCGTAGCTAACTCGAAAAGGAAACTTATGGAGACGGTCATCTGGGTACGCCTCGACCTCTTCTCGGGTCCTCTTAAAACGAATAAGGGCGCCCTCACAAGCTGGACTCGACGACTCCCCCATTTCCCACGAAGGGATCCCGTATGGCCACTTTTGAACCACAGGCGCTCGGCGAGGCGCGACCACCTCTGGTACCCGCGGAGGAACGGAGGGTCTGGCCCCCCGCGCGGGCGCGTCCTCATGAAGATCCCCGCCGGGCCCACCAGCGGAGATACCTTGCCCGATTGCCCTCCGTCCCGGGTGCGACCTCTCCCCACGGGGAGCCCCGCCTCCACGTTCCCGGGATCCCGCCTCACTATCCACCCCCTTGCCTTTCCCGCGGGGATCAGTGTCCTCCGAGATCGGGGCTCCGGCCGAACCTGACACCTCCTCCGGCTCCCTCATCGCGTCGCCGCCTACAAAAGGAAAAGAGAGACAATCAGGGCAAGCCTAGCCCAGAGTTTACAAAACATCAAAGATACCTAGGGTCCAAAAGTCCTGGGCGAGCCGACTGCTCAGCGTTAGACTCGCCAATTGACTGCACGCCTCGGGCAGTTCCATCAAAATCTGAGCTTTGGCAATATCCTCCCCGGTCAGCTCCACCCTTTCATTTACTAAGGGATTCCGCGCCCCCCAATTCGACATCAGCGCCACGTTGCTTGGCACTGTCACGAAGACGAACTCCCTCATCCAATCGCCGACATCGTCAGGCACCCCGAGGATGAGTCCTCGCCCTCTCCTAGCGCAAACGCAATGATACATCCCCCTCTTCCGAATCACGAAGAAATATCGGAACAACGCCAAGGAGGGACTCAAGGAGCAAGCAAGGCACAAGACGACAAACCCCACTAACAAGCCCCAAGAACGGGGCGCTAGGGCAAATATCGGCAGCTCCAGGAAATTCAACAAATGAAACAAATGCGGATGGATCGGAAAGCGGAGCCCCAACTCGAATGACCGAACATAGACCCCGACCTCGTTATCCCCAGGTGAACTCACCGCTTCCTCTGACCCGGGAACCCGAACCTCATAGGGTTGTCGCACAAATCGCACGCGAATCTCCCTGATGTTGATCCTATCCAATCTACATCGGAGGGACTCAATGGCTCTCGGGACAACGGATCGCCATGACCCTCTTTCCCTGGGCCGCCGCACCCCCGGCTGCGACGCCCCCTCGCCCACCAACTCCTCCTCCCCCACTCGGCTACCTCCTCCAACCTCGAAACGAGAAGCCATTGATCAGAAAGGAAGGAGATTAACTGTTATTACCTGTTGATCCCTTAAACCCGGAAGGCGATTGGAAGAAGATGACCGGCGACGGAAGTAACAAATTAGCCAGCAAGCTCCAAACAGAAGTATCGAACGCCGAAGGAGAATAGGAGAAAGACAAAAACTCCCATCGACCGCCTCCCAGACCCTTTTAGCGGTAAAGGTGGCCCCCGGGCCATCTCGGCCGTCGAACTTTCGCCACACGGCGCCCATCGAGACGTCCCCGACGCCTCGACTGGCGTGAGGGTCACCTCATCCACGTGTCGCGAACCCAATCGTAGAGGCGCTTCGTTTTCCTCTGCCCCCTTTTCAAATCGTAATAATGACCTCTAAGGCGGGAGTTTCGAAGCCGCCGCCGTCACTACCCGGTGGGGGCCAAGGCCCGTACTGATGGTCCGGAATATCGAAGGTGGTTCGCCCTCCAAGCCGAGCCGGGCTACCGCCTCAGATTCGAAGGCCGGGGGCAATTGTTACGACCTAAAGATCGTAGGGGTCCCACCCGAATCCGCCCACATGACCCATGGACTCTCCGCTTCATGAAAGGGTCGCCACCCCGAAAATCCGGGGCAATATGGAGACGGGCGCGCCATGCCGCGTCCCCCGACCCGGCCGAGGCGAACAACCGCAGCCGCTCGACCCACCGGGGGTAGCGCGCTTGGGGACGCCTGGGTAGCGCCGCCGGGCCTACTGACATAGGCACGGACGTATCCTTCCGCACCGGCGAACCATGGCCCGTGACCGATCGGGGGGCACGGCCGGGCCAAACAACCCCCGATCCGAACGACCCGCCCGATTCCCATGAACTGCGGTGCCTAGGGTGATACAGCCTGACCTTTAGTTTGTCGCCAACGACAAACAACCTAGGATAAGGACACGACTGACACATACGTCACCCGACCGACTGACAAAGCGCCCCCTGACGGTTGAGCCGACTGACGGTTAGCGCTTTCGGCCCTGACATCCCGACAAAAGCACCCCTTGGCCGTTGCGCCGCTTGACAAAAGCAGGTCAGGAACTCCTGTTCCCGACATCCTTGTCCGAAGCTTCCGCTGACAACTGAGCCAGCTCAGCACGTCTAGTCAACATGCCAGATCAGCCCCGCCTAGTCATCTCCCGACAGGTATAAATACCCCCTCTCCCCTTACGATGAGGGGGTTGGGAAAATTCTCTCTTAATCTATCATTCACACACGAGAACAAAGGTCATCCATATCTTTGTTCTCCCACTTATAGCTCGCCACGTACGGTCGATACACCGTTAGTCCGACCGGCGTGTCTAGCTCCCGTTTTAAGTCCTAATACTGACTTAGGCATCGGAGGGGCTAAGGGTTGAACCCCAACCCCGCCCTTCTGACGAGTTGTTCGTGCTGCAGGAAAGCTCGTCCCTTGGCCAACGTCGACTTCGGCCTCCTGCCCTCCAACCTTCCTCTGCTGCATCCGGTGAGGTTCGATCCCGTGATCATCACCGGCGACGAGTCCAACTTCTTCACCCCACTAATCACTTGTAAAACAGCCTACCTAAACCACCTTTTCCATATAACCATCGTGCCCTTGGTTCTCCACTATACAAATTCATTGTACGCGAGTTCCACCTCGTAACAATTGGCCTTTGCCTTAGGTGCTGCCTCTTTTTCTTTCAAAAACTGAATGGTTCAGACATCTGGTTGATACCCATCAGACACCTGATTCTGCATGAATCATTTTTTTTAAAAAAACCCCTTCCATGACCAGACGTCTGGTTATTAGGCACTAGACGCCTGATCATAGGAGTATAAGTTTTTTCCCCCAATGACGATGAACAAGACGCCTGAAGTTCAAATGCCAGACGTTTGATATCTGGCCGATACATGTTCAGACGTCTGCTTACTCAATGTTAGACGCCTGATTCTGCGAGAAAAATAGGCGTTAATAACTGTTGAGACATAGACCAGACGTCTGACGGTCAACTCCCACATGTCTGCTCAATGATCAGACGTATAAGAAGTGAACTTCAAACGTATGGTCTTAGGGAAAAACTAGTCGCGTTAAGAGCCGTTGAGACTTGGATTTTTGGGTTTCTTTCTTGGGTTTTGTGGGTGATGCTACAGCCAACACAAGACAAGCTGCCTACCAAACGCAAATGATTTTCCACCTAGGATATTTGTGGCCTACAAAAGAAGTCCAAGCTGGACAATCGAGGAAGACAAGATCCTGGTTAGTGCTTCTGTAACGACCAGCTCTGGGGGACATTATGCATTTGATACATTCACAGATCTTACATTTTACCAGTGAAAATAACATAGTATTTGATGTAGAGATATACAAAACACTCAAACCAGTTTACAAATTATTATTGCAATCCATAATTGAAAGTTCATCACACAACAACAACTCTCACACTCAATACATGAAAAGTAAAACGGAAAGGAAATAATATGAAAGTACATCATGCACCCAACTCAAGCTCCAGAAATCTGCGGTCTCATGGTCGAACTCTGGCTCCTCAAACTTAATGACATCTTCTTCAACCTGTTCGCTGTCTGTCGGTGCCACGAAGCGGAAGCGTAGGTAAGTCACACCAATTCTAAAAATAGAAAGAAAAGTAGTGCACACGTATGGAGTATAGCAGATGGTAAAAAGGTAACTATGATCATTCATACAAATGTGTAAAGTAATGTAAAGGTGGCAGTACTAATGCGTATGAGCAAGGTTGTAAAAAACGCTAGGCGCTAGGCGTTCGGATTGCTAGCGCCCAGAGCCCAGAGCATTAATCGGAGATTAATCGGGGATTAATCGGCCTGGGCGGATTTGCAGTTTTTAATTATTTTATTTATTTTTATATAATATATTTATGTTTATATATAAATATAAACATATATATTATTTAAAATACATCAAATATTTAATACATACTAAATCAAATCAAGTTTACCTACTTTAGAGTATTTGTGTGCAACAAAATAAAATTTAAAAGATACTCTTGTGCAATTAAGCCATTTACCAAAACCGCCCAGAAACCGCCCAGAAACCGCCTATGAACCGCCCAGAAACCGCCTAGGAACCGCCCAGAGCGCCCAGACACCGCCCAGAACGCTTAGGCGGCCGATTAATCCCAAAAACGCCCAGATTGACCGCCCAGGCCATAATCGGGGCGTTTACTGGCCGCCTAGCGCCTAGGCGCCGCCTAGGCGGCCGCCCAGATCGATTTTTAGAACACTGCGTATGAGAGCATCAACTATGTCATGGTATACATGACAAGATAGTAAACTTGCAAAGTTGTAACAGGAATAAGACGACGAGCAGTATTATAGTGGTGCAAGCTGTAACTAAACTAGAAACTACGTAACTCAAACATGAGAGTATGATATGCAACCATTGAGTTCATATTTTGCATGGGTGCGCTTACCTAGATGATGTCGAAACACAGGCAGTGGGACATGTGTTGGATACAACGATCTAGGATTTATGGTTTGATGATGACAAACAGTTGTGAACGTTCTGACGTGTTTGTTAAGTGATCTCAGGTATATATTGATCGAGTGGAATTCAATAGTCCAAGAGTTTGTGTTCCTTTGAACTTGTTCTTCATCATCTCATTAACTGCCCTTTGGTTAGTGCATTGGTTAGAGAACGAGGCTCTCAACAACAAAACCTCAGTGGCTAAAAGCCTAGGCCTTTTTTTCGCATTGGTGATCAACTTTTCATTCATTAGTTAAAAGCCCAAGCTCAGGCCGCAGTAGTTAAAAGCCCAGCCGCAATAAATATTTAAAGAGGAGCAACATCAAAATTAAGGGGAGAGAGGAATCATTAATCAAGTTTGCTGCCTTGTCTTTGCAAACAAAAAGTAAAGGGGGGCTGCCTAATTTTTTATCAAAAAAAAGGGGGGGAAAAAGCCTAAGAGCAGCCGGCCCTATGCAAAACAGAAAAGAGGGCAACACAACAAAAAAAACGCAACCAATCAAAAAGGGCAGCCGACATCCTTTTTCCCCAGCGGCAACCAAGAGAGGCACAGTGTCGGCATGTGCTTCTTCGTCAAAAAGGAATCAACAAAAAGGGGAGCAGTGCGCAGAAAAATAAGATATGTGCTATATACACCCCTACTCATAGGGGTGTACATAGGAGTTTGTGAAAAATTTACCCTGAAATAGAAAAGATAAGCAAGATTTGACAAGTGAATTAATAGTTTTTCCTAATTTTGGAAATCAAAATACATACACCCCTATGTTATAGGGGTGTATAGAGCATTACTCAAAAATAAAGGAGAGAAGAGCCGCATGATTTTTTTAAGGGGGCATGCCGAATTTTTTGAGAGCACCAAGTTTCTAGAGCCGCATCCATCACCAAATATTTGACAGGAGCCAGCCGCACTCTGTTCTGAGGAAATTGTCATCAAAATATGAGCCGCACACCCTCAAGAGGCAGCCGAAAAATCTCAGAGGAGCTTTCATTAAAAAATTTCCAGGCCTATACAAAGTCCCAAGATAAGCCTCTTTCTTAATTAACAAAAAAGGGGTTACATTTTCTTTGTCTTTTGATTGTGCAGGCATATCTCAAAGAGCAGCAAAGATATTTTTTTTGTTCTCAATCAATAAACCCAAGAGGCCGGCCATCCTGTTTCCTGCGCCTAGGGTTATCAAGAGCTGGGGAATTTTGTTTGTACTTTCAATCAAGAGTAGTGCACAAAAAGGGCAGCCGAAAGTTTCATACAATTTTTTGAGTGGCACCCGAAATATTTCAGAGAGCCTGGGCACATGCACACAAGATTTGTTGGGAGAAAAATTAATTGGGTGTAGTCCTGCAAGTTTCAATCTTTGGTGAGGTTCCGTAAGTTTCAATCTTTGGAGAAGGACGCAAGATTACAAACAGATACCAAAGGCCGCAAGTTGTAAGGAGAGCCGCAACGTGAGTTGAACGACTTACGGAGACGACTACATCATGTCAGATACAGATCTGACCTGCGCCTATTGACAGAGACGACACACCATTATTGGGCATTTCTAAAAGTCTATTTATTTATCTTTGTATTGGTGTAGCGATCTCTGTAGGGGAAACTTTACATTCTTTGTTATTTTTGGGGACCTGGTGACTTTGGGAGTCGTCACGGAGGGAGAGCATCTGACTAGATTGAGAGTGTAGAGCACGTGGTGTGCGTATGAGCTAGGTGAGAGTAGATTTGGGATCTTGACTCATTGTAGCTGTACATGATTACATATCTATCTAGTATTTGCTTTCGGGGGCTGGAGTAGGTCGTGGGGACGACCGAACCAGGGTATATCTGTGCGTACTCTGTAATTGCTATTTTATTACCCTGCATATGCTTATAACTGCATGTGATTTCTCGTGGGTTGCACGAGAATTTTTATTAGCCTATTGATGTGTCATTATATTCCATATTTTATCGATAAAATTACACGTCAAAATGATTGCTCAATTACATATTTTATACGCTTTTACGCTATTATTTGGAATAATATGACGTTCGGAGCGTTTATGTCCATTTCAGGGATTTGGGCGATATTGGAGCAATTTGGAGCCAATAAGACGGTCGGCGACGTGAGAGCACCAATGAGACTCATGATGACATGTTTGAGGTGCCAAAGAAGAATACTGGAGCAAGGAAGAGGCAAGAGAGAAGGTCGCTTGATCGAACTATGATGCGGCGAAGGAATCGAGCGACCCGAAGTGCTGAAAACAGGACAACTGTACACTATTTCTAAATCTGCTATCACCTGGGATTTTTCATTATTTTTTTGATATTTTTTCTAGGTAGTAGACTACAAGACGGTTCCAACGCCACTAAGAACGTGCAAATTGGAGGTCGGATGAGCCCTGGGGAATTTCTGCAAATTGATGGTGTAGTGCTGAAATTGTTCTCAGCAGCCTACTCGGCCCGAGTCGTGCATTTTGGTGTCCGACTCGACCAAGCAACCTCCTACTCGGCCCGAGCACCTCCTACTCGGCCCGAGTCATGTGCAAATGAGGCTGAAATGTGTTTTTAGTCCCAATCAGCCGAGTAACCTTCGACTCGACCGAGCAGCCTCCTACTCGGCCCGAATAAGCTCCTACTCGACCGAGCAGCGCCCGGGTTGGCAGAGCGACATATTTCGGCTGTTTTGATTCTTTGTAAAACTCAGACCAAGCACCCCACTACTCGGCCCGAGCTGCCGAATGACTCGACCGAGCAACTTTGTGCTCGGGCCGAGTCGCTGTGGGCCCAATTTTTGCCCTGCGCCGGATTTTATGGAAGTTTTTGGAGGGTTTTTGGGGTGATTTTTTGGGGGCCGCCAGGTAGAGTTTTGGGGAGACTTCTGTATAGTTTTTAGGGCAGTTTTAGGGATATTTTTAGAAGAGTTTTGGAGGAGATTTTTATATACTTTTCTAAAGAGAATTTTTAGATCCTTCTTAGACTTTTGTGGAGACGATCTTTTGGGGAGTTTTGGCCATGCCCTAGGCCCCTCCTTTGTATCAAGATAAGTACTTTTGTCTCTTTAATTCTATTTGTTATTTCTTTGTGGTTTCTTATTGTTTTATATCTTTTTGATGCATGTAATGAATTATTTGTGTGTTTTATTGTCTATTGCTATTGCTATGCAGGAGTAGTATTTTCTATGTCTAAGGGATTAGCCCATGGATCTTAGGATTTAGACGCAAAGTTGGGATTTTTATGATGCGTTGGTATAATAGGGGTTGTATTTTGGTTGATCTAGCAAGATCCCTAGGAGAATTCGTACTGAGATCGTGCCCACGGTCGGTGGAATCGATTAGCTTAATGAATATCCTACGGATTTAATTAGGGAGTTAGTGGATTCAACCGAGGCACGTGACCATGCCCGGCTCGTGCCTTGAGGGGATCCACCAACAAACTTTATAACTAATTGACGGCTACCGCCATTGCGTCAATAAGAGCCACCAAAATACCTCGAAGCTCTAACTCACGAGAGTGGTACGAGTTGAGAGCGTTCGAACCACGAGAGTGGTGAGAACTTTGTAGATCCTTAATGCACGTATCGTGTGCGCTTATCGCGATAGCGAGGTTAATGCGATACGTTAGATTCATGATGCCCAGACACATGAATTCACTTTCCAGATGCTACAAATCCCCAATTTAACCAATGCAACGTAAGAGTCCCAACCTAGCGTCGACATCCGACGGTCCTAGTGGCGAGCCCTAAGCCCTAATATTTTGTATTTTATTTCTTTCTTTCTTTGTTTGGAACCCCTTATTTGCGACATCGAGTGACACGACTTTCGCATCCACCACCATCACGACACTCCACAATCCACACCCACCAATAAACCTGCAAGTCTAACTCAACCTAGGAGTAGATAGGTAGTATAGCACCGCTTCCCCGTGTTCGATACCCGCTTGCCACTATACCGTGCACTTGCGGTAAACGACATCGTTTCGGAGTTGATTCCGGACGCATCAAGTTTATGGCGCCGTTGCCGGGGAGGCGTTCCGCCATATTATCTATTTACCACAATTAGGTTGATTAACTTGCGTAAAAAATCCAAAAAAACAAATTTTTTTAAATAAATAAATAAATCAAAGAGAGAGAAATTTTTTCCCGCCACCTGCTTTATCATTATTTCTATCTTCTTGTGCCACTGATATTTTTCTCCAGGTATTTGCACTTGGTTATCAGGTGCTATGGCTGAGATGGATGAGCTTATATGGAACACATATTTTAATGCGCACCTTGATAGGATTCTTGCATGGAAGGCTGAGGACCTTGATGCTTCAACCTGTGAGGAGACAATGGTCCTAGAGATTCCGCAGCCACCTCATCCTTCCATGGACGCCGAGGACTATCCCACAGAGCTTATTGCTCCCATTCAGGGAGACGCTTTTACTCCCTCGCCCTTTGCTTTTGATTTCCCTCATGTATATGATGTTTTTTATGATACATATTTTGATGACTCATCGTGCCTTTTGCATGATACATATACATATGATCAAGAGGTACGATGGGACGTATACGAGGAGGAGATCGAGGAGTTAGCACCCATGGATGCTATTGAATATGATCAGGAGGTGCGATGGCATGAGTCTGACGATGATGAGGAGTGGCCAGATGAGATCCACACTCATACGCCAGAGTTTCCTGAAAAGCCAGAGACAAACGACGGAGAGTTGCTTGTCGTGGTGCATGAAAGCTGAGATAAATTTTCAGGGAAGTATCGTCTACCTATTTTTACTTTACATATTTCATTTGACGATCTTCTTTGGAAAAATTTTATTTTGGGGAAAAATTTTCCACATCATATTGATGCGGCTTATCTCTTTCAGGGTACATGTGGAGTCCTTGGAGAGATACTGGGGGCCGCATTGCTGGAATCTGATGGAGTTCGTGGACACACAAGCCTAGCGAAGCCACGGAAGGAGCAGTTGGAGCAGCTACCTGCACCGACAAAGATTCTGGATCCGCCTTTTGCTACAGGTGGTACCAATCCAGTAGTGTAGAATTTTATGCTTTAAATAATCATGAATCCTCTCGGCAACGAGAGGGCCGTATAGGATTTTATATGTTTTTAAGTTTAATAAATTCACCCTCTTATGACGACTCATTTATCTTTTGTACCCAACCCTCTACTTATTATGCTTGCCCACCATTATATTTGGTGTTTATTTCGCCTCTCTCCCCAATTTTTATGTGATGTTTAAGCTTGGGGGAGAGAGACCATTTTGTTGAGTGGCGCCCCATATCTTTTCGTTGTCCTCTATTTATATTATACACACATTGAGGATAATGTGATGTTTAAGCTTGGGGGGTGCATAGTGCACGCACTTTGCTTTATCGTGAAACACACCTCGTATTTTCCATATGAACCATGTTCACTCTTATAGTTATGTCTCATCTGCTTTATTTTTTATGAAATATCGTGGATTTATTTTTTTATGAATATTGATATCTGTTAGATTAGAGTTTAATTCCTTGATTAATGTATCTTTGTTAATATGCTTTTTCATAGTTGAATCCATAGTTTCACAACCATATTCTCGAAACAGTTAAGTTAAAAATGAATGAATCAACTCTGAAAATTATTTAACATCTGCGTGATTTGTTTGATAATTCTATTGCTTTATGGATATTTAGTGATTCAAAAGAGTTAGGATAACCCCACGACAACCAAAGTAGTGATGATTAGGATTCCTGAAACTGAGCCATGTCTAAATTCTATGCTTTTTCCTTTTTTAAAAAATAGCCAATAAATGATCTTTGATCATGTTTTGCATTCCATCGCGTTTACGTGAGTTTGTAAAAATCCCAATAATACAAAAATCAAACAAATATCATGAATAAAAGGCCCTAGGGGTTCTTCGTAACCCAATGCCCTAAGACCATCTGGTCTGGGATGCATAGGCCGCTTTTTGTATATATTGAGTCATCTTGTGTATACAAAGAAAGAAAAAATGCATATGAATATTTCATATAGCCAAAAACAATATAAAACTACAAAATTCCATATCCTTATCTCCATTTCTTTATAGAACTAAGACATGGCAAAGTTGATGCGTTATAGGAGTCTTGAAATGGTTGTAGTGTGGTGATGCCTTACCTTGATTGGATTTGCTAAATTCATTCCATGAAGTATAACAAAATACCGAGCATGCTTGAAAAAGTTTGATCATGACATATTATACTGCTTAGAGAATGAGTTGTGAACTTTGGTTTCATTTCTGTGAACTTAGTATATTGCATGATAAACTATGATATGATATAACTCTAATCCCTTTTTATTGCTTATCAAGTTCATTTTATTTATTGAAATCCACGTTATTTTAATTTGAGCGAGACTTGAATATTTGGAGTGTATATGTGTTCTAATTTCATATTGACGTGTGTTCACGAGATCTTGCATCTTGGGTTCTTGTATTTTTTTTGAATTCAAGATTGAACCCTTTATCTCCATTTATACATCACCGCCTCACATCTCCATTGTATCCATCTCCAGTGTTAGCTTCTTACTAGTCTTCCTCAAGGACGAGTAAGAGGTAAGCTTGGGGGATTTTGATGTGTCATTATATTCCACATTTTATCGATAAAATTACACGTCAAAATGATTGCTCAATTACATATTTTATACGCTTTTATGCTATTATTTGGAATAATATGACTTTCGGAGCGTTTATGTCCATTTCAGGGATTTGGGCGATATTGGAGCAATTTGGAGCCAATAAGACAATCGGCGACGTGAGAGCACCAATGAGACTAATGATGACATGTTTGAGATGTCAAAGAAGAATACTGGAGCAAGGAAGAGGCAAGAGAGAAGGTAGCTCGATCGAACTATGATGTGGCGAAGGAATCGAGCGACCCGAAGTGCTGAAAACAGGACAACTGTACACTATTTCTAAATCTGCTATCACCTGGGATTTTTCACTATTTTTATGATATTATTTCCAGGTAGTAGACTTCAAGACGGTTCCAACGCCACTAAGAACGTGCAAATCGGAGGTCGGATGAGCCCTGGAAAATTTCTGCAAGTTGATGGTGCAGTGTGAAATTGTTCTCAGCAGCCTACTCGGCCCGAGCACCTCCTACTCGGCCCGAGTCGTGCATTTTGGTGTCCGACTCGACCAAGCAACCTCCTACTCGGCCCGAGTCATGTGCAAATGAGGCTGAAATGTGTTTTTAGTCCCAATCAGCCGAGTAACCTTCGACTCGACCGAGCAGCCTCCTACTCGGCCCGAATAAGCTCCTACTCGACCGAGCAGCGCCCGGGTTGGCAGAGCGACATATTTCGGCTTTTTTGATTCTCTGTAAAACTCAGACCGAGCACCCCACTACTCGGCCCGAGCTGCCGAACGACTCGACCGAGCAGGTTTGTGCTCGGGCCGAGTCGCCGTGGGCCCAATTTTTGCCCTGCGCCGAATTTTATGGAAGTTTTTGGAGGGTTTTTGGGGTGATTTTTTGGGGGCCGCCAGGTAGAGTTTTGGGGAGACTTCTGTATAGTTTTTAGGGCAGTTTTAGGGAGATTTTTAGAAGAGTTTTGGAGGAGATTTTTATATACTTTTCTAAAGAGAATTTTTAGATCCTTCTTAGACTTTTGTGGAGACGATTTTTTGGGGAGTTTTGGCCATGCCCTAGGCCCCTCTTTTGTATCAAGATAAGTACTTTTTTCTCTTTAATTCTATTTGTTATTTCTTTGTGGTTTCTTATTGTTTTATATCTTTTTGATGCATGCAATGAATTATTTGTGCGTTTTATTGTCTATTGCTTTTGCTATGCATGAGTAGTATTTTCTATGGCTAAGGGATTAGCCCATGGATCTTAGAATTTAGACGTAAAGTTGGGATTTTTATGATGCGTTGGTATAATAGGGGTTGTATTTTGGTTGATCTAGCAAGATCCCTAGGAGAATTCGTACTGAGATCGTGCCCACGGTCGGTGGAATCGATTAGCTTAAGGAATATGCTACGGATTTAATTAGGGAGTTAGTGGATTCAACCGACGCACGTGACCATGCCTGGCTCGTGCCTTGAGGGGATCCCCCGACGAACTTTATAACTAATTGACGGCTACCGCCATTGCCTCAATAAGAGCCACCAAAATACCTCGAAGCTCTAACTCACGAGAGTGGTACGAGTTGAGAGCGTTTGAACCACGAGAGTGGTGAGAACTTTGTAGATCCTTAATGCACGTATCGTGTTCGCTTTTCACGATAGCGAGGTTAATGCGATACGTTAGATTCATGATGCCCAGACACATGAATTCACTTTCCAGATGCTACAAATCCCCAATTAAACCAATGCAACGTAAGAGTCCCAACCTAGCGTCGACATCCGACGGTCCTAGTGGCGAGCCCTAAGCCCTAATATTTTGTATTTTATTTCTTTCTTTCTTTGTGTGGAACCCCTTATTTGCGACATCGAGTGACACGACTTTCGCATCCACCACCATCACGACACTCCACAATCCACACCCACCAATAAACCCGCAAGTCTAACTCAACCTAGGAGTAGATAGGTAGTATAGCACCGCTTCCCCGTGTTCGATACCCGTTTGCAACTATACCGTGCGCTTGCGGTAAACGACATCGTTTCGTAGTTGATTCCGGACGCATCACCTATTCACCCCACTCTAGGCTACGATCCAGATCCAACAAGTGGTATCAAAGCCAGTTTAGAGGATCTAGTCCAGATTTTTAGATGACCATGAATATATCTGATTGTGCTTTTGCTGAAGGTCAGTCTATAGCCCGTCCCCCTAAGTTTAACGGTGTAGACTTTACATATTGGAAGGCTAGGATGAAAATCTATTTAGTGTCTGTAGATTATGATGTGTGGGATATTGTTGAAAATGGTTATAGTCTACCCACTATTAAAATTGAAGACACTGTTATGATTAAGCCTAAAGACAAGTGGGATTTAGCTGATAAGAAACTTTATACTCTTAAAGGTAAAGCTATGAATGCGCTTATATGCTCTCTTGATAAATCTGAGTTTAATCGTATCTCACATTGTCTAACTGCGCAGGAAATCTGGCATACTCTAGAGGTGACACACGAGGGAACATCGCAAGTGAAGGAATCCAGACTTGCGTTGCTTTGCCCAGAATATGAGAGCTTCCGCATGCTACCAACAGAATCTGTGAAAGAGATGGTTGCGAGGTTCACAAACATTGTCTACAAATCCAGTTCCCTCGGTAAGCCATACTCTAGCCATGAACAGGTACGAAAGATCTTACGGGCACTACCAAGCTCGTTCAGGCCTAAAGTCACCGCTATCCAAGAAGGTAAGGATTTATCAACAATGAAAGTGGAGGACTTGATAGGCAACCAAATGTCACACGAGCTTGAGTTGCACAGTATAGAAGCCAGAGAGAAACATGAAGAGAAGACCAAAGCTTCCACACCATTAGCTCTTCAAGCTAACGACGACGATCTTGATGAAGAGCAAGCTCTAATGGTCAGAAACTTCAGAAGATACATTTAGACTGATCAAGGAAGATCTGAGATGGGAAAAAGGTTCATTCGTTCTAATAATTCTAATTTTGGTAGAAATTCCTATGATTAGAAAGCTATTAATAGAAGTGAATGTTTTAAATGCAGGAAGAAAGGGCACCACATAAAAGATTGCCCACAACAACATAAAGCTCAAGTTGCAAAAGGAAAAACGAAAGTGCTGACGTGGGACATGGATAGCGAAGATGAGGAGGAGGAGGAGGAACATGAAGCCCACTCCTGCATGGCATTAATGGCTAAACACAATGAGGTAGAATCTCCCACTAAAGCTGAACTTTTAGAAATCTGTAAAGGAATGCAACATAGAATTGATGAGCTAGAAGCTGATGTGGAATGTTATAGGAATGATAAATTTGATATGCAACAAACTGAGTATGACATATCTATAGAAATGAAAAATCTTAAACAAGAGCTTGTTGCATGCAAATCTACCATTACCATCTTAGAAAAAGAGAAAGCTAGCTTGTCTGAAAAAACTGATTGTCTTTCATATCCCTCGTTATTAAAGGATATTAGCATGTATAAGCTAGATAAGATAAAGCTTGAAGTTGAAAATGAATTGCTTTCTGAAAAGATTAACATGCTAAATCTTGAACATAAAGAAAAAATGAGGGATTTTGAAAAGAAAGAAGAGGAAAACAAGCAAGCTTTCATTAGTAAATGCACTTTGCATGTGAATGAAAACAGTATCTTGAAATCCAAAGTCGCCACCCTAGAATTGTCATTAAAGAGATTTTTCATAGAAAAACAAAACTTGGATATCATTCTTTGAAATCAATTGTATGGCAATAATAGGCGTGGCCTTGGATTTAGTGCTAAAATGTTGAAAACCATAAGTATAAAAAATTTTGCAATGTGCCTTCCATTGCTAAAAATGTTTATGCAAAGTATTTTACATGTGATAGTGTTGGTCACACATCATATCATTGCAAATATAGGAACTCCAATATTAAATTCAAACAAATATGGGTTCCTAAATCTTTGTTGACTAACACTAGTGGACCTTGTTGGATTCCAAGGTCACACACGACACCTCTTTTGCAGGTGGATGGAAATTTGACGAGGAGCGATAAATTGAATGTCTCATTATTTTTTAGCTCCTTAGTCAAATAGCGACGCGAAGGTATATCTCATTCTTTGAACTTAATGCATATCTTCATAGCATTTTTTGTTAACATTTTTTGTGTGCTTGGATTTTTTTGTTTCTGTTTTTGTTTGCTTGATTGTTTTTAGTGTGTGTGTGTGTGTGTTTTTGGTTCATTATAAAACTGGGAAAAAAATTTGAAAAAGACAAAAAAAAATGAGCGTATTGCATATCTTCCTCTTTGCATCATTCTAGTGCTACAAATGAATGATGATCATATCCTGTAATGCCCTGATAGCTACTACACAAGTACTAGAGGGGGGGGGGTGAATAGTACTTTAAAATAATTAAGAGTAATTATTCCTAATTAGTGTGCAAACTCAACCAACAATGCGGATATGAAAATAGACAACAATAAAAGACAAGCGCAAACAAACGATGTAACGGGTTCGGATCCGCCCAAGTCTCCCCGACTTGTTTCCGGTGATCCTACGTCCCAAACACCCGGATCCCCTCCGGCTACTTGAGTTAGAATCCTCTAACTCAAATTTGCACTATGAAATACTTGTAGAAAACCTCCACAAGATCAAATCATACACAAATGAAAATGTGACTCCCACAAACCGGGATCACACACTTCTCTCACAAACCGAGAGAAAAACTTGCAATATCAATGTAAATGAAATATAAACACTTACCAACAAAATCCTATGCCTTGAGTAAAACTTACGATTTTAGGGCAAGAAGGATTTTGGGAAAGAAGCAAGCACCAAACCCTAGCTCCACCAAGATGACCAGCAATAGGTGGCTAGGGAGAAGTTGGTGGCTTGAATTCAAGCTCCTAGCTTGAGTAGCTCACAATCAATGAGAACCACTCTTGTGGAATAAGAATGAGGGAGAGATTCTTGTGAAGAGAGGGAGCTTGGAAATAGGAATTAAATGCTCTCTCTTTAATTCTCAAAGTCTCAATAATATCAGCCTTGAATGCTATGAAGAAGCATCACAAGTATATATAGGATAGAGAGAAGAGAGAGGGAAAATTCGTGCAATTAATGCTCCAACGGATCTATTTCTGAAGCTGTCTAATCGGTCTAAGAAGGATCACTGACCGATTAGTTTCACAACTAGTCGGTCGGTGATTCTTCTTGGACCGACTAAGAGGTTGACAGCCAAGAAAGATAGTCCAGGAGGTTAAGAACTAGTCGGTCTAAGAAGACTTGCCAACCGACTAGTTTGACAACTAGTCGGTCGGTGAGTGTTCTTTGACCGACTAAGAGTTGAAACTCAATAGGATGAATTCAAGAAGAACTAGTCGGTCTAAGAACAAATTCCAACCGACTAGTTTCATAACTAGTCGGTCGATGAATGTTCTTGGACCGACTAATGAATAAACAGTAGCTAGGCTGTAAAAATGAAGTTATAACTAGTCAGTCTAAGAAGGATTCCAAACCGACTAGTTTGACAACTAGTCGGTCGGTGAACCTTCGTGGACCGACTAATTGGTCAACAGTGAAGATGCTGAATTGAGCAAGGAGATCTAGTCGGTTCAAGAAGGATTACTGACCGACTAGATGACAAGCTAGTCGGTTGGTTCTTTTTCTTGAACCAACTAAGATGCACTAGAAGCCGCGAAATGAAGCGTGAAGCTTCGGAAAAGTTTCTATGAGCTTCTAAGATAATCCTAGCTCTAAGATATGAACGTTATGAAGATTATAATGTAAGACCTAATCAAGGCTTAACATTCTACGAAAAGAAGCTAGAAGACTATAAATTAAACTTGACGAACCGTCTTCAAAGCTTCAATCCGAATCTCTTGACTTCAATAATGCTCCTAGAGCTTCAACGAAGCTTCAGGCACACGATCACACACTTTGAGAAGTCTTGAGACGTCGCTTTTGATGTACGTAGAATTTTGGCGACGATCTCCATAACTGAGCATATAAAGAGTTAGTTCACGATATTTATGTTTGTTCATCATCAAAACCAAATCCGGGGAATCAATACTCAACATTCTCCCCCTTTTTGGTGATGACAAACCAACATAAATAATAATCAATAATAATGATTCAAATGAAATTTACTTACTCCCCCTGCATTGATGACACGTTAATTCCGAATTAAATAATAATCATACGCATCAAGCAGACGAGAAAAGTATAAAACATGATCCAATTATTGAAATATAGGATCTAAATCCATTTTTATATCTTAACTCCCCTTGAATCTAACATATCAAATTAGATTCGTGGTAAATTGCTTTAAATCCTCATTTAGCACATCGTCATTATTAATTCTCTCCCCCTTTGGCATTAGCAAAAAGAGCGGGAGGAGATCAACGACAACAACAATGGCTAAAAATAAAAGCACGAGAGTCGTAGAATACGACCACGGTCCACGTGACACCAAAGTAAAATCACGAAGAAAATCAAAGTGTGCCAACGAGACCATAGTCGAAAATCGAAAAAATGAAATCATCAAAACTCAAATCAATTTCACATATTGAGTTATGGAACATACTCTCCAATATCAACATTCTTGGTGAATTTAATGCATGGAAAACAATTCTATGTTTTCATAGAAAGAATTTTATTTAATCAAATATAATCGTTGAGCGACGAAATCAACATCAGAGACAAAAAGAAATATAATGTGCACACTGAAGCAAATGGCAACGCGATGTGTGTGTGTGTGTATATATATATATATATATAACATGGTACATCAAAAAGTATACATCCGCCAGCACAAATATAAACGATCATCAGATCGGTGCACAACATACAACATATGTCTCAACAGACATCAAAATAAATGTACATCAAAATGTATCATCAAAACATCCAAAAATACATCATAAAGACATGATAAATACATGACCACCCAACTATCCTACCCCACTCTCTCACGACAAAATATGTCATCCAAGTGCACATGGGAGAGTCCTCCAACGCAAGCTCAGGAGGCGGAGGGAGGATCAACAACAGCAGCATGCTGTGCAGAAGGGGTGGTAGTCTCTGGGTCGACAGGAGTGGCAACCGAAGGGAGAGTGGCAACAGGAGTGGTCTCGGGAGCACCAGTAGAAGTATCCACCGAAGGAATGGTGGCAGCAGGTGTGCTCTCGGGAGCACCAGCAGAAGTAGTGGCAGTAGACGTACCCTCGGGGGCACGAGCAGGAGAATCACCTCGCTCCTCATCCTCATCAACGTCCATGACCTCCTCATCAGAAAGCGTCGGAGGAACATCAATATCCAGATACTCGCAGAGGCGAGCAAGCATCTCCTCACAATGAGAAACACGAGACTCCACACGTCTCAGGGAAACTGAAAGCTCAGCGAGTGAAGGAGTAGGAGGAGCAGGAGCTGCTGAAGCAGAGGGGGTAGTCCTCTGAACGTGACGCAAAGCCGCAAGAGACTTCTTGACGGCAGTCGCGTTCAGGGGAGGACCCAAAGTATATTTGGTTTGTTTATATTTGGTTTGTCATCATCAAAAAGGGGGAGAAGTCTAGTAGGCCACTATAGGAAAGGAGATCGGCAAGTTGAGGAAAGTCGGAAAACTGGACGAAGTGCTCCAGAATCAAAGGATAATGCTCGATACAGTTGTAAGCTGCGAGACACAACGGGTCATCGCGACACAACGAGATATCGACACAACGGGGTGAATAATTTTTTATAGAATTATAAGGAATTTACGCCAAATAAAACCCTAATTAACCAATAAATGCGGAATACAATAAGTGAACAACAACCCAAGCAAGAATGCAATGCTAACAAGCAATCTACCCTGGTTCGGTGCCACCCAAGTCTCCCCGACTTGTTATCAGTGTCCTACTCCAGCAACACCCAGATCCCCTCCGGATACTTTAGCAAACAGCTAGAGATTTCCTTTAACCCACTTGCGAAAACCCCACAAGTGCAATCGACCTACAATTGATGTCCGTGTATCCCACAACCTGGAAACACGCAAAAACCTTAATCCAACAACCTGGGACTAAGCAAACTCTCACATACCGAGAGTAAAATGAAATCTTGACTCCCATAACTTGGGATCAAGCCAATCCTCTCACCACCGTGAGTATACAACAAATATGAAGTATAAAGATTGAAATATAAAACTTCTTACCACAAAATCCTATGCCTTGAGAAATACTTACCAAATTAGGGCAAGAATGGATTTTGAGGAAGATGAGATCACCAAACCCTAGCTCCACCAAGATGAGTAGCAATAGAGAGCTAGGGAGGAGTTGGTGATTTGGATTCAAGCTCTTAGCTTGAGAAGCTCACAAGGAATGAGAATCTCTCTTGAGGAATTAGTGCTCAAAGAGTGAGGGAGAGATTCTTGTGAGATGCGAGAGCTTGGAAAATGGAGTTGAATGGCTCTTCTCAAAGATGTGAAAATGTCTCTAATTTCAGCCTTGGATCCCTGGTTTGAAGCACTCAAACTTATATAGGGAAGAGAGAAAACGGTCACAAAATTCGTGGCAATAAATGCCCCAACGGCTCTATTTCTGAGGCAGTTAATCGGTCTAAGAAGGATCACTAACCGATTAGTTTTGCAACTAGTCGGTCGGTGAACCTTCTTGGACCGACTAGAAGGAAGACAACGAAAATAGTGAATTACTGAAGAAGAATAACTAGTCGGTCTAAGAAGAAACATCAACCGACTAGATTGACATCTAGTCGGTCGGTGAGCCTTCTTGGACCGACTAAGAAGTTGACAGCAAAGATAGTGAAATCCAGAAGACGAAGAACTAGTCGGTCTAAGAAGAAACATCAACCGACTAGATTGACATCTAGTCGGTCGGTGAGCCTTCTTGGACCGACTAAGAGGTTGACAGTAAAGAAGTCGAATTTCACTTAGGAGAACTAGTCGGTCTAAGAAGAGACACCAACCGACTAGATCGTCATTTAGTCGGTCGGTGAACCTTCTTGGACCGACTAATTGGTCAACAAATAGTCTTGAATATATTAGGATAACTAGTCGGTTTGAGAAGGATTTCCAACCGACTAAATCGTCATCTAGTCGGTCGGTGAACCTTCTTGGACCGACTAATTGGTCAACAGTGAATGGGCTGAATTTAACTAGGATGTCTAGTCGGTTCAAGAAGAATTTCCAACCGACTAGATCGTCGTCATCTAGTCGGTTGGTTCTTCTACTTGAACCAACTAAGATGCATACGAAGCCGAGAAAAGAAGCGATAAGCTTCGGGAAACATTTTGATGGCTTCTTAGGCAATCCTAGAGATAAGATATGAATGTTATGAAGATGTCTAGGTAAGTACTACTCAAGGCTTAACATTCTACTAAACCGAAGCTAGAAGACAATATAAATACCATGACGAACAATCTTCAAAGCTTCAATAAGAAGATTCTGAATCCCTTGACTTCATTAATTCTCCTTGAGCTTCAATGAAGCTTCAGGCATACGATCACGCGTTCTGAGGAAGTCTTGGGACGTCGCTTGAGATGAACAAAGTACTTTGGCGACGATCTCCATAATTCTTCATGGTCTTGAGTCTTTTAGTTGAATGACTTGAATATCTTCAACGTCATAGTCTTCGAAGCTTTTGACTCATCCATTCCTTTCTTCTCTTTGGATTGAATCTCCGTTCACTTGTTGATGCCATTGGCTTGAGGTTTGAAGTAGCCTTTGAGTTCTTTAAGCCAATGCTTCACCTTTGTTGATCTACCAAGTCCTCCACTTGAATCAACACGTGTAGTCACTTTTGATCTTCTTGAATCTAATTGGTGACTTTATAGCTAACTGCAATCACAAGAGTTAGTCACAATGATTTGTGTTTGATCATCATCAAAATCAAGTTGGAGAGTCCAATACTCAACATATCCTTGTAGAAAGTGTAGTATTATTATCATGGCTACATGCGTATGTTTTATTTCATAATAGCCATGCAAAGTTCGATGAATTGATAACATGTTTTCTACACCTACTTTCACTTCCACGAATATTAGACTATGTCGTACTTTTGGAGATACTATTTATGAATATTGGAAAGTGAATGTAGGATGATTATTAACTGAAAATATCTAAGGGATATGATGTGATTTGCCATGAATAAAAATTGAGCACAAAACAAAGGAAATGTAGATGAAAAACAATGAAAATTGCTCCGTATGAAAAATGGATACAATTCATGGCAAATACACTACCCACGAGTATCCAACATAAGCTTTATAAGTAATCTTTAGCGTTGGTGTTTTTACTCGTCAAACAATGTCACCCCCACATCTAAGAGTCCTTTTAGGCTATGTTTTAGGGTGTGATACCTTGAACTCATTTTTAATGAGGTGGGGAAAATCAATCCTAGGTGATATGAAGTTATTTGGAAAATGATGGATTGGTTTTGGTTAGATTTATAAAAGTATCTCCCTTTGTACTTCTATGTTTAATAATTGCACTTACACGTTGGTGTTGAATTCCAATTATTATTATCGTTGTATTGGAAGTGCTAATTATAGAATGATGACATGCAAATGCTAGTTATAGTTAATAATGCTCTCTTTTTGCATGTGGTGCGTTTTTGTCTTCAAGAATACACTTTTGATGATGACAAAGGAGGATAAAAGTATTGAAAGATTTGTGGTATTATTGAGGTTCAAAATATGGTATTATTAATTGAAGGGGGAGCATTGAAAATACATGAAAATGGGGAGCTTGGAAGAAGGGGGAGCATGCTTATATTTGCTATACTTATTGTGCATGCATTGTAATGCTTGTATGTCTCATGCTTGTATGTCTCATTCCATATCATCCATACATCAAATTGCATTACACCCTTCAACACACTTCACACACGATGATATTGCTAAAATTTGTTAAGTGCAAATCTCTATTGGGTTGTCATCATCAAACGGGGGAGATTGTTGGATACAACGATCTAGGATTTATGGTTTGATGATGACAAACAGTTGTGAACGTTCTGACGTGTTTGTTAAGTGATCTCAGGTATATATTGATCGAGTGGAATTCAATAGTCCAAGAGTTTGTGTTCCTTTGAACTTGTGCTTCATCATCTCATTAACTGCCCTTTGGTTAGTGCATTGGTTAGAGAACCGGGCTCTCAACAACAAAACCTCAGTGGCTAAAAGCCCAGGCCTTTTTTTCGCATTGGTGATCAACTTTTCATTCATTAGTTAAAAGCCCAAGCCCAAGCCTCAGTAGTTAAAAGCCCAGCCGCAAGAAATATTTAAAGAGGAGCAACATCAAAATTAAGGGGAGAGAGGAATCATTAATCAAGTTTGCTGCCTTGTCTTTGCAAACAAAAAGTAAAGGGGGGGCTGCCGAATTTTTTATCAAAAAAGGGAGGAAAAAGCCTAAGAGCAGCCAGCCCTATACAAAACAGAAAAGAGGGCAACACAACAAAAAAAACGCAACCAATCAAAAAGGGCAGTCGGCATCCTTTTTCCCCAGCGGCAACCAATAGAGGCAAAGTGCCGGCCTGTGCTTCTTCGTCAAAAAGGAATCAACAAAAAGGGGAGCAGTGCGCAGAAAAATAAAGGAGAGAAGAGCCGCATGATTTTTTTAAGGGGGCAGGCCGAATTTTTTGAGAGCACCAAGTTTCTAGAGCCGCATCCTGGTCGGCCCCGGATATACACCCGGAGAACGATTGTAGTTTTACCACAAGCGCACGGTCAAGTGGCGAGCGGGTATCGAACACGAGGAGGTGGTGTTGGTTCCAATCTATCCTAGGTTGGTTTGACTACGAATGTTTTGTTGGTGGAGATGGTTATGGTATGATGTAATGACAATGGTGGTGGATGTCGGTGTCGGTGATAAAGATGTTGGGTAAAATATCGATTCAAATATAATATAATAAAAGTGTCTGGAGCTAGGAAATCCCCACTACGGATCGTCATACATCATTGTGAATAGTGAATCTCAATATTACTAGGCTTGTGTTGGGGTGAACTAGTCGTAACTGAATAGAGAACCAAGCTCACGCTCTCGCGCTATTACCGATCTATAACAACCTAGGATAGAGCCCAATCTCTTGCAAACCCTAGCCTAAGCCACTAGCATTAGGATCGACATCATCGTTCAATCGCCCCTCGAGCCCACTCTCGTGCAAACTCGAGTTACGATCTAGGTTGTGATAGTTCGTATTCGTCCAATCTCTTGCAAACGAATATGGGTATAGATTTATAATAAAAATCCTAGCTTTGGTCCAATCTCTTGCAAACCAAGTCTAGAGAATCTCGATTATAAACCTAAATCGAATATCTAAGTCTTCCCATCGATTAGAACCCAATCTCTTGCAAACCCCAATCGATGGAAATCCCTAGCTATCCGTAATAAATCGATCACAACCTAACATCCTAGCAATTCTAGCAATTTAGGAATTCATTCATCACAAATCTGAAATTAGATCCATAGGGTTCATCCCCATGCCCTAGAACAACAAATCTACTCGAGCATAGCAATAACGATATGAGAATCAATAAAAATCATTGCTTGCATACAAAAAGATAGAAAAAACAAAGATTCAAATAATAAGAACAAAATACTTAGCTTGATGAAGATCTTCAATCCAAAATACAAGCTTTTAGATCCAAGAGGGGGCCTAGGGCATGGCCTAACCTCTAAAAATAACTCTAAGAAAACATGTGGGAACCTATGGGAACTCTCCTCTAATGGTGGCTAACAAACCCTTAAATAGCACTCCAAAACCCTAGCAAAACTCCCCCAAAAAACCTCTGAAACCCGCGCTTGAAACACAGTCTGCGTACAACTTGGATTCTGGGCAAGTTACGGCTCGGCCGAGTTGGGAAAGCTCACTCGGCCGAGTGAGAATTCCAGCACTGCAGCGTCGACTTACAGAAATTCCCCAGATTTCATCCGACCTCCGATTTGCGCGTTCTTGATGGCGTTGGAATCGTCATGAAGTCTAATATCCATAAAAAATATGAGAAAAATACTTTGATGGCTGGAATGATAGCAGATTTCAAAAGAGTAAGAGGCGGTCTGAAATTCTGGGCGCTGTGTGTCCTCGGCATCACTCGGCCGAGTGGCAAATGCCACTCGGCCGAGTGGCTTTTAGTACTCGACCAAGTCGGAGCTCGTAGTCGACTGACGGATTACAGTAAGTCTGGTCTTTTGGATGCCGTCGTCCGTGTACCACTCGGGCGAGTGGTGTCTCCATACTCGGCCGAGTGGGATGTCGTCACTCGGCCGAGTGCACGCTAATCTTCAAGTAATTGCGTGTCCGATCTGGCCGACCGAGTGGGCTTCTTTCCTCGATCGAGTGAGTCCTTAACTCGGCCGAGTGGCATGCTGAAAATGCCCAAACTTCATCTTTTCGCTTCCCCGTCGCTCCTACGACGTTCTTTCTTCTTCCATCCGTCTTCTATTGCTGATAAGTCCTCAATAAGTCCATGAGCGATGCTCCGTTATGTGTGCAAGTCCTTTAAGCTCATTTTTGCTCCCAATTGCTCATATTTCCTGAAATCCGATAAAAACAAGAAATAGTGAAAAGTAACACAATATCATCAAATAATCGTGAAAATCGCAATATGAGCAACCGGAATGGCATGCAAATATGCAGAAAAAAGGTGTAAAATATGGACCGATCAAAATCCCCCAAGCTTACCTCTTACTCGTCCTCGAGGAAGATAAGTAGAGAGACGAACTCGGGAGATGAAAATAAAGAAAATGAAATGAAAAAGAAAGAACACGAGGTGGAAGGGGTCGCTAGATTCTTCTCTCAGATTCTCAAGCCATAAGCTACACATCACGATAACTTGGAAAATACAAATCACATGCTATAAGGATTTCATATCTTACATAAACATGGTAATTGCAAGCTTTTAAGAACAACAAAAGGGATTCTCTAAATTCATACAATCAATTCATATCCACGTCACGCATTTCATATGATTTAATATACAAATGTTAGCGATGCACTTTTCAATCAAGAGTTATAACTGAAGCATATAAGAATCACACCAAGCATGCAATGGAGAATGGAATAAATCATGGCATTCACACATTTATATCGATTCATAAGAAATCTCCATAACTAAAGTATTTTGCTAAGTTTCAGCATTATCAAACTTCATCATTCGTGCACCTCTCCACTCTAATGTCGTGCTCACTCATATGGTCAAACGAGTTCACCCCCCCAAGCTTAGCTTGAGGCATCGCATCTAAAGGAATATGATAGTGGAAAATGAGATTTTTGCCTTTGTTTTCTTAAGTATTTTGTGGCTCCAATAATGAGATAGAGAAACCTTTTTCTTTTTCTTTTGAAACTTTTTGTTTCTCATTTTTCTTTTTGGATTTTTGTAGGAGCTATTTGATTTGTATTTTTTTTTGTTTTTGGCTCCTTTTTGGCTTTTTGGACTTTTTGGAGCTACCTTTTTCTTTTGTAGGGATTTTTGGGAAATAGATGCGATATAAGTAGCTTTAGGAGGTGAACTCAAGTGACATGTAGAGAATAAAAAGATATATGTGGAGAAAGAAATAATGTAGCACTCGGTTCACTCTAAGATGTGCACGAACGGTTCAATAAAATAATACTTCAACTAAAACCCATATGTAAGCATGGATATTCTCAATCATCTCAATAAAAAGTGAAGTCAAGCAGTAAGAGTACAATCATATCGGGCATGCAACAGAAGGTGAATAGGACAATAAAACTGATGCTTCAGATATACTAATGATGCGTGAATCTTGGTGCATTTCCAACAAAAGCATACTAAACACTAATCCATACATTCAGTTTCAATTAATATCATGCATTCATGTAGAGGAATCATCAAAAGATATAGATTTGCAAGCACATGTGAATAGCAAGACTATGGAATACTCTAAGTAGCATGGCAAGGAATAATAAGCATCGTGATGGTTGCTAAAGCAATAAGAGATATCATCATACAAAATTCATCTAGCAGAAGAAGAAAAAAGGAAAATAAAGAAATAAAAATAAAAGAGAGGAAAGAAAAGAAAAACAAGCACACAACATGATGCATGAACACACATAAAAGGAAAATAAGATGGAAAATTCAAAAAGATGATGCAAAAATTTTGAAAAAATTAAAAAAAAACCTAAAATAAAGTAAAAATGCAACTAATGCATCTAAATGGCATGGAAATGCACTCCCCCAAGCTTAAACTTCACATTGTCCTCAATGTGATCATAATGAAAGAATATGAGGAACAACGATAATAATAAGGGGGTGAATGAAAAATGATGAAATGAATGACATGAAATCCTAATGCAACTACATACACATACAATGATGCATGAGAGCGTCTTCCCCCAAGCTTATACCAAACAATCCTACTCAAATGACTTGACCAAAAATGTCATGGCTTTGCAAAGCGTGATCAAGTCAAACGAATAAGAAAGTAAGGTTTCACTTGAAAGAAATGCTCGAATGTGGTGAGCAAAAGGATGTGACACATCAAAATATGGAGAGGGCAATTAATATATATAATGGGTTTGGGGTGTAAAAATTTTTGTTGCCGTCATAAGAGGTGATATTTATTCAATCAAATCTATACGGTCCTCTCGCTGTCGAGAGAATTCGAGTTTATTTAAAGCATAAAAATTTCTACACTACTGGATTGATATCACCTATAGCAAAAGGCGGATCCAGTATCTTTGCCGGTGCATGCAACTGCTCCAACTGCTCCTTCCGTGGCTCTGCCAGATGCATGTGTCCACGGACTCTAACAAACTCCAGCAATGCATCCTCTAGCATTCTCACAAGGACTCCACCTGTACCCTGCAGAGAATAGGATGCATCAGTTCGTCGCAAAAAATTCACCCTCGTAATAAAAGTATTCCAAAGAGGATCGTCTACAGAAATATATGAAATAAATAATGGTGGATGATACTTCCCTGGAAATAATCCAATATCCTCTCGTGCTGTGATAGTTGTCTCCGTGGTGTCCGCTCTCAGCTGCTCAGGTAAATCTGGATCATATCTGTGGATCTCCTCGATAGACTCATCAAACTGTGCCACGTCCAAGCATACCTCCCGTCCATAATCGTACGTGCACTGTAAAAGGTATGACATGTCAAAAATATCTGAATCAAAATAAATATCGAATGGAATACATGATTCAGAAATGGAGTGGGTAAAAATATCTCCCTGAGTGGGAGCAGTAAGCTCTGTGGGATAGTCATCGACGTCAGTGGAAGGATGAGGTGGCTGCGGGAGCTCTAATGGAGGAGAATAGTGCTCGGGATCCTCATGAATGGCTGTGTCCTCGTCCCGATGCACGACCTCCTCGGTGATAAGCTCTGGCTCTGTGTGTAAGGCCTCCTCAAAAGCATGCTCTGGCTCCGTATGTGAGGCCTCCTCGGCAATATGCTCTGGCTCGATAGTGTGCTCCTTTGCCTTCTCATCAACTATCAATATAGGCTCTCTTTGGGATGGTGATGCTGGCTGCTCAGGTGTGTCAGCTTGTGGGGATGTATCATGTGGATGGGAATGCCCGCAAGCAATCCGAAAATATAGTCTATCCCCCTCAAGACTGACATGGATGTCCTCCTCAATTGTTCCTGCAGCTGAAACACGGTTCATAACAAAATCTGCAAATCGTAGCTCAAATGCATCACCTGCTGTAATGCTCTCCGAACCGATGAACCTCACTGACTCCAAGAGACCCTCCATTAATCTCTGAAATCCATCCTCCTCTGGCTGCGCTGGTGGCTCAATTTCTGCTTCCTCCACTGTACCTTCGTCCATCCACTCTTCATATGCAACAGCTGTATTGTAGGATGTGGGATCGACGGCGGCACATTCTGGCTCTGGTAATATGATTGGAGATGTTTCTTGCCCATAAGATGAAGGAACAGAACTGATATCTTTGGGAATCATCGCAACCTTAAACATGAGCGCATTCATTTCAAGTTGCCTCTTCACCCGTTCCAATAGAAGGTTACTCTTTTCAAGCCCGGCTTGCATTTCAACCTGGTGTGCATGCATCTCATCAAAAAAGATCCTTTGTCTCTCATCAAGCTCGGGCCAGTGCATCTCCTCAAAAAAGTATTCTCCCATCTGAGCACTCTGATCAAAATAGTATTCTCCCGTCTGAGCACTCTGATTATAATAGTATTCTCCCATCTGAGCTCTCTGATCAAAATAGTAATTTCCCATCTGAGCACTCTGATCAAAATCTGTGGTCAACGTAGTATAATCCATAGCACCTGATCAACAAAGATAAATACCTGGAGAAAAGATATCAGTGGCACAAAAGAATATAGAAACGATAATAATGGTGGCGGGGGTGAAAATTTCCTTTTGTTAGTTTTTTTTCGTAGTCTAATCAACCTAATTGTGACAAATTGGCACCCAACGGGAAACACCTCCCCGGCAACGACGCCAAAAACTTGGTCGGCCCCGGATATACACCCGGAGAACGATTGTAGTTTTACCGTAAGCGCACGGTCAAGTGGCGAGCGGGTATCGAACACGAGGAGGTGGTGTTGGTTCCAATCTATCCTAGGTTGGTTTGACTACGAATGTTTTGTTGGTGGAGATGGTTATGGTATGATGTAATGACAATGGTGGTAGATGTCGGTGTCGGTGATAAAGATGTTGGGTAAAATATTGATTCAAATATAATATAATAAAAGTGTCTAGAGCTAGGGAATCCCCACTACGGATCGTCATACATCATTGTGAATAGTGAATCTCAATATTACTAGGCTTGTGTTGGGGTGAACTAGTCGTAACTGAATAGAGAACCAAGCTCACGCTTGGTGGGACCGGAAAGGTGCTCTCTCTCAAGCGCAAGAGTCCGTACAAGTAGTAAAATCTGGGAGTCCAGATGTCGAATCCACGGGAAGAAATCTGTTGCAACCAAAATTCAAATCAAATAGAAATCCTACGAAAAGAAACTAACCACTTCAACAATGGTGACGGTGATGGTGATGTGAACACGTGAACAATATAAACATAGAAAATCGTGTCTGAAAATATCTAGAAAAATTATGCACATGGTATGGGTTCGTTAGGATCAAAGATTCGTATTAAGTTAGTTGATGAATATATCACAATGAATTCTCTTTTTGAGAGCAATTCACCGGGAAAATATCCAATATAACTCAATGAATTCTCCTTTTGGGAGCAATTCATCGGAAGATGCCCTTTTGGGGGTTCAAGCAAAATATTCAATAAGATCGTCGCTAAAGTTATAATACGATATGAAACTCCCTTTTGGGGAGATCAAAACTCACCCTTTTGGGGCGATCATCAACTAAATCAATTCTTTTGGAATCTGAAAAAGTCGATTTACGAACAAAGATTACAATTTTAGCGGCGTTTAACGATTTAGCACAAGGAATACAACCAAACTAACACAAATAATATCCCCTAACTACTCCATACCATGCACAACAGAGATTTAGCTACTCATAATGCAATAATAAACAAGTTTCATAGCCAAATACTTCAAGTTCATAGCAAAATACAATAGAAAACACCAAAATACGGGGTTTGAGTTAAAGAAAATATCACCAAGTCTCCTTGAAAAAACTTCAAACTCTCTGGAAATAATAAAACAAGCCTCTGGAATTTTACAGAATTTTTCAGGGGGAGAATACGGCTCCTAGAGCCTCCAATACGCTCAAAATACGCCCCAATCTGCTTGAATCCGCCCAAAAAACCCTAAAATACCTTATATAGAGGCATTGCGGGTTTGGGAAGCTTATTGGGTTGAGAATTCGCATCCGCTTCGCCCCAAAACCGATCCGCACATCGCTTTGAATCTAGGCCGCACGATCCCAGCGGGATTTAATCTCAAGACGCCACGTGGTCTTTGAAAAGCGTGCGCCCGCATCCGCTTCTATCGATCTGAGTTCGATTCGGAATTCAATCAACCGTTGGATCTTAATCCAACGGTCGAGAGCGCGGCCTCTTCGAATTCGCAGCGGATCGCTTCTCCGCCGTTGGATCGAGATCGGAGGCTTCACAATTCGCCACGTCGCCCAGAGAAATCTCGCCTTCGCTGCATTTTGCGGGATGCTTTTCGCCCGTCCGATCGCGATCGAATGGCTCTTAGATCTCCGCGTCGCCTGAATCGTGAGCTGCGATGCCGACCGTTGGATGAGCGATCAACGGGCTGCAAGTGGCCGCGTCGCCCGCTTATATGAGTACCCATGGTCGTTCTCCGCGTGGTTGTGATCCGTTGGATGGTGATCAGTTGACTGAGTATTTTCCACGCACTGCTGGGCGAGCGCCGTTCGATCGCGCGGGAATCGACCACGTGTCAAGCCCTGATTGGGTGGCGACCGTATTTCTCGTATTTTGAACGTATTTCTCTATTTAAATAGTATTCTGCATTCAAAAATACACAGTAATTAGCACAGATCTCAGAAAAATACAAATAAATAGTCGTTGGAATCGTGAGATCGAGACCAAGCTAGGAAAAATATAAAAAGTGCAGAAATACGTCGTTAAATGCTGTTTTGTGCTCAAATAGTGTGTTTTCTCTAATAAATAAATGTGTAGAAAATACGTATGAATTAGAGAACAATGTAGCATCACATGAGCACAAAATAGGGCTAAATGGGGGGTTAAATATGTAATATTGAACCCGAATCACACCCCCCCAACTAGCGATTTGCTAGTCTCTAGCAAAAATAGCGATAAATACGGATGAGTAATAAACAATAAGTTCTTTCAAATTACTCATGGCATGGCTCAATAATACGCATTCCAACATGATCTTGACCATCAATATACGCATCCATGAACAAAATCAATCACATGATATTTTCTCTAATTTAGTATGAATAAATAACATGCAAGCATCGTTTTGCGCAAGCGAAAGTATAACACGTCGTTTTGTTCTAGTTTTCTTGTTTCCAAGGAATTGGCCTATCAAAACAATCATCAAAGATATGGGTATTGAAGTTGCTTAGTATATTCACCATTTCTTTTCTTTTATTCGTTCCGCGTAACGCGCATCAAGCAACATTCGCAGAAAAAAGTATAACTTGGATCGCTCCATCAAATGAGTGAGTTTCCGGTCAATGGCTCCCAAATCAGACGATCATAGGGCATTAGGCCAAGAAGGACTCCTCGGACTGTACTACTCGAGCCAACCAAGTTATTTATTAGTGACATACTTATTCATTCATTTGTTTTCATTCATTTTTCATTCATTTCTCTTTTCTTTTCTTTCTTTCTTTTTTTCTTTTGTAAGCAACTCAAAACCCATCTTTGAATATAAACATTAGAATCAAAGGCCAAATTCCTCTTCAACTTGAAGACTATTCTAATAAATCGTGTATACTTAAGCTTTTTCATCACATTAGCATGCATGAAATAAGTTCAAACTATTTCGAGATATTAATCAAGGAAATTGAAATTTTCTTGAATAGTATATTAACGGTAATTCCATGAAGGAAAAATAATTAATCAAGCCATAAACAATTTTTAGAACTCAATTAACGCGTAATCATCCGAATTTGAGGCATATGAATGAGTTTTAAAATGATGAGATTTGGCGATTTATTCTTCTCAAAAAAAAATCCTAAGGTCTCATACACACACCCCAACTAAAGATGGACATTGTCCTCAATGTCGAAAGGGGTACGAGTTTATTCAAGCCAGCAACCTAGAAAGCATATAAAAATCTACACTACTGGAAAGAACACACCGTGATCAAATGGCGGATCCCGAATCTTTAATGGTGGAGGAAGTTGTTCAATTTGCTCCTTGCGCTCCTCGGCGATTATTCTTCCTCCAAAAACTAATTTGGACCCCCATCAACACAACTACAAGCATCTCTATAAGCTGTTTGCCAATGTCCTGCGAGAGATGAGTTATGTCAGTCCAAATTAATTTAAAGTTCCTTTCAACAAAAACGTTCCAAATGTAGTCATCAAAATAAGTGAAAGAAATTACATCAAGTTGACGACTACTCCCTGAAATATTTGCACTACTCTCTGTACGATGCTTGATCATTGGGGAGAGGGATAAATGATTTTGGGACAAAACTGGAGGAGGGCATGGTTCTGACTCCATGGCGATAATCTCAAAACCCTTTTCCCTAGCTGTCTCCTCCTCTCGTTCATCCAAAATTTCTAGCTCGTCCTCTCTTTTGCACACACTTTCTGCCATGTGGATATTTTTATTCGTGTCATCAACGTGACATGGCTCGCTCGATATTCCTGCAATAGAAGATGAACTCGTATTAGTTTCTTTAAATTGAGTTTCAAAATAATTATTTTCTTCTATGTAAGCGGCAATCAAATTAAGATCTTCAATAGATTTTTGAATCTGCCGACTCCGAGCAAGGAAATTCTCCTGGAATTGATGGGATGTGGCCTCCTGTGTCTGAATAGTCTGGTAAGCTTCCTCTTTCAAGGATTGCAAAGGTACGTCTACACTTTGCTCTTCTTGATCGAGGCACGAAGGCTCCGTTGAATCTCTCTCTGAAGTCTCTTCCCCGGGTTCTTCGTTTTCTTGCAGAGACTCCATGTATTCCCACGCCACTGTCGGCGTCATGCCTCCCAATAATTCCTGCAGTTGCGGTTGTAGTCCATCTAGGAAGAACGCCATAAGCTCTTCATTTGTGTACCCATGCTACGGATAGCTCGATATAATGTCTGTGAACCTCCTCCAGGCCTGAAAGAAAGTTTCACAGTCAGTTTGATTAAAATTAACAATTTTGAGCTTCTCCATTCTATGTTTGTGTGCATTAGCATATCGTGCATCATAAAGATTGTTTGTGCAATAGAAGTTCATATATTCCATTTTTTTTAAAAAAAATTAAAATAAAATAATAAAAAAAAATTTATGTACAATAAAGTGGAAAGATCTCACCGAAGGTCCTCTAAATGAAATAAACCGTAGTCACAAACCATTCCTCCCCGGCAACGGCGCCAAAAACTTGGTGGGACCGGAAAGGTGCTCTCTCTCAAGCACAAGAGTCCGTACAAGTAGTAAAATCTGAGAGTCCAGATGTCGAATCCACGGGAAGAAATCTGTTGCAACCACAATTCAAATCAAATAGAAATCCTACGAAAAGAAACTAACCACTTCAACAATGGTGACGGTGATGGTGATGTGAACACGTGAACAGTATAAACATAGAAAATCGTGTCTGAAAATATCTAGAAAAAGTATGCACATGGTATGGGTTCGTTAGGATCAAAGATTCGTATTAATTTAGTTGATGAATATATCACAATGAATTCTTTTTTTGAGAGCAATTCACCGGGAAAATATCCAATATAACTCAATGAATTCTCCTTTTGGGAGCAATTCATCGGGAGATGCCCTTTTGGGGGTTCAAGCAAAATATTCAATAAGATCGTCGCTAAAGTTATAATACGATATGAACCTCCCTTTTGGGGAGATCAAAACTCACCCTTTTGGGGCGATCATCAACTAAATCAATTCTTTTGGAATCTGAAAAAGTCGATTTACGAACAAAGATTACAATTTTAGCGGCGTTTAACGATTTAGCACAAGGAATACAACCAAACTAACACAAATAATATCCCCTAACTACTCCATACCATGCACAACAGAGATTTAGCTACTCATAATGCAATAATAAACAAGTTTCATAGCCAAATACTTCAAGTTCATAGCAAAATACAATAGAAAACACCAAAATACGGGGTTTGAGTTAATGAAAATATCACCAATTCTCCTTGAAAAGACTTCAAACTCTCTGGAAATAATAAAACAAGCCTCTGGAATTTTACAGAATTTTTCAGGGGGAGAATACGTCTCCTAGAGCCTCCAATACGCTCAAAATACGCCCCAATCTGCTTGAATCCGCCCAAAAAAACCCTAAAATACCTTATATAGAGGCATTGCGGGTTTGGGAAGCTTATTGGGTTGAGAATTCGCATCCGCTTCGCCCCAAAACCGATCCGCACATCGCTTTGAATCTAGGCCGCACGATCCCAGCGGGATTTAATCTCAAGACGCCACGTGGTCTTTGAAAAGCGTGCGCCCGCATTCGCTTCTATCGATCTGAGTTCGATTCGGAATTCAATCAACCGTTGGATCTTAATCCAACGGTCGAGAGCGCGGCCTCTTCGAATTCGCAGCGGATCGCTTCTCCGCCGTTGGATCGAGATCGGAGGCTTCACAATTCGCCACGTCACCCAGAGAAATCTCGCCTTCGCTGCATTTTGCGGGATGCTTTTCGCCCGTCCGATCGAATGGCTCTTAGATCTCCGCGTCGCCCGCTTATATGAGTACCCATGGTCGTTCTCCGCGTGGTTGTGATCCGTTGGATGGTGATCAGATGACTGAGTATTTTCCCCGCACCGCTGGGCGAGCGCCGTTCGATCGCGCGGGAATCGACCACGTGTCAAGCCCTGATTGGGTGGCGACCGTATTTCTCGTATTTTGAACGTATTTCTCTATTTAAATAGTATTCTGCATTCAAAAATACACAGTAATTAGCACAGATTTCAGAAAAATACAAATAAATAGTCGTTGGAATCGTGAGATCGAGACCAAGCTAGGAAAAAATATAAAAAGTGCAGAAATACGTCGTTAAATGCTGTTTTGTGCTCAAATAGTGTGTTTTCTCTAATAAATAAATGTGTAGAAAATACGTATGAATTAGAGAACAATGTAGCATCACATGAGCACAAAATAGGGCTAAATGGGGGGTTAAATATGTAATATTGAACCCGAATCAACGCTCTCGCGCTATTGCCGGTCTATAGCAACCTAGGATAGAGCACAATCTATTGCAAACCCTAGCCTAAGCCACTAGCATTAGGATCGACATCATCGTTCAATCGCCCCTCGAGCCCACTCTCGTGCAAACTCGAGTTACGATCTAGGTTGTGATAGTTCGTATTCGTCAAATCTCTTGCAAACGAATATGTGTATAGATTTATAATAAAAATCCTAGCTTTGGTCCAATCTCTTGCAAACCAAGTCTAGAGAATCTCGATTATAAACCTAAATCGAATATCTAAGCCTTCCCATCGATTAGAACCCAATCTCTTGCAAACCCCAATCGATGGAAATCCCTAGCTATCCGTAATAAATCGATCACAACCTAACCTCCTAGCAATTCTAGCAATTTAGGAATTCATTCATCACAAATCTGAAATTAGATCCATAGGGTTCATCCCCATGCCCTAGAACAACAAATCTACTCGAGCATAGCAATAACGGTATGAGAATCAATAAAAATCATTGCTTGCATACAAAAAGATAGAAAAAACAAAGATTCAAATAATAAGAACAAAATACTTAGCTTGATGACGATCTTCAATCCAAAATACAAGCTTTTAGATCCAAGAGGGGGCCTAGGGCATGGCCTAACCTCTAAAAATAACTCTAAGAAAACATGTGGGAACCTATGGGAACTCTCCTCTAATGGTGGCTACCAAACCCTTAAATAGCCCCCAAAACCCTAGCAAAACTGTAACGACTGGTTTCCTTGTATCTGAATTTATTATAATATAATATATGTTTTGGAGGATTTTCTCCTCTTGTGTGGTTTTCGTCTCCGTAACTTTCTTTTTCGATCGATTCGTCGTATTTTCTCGTTTCTTCCTTAGGGTCGTCGATTTCGAAGTACGTCGTTTGTGACGGGCTTCATAACGGTCATATCTAACTATTAGATCAAGCCTAGGAGTCTTAGGTTTCGATCACGGGGCTCCGCGCTCCGTATCGGAACTTTTGGTGCTCATTAGCCGGTATGAGAAGGGGCACCGACCGACTAGATGACGATCCAGTCGGTCGGCAATCCTTCTTGGACCGACTAGTGAGCTTTCTAAATTTTCTCAGGAGTTACTGTTTATCGTTAGTCGGTCTAAGAAGAGTTGTTGACCGACTAGGTTGCAAACTAGTCGGTCGGCAATGCTTCTTGAACCGACTAACACATCATCTTAATTTTAGTTGAGTTACTGTTTACTCTTAGTCGGTCTAAGAACGTTCATCGACCGACTAGTTGCTAAACTAGTCGGTCAGTACTTGTTCATGGACCGACTAACTCTAAATCCTATTTTCGTTCAGGAGTTACTGTTTACACTTAGTCGGTCTGCGTTGGTCGACCGACCGACTAGTTGCCAAACTAGTCGGTCAGTGGTTGTTCTTTGACCGACTAGTCTGTGTTAAAACCCTAATTTCTGGGCAGCCGCCAGCCTAGCCTATAAATACCCAACCCAATCGTTTTCTTCTTCTCCAACATGACCCTAAGCCCTAGTTTCTTCCCCTCTAAGCCTCCATCTTCCTCCTAGCTTCAATCCTTCATTCCAAACCCTAAATCCATCATCCAATCTATACATTCACACTATCTACTTATCATCTTCCCCAAATCTCCATCAAAATCCATCAAAACCCCCAAAATCCCCCAAAACCCTAATTTCTCCAAACTTCCCCAATCCCTTCCAGATCTGGTCCTAGGGTTCCCCGGAGTGTTTCTTCCGCCTCCTCTCGGTAAGAAATCGATCTACCGTTGTTTTCATAGCTTATTTATAATTCTATGAAAACCCTAATTAATTTCATGTTGTTTGATGATTGATCCCCCAAAACAGCGATTTCCCCGTAGATTGGCATCCGTGTGACGAAGTGGTCGTCATCCCCGGTGTTAGGCAAGTGAAACTTGCCACTTAGGGTTTAGGCCATGTTTTAGGCCATTTGCATGTTGTAGGCGTAAAAGAGGCTAGGCGACGAAATGATACTCGCCTAGGCGCAAATTGGGGAACTAACTTGACAACGAAGCTAGTTCCGACTTTTAGCATGTTGCACAATTACCATGTCATGTTTACTTTCAATTAACGGTACGCAAATAAATTGTCATGACCTCGCATTCTTTAAGTATTGCTGTGATTGCGTAGCTTCGCTACAATGTTGTGTTCCTGGCTCGTGTTCCAGAAGCGGGCCATGTGTTGGTGGATAGCCAATGCCCGAATTGCGTGTTCCGGCTAGGTGTTCCCTATGCCATACTTGTGTTCCTGGCTCGTGACCAGAAGCGAGCATAATGAGTTGCTAACCCCAACGCTCGATGTATTGAATTATGAACTAAGAATGCGAGCTCAATGTGCGGGGCAACCCTAGGCTCACTAGATGAGCTCAATGTGCAGGGACCCCAGGCTCCATATCGTGTGAGTATTGGGTAGTGTTTAGTGCCGATCGGTCTGAAATGCTATGCCATTCAGCGAAGGGCGTAAACACCTACAAAATGTGAATTGATTGAATTGATAGTAGCTTGGCTACTCTTGCCTTGTCCCGATAAATTGTTCCCTTGTACAAATTGTCTTGCCATGTTTTAAATTGTGCACTCATGTTATAACTGCCAGGTCATGCATACTAAACTGCTAGGTTACTAGTTGCCTTACTTTCAGTTTCCTTGCCCAAGTCTTTTAGACTTGCTGACATGTGCCCCTTACTCTTTTGGGTGACGCATGTTAGACCCTGAGCCTGAGTTGCTTGCTGAGGGTGAGGTGTTTGCGGACGCCGAGCTTGAGCCCGTGTTGGACGGGGAGTACGCGGACACTGGGGACCAGTCCTAGTGTCTCCGTTGTGTTTTACTTTTGTTAGACAGTTGTTTTGTTATCGGTGCGTGGCACCTATACTTTTATGTCGTTGCTTTTGTTTGGCCTTGTTCTGGGCCCTTAGACTCTTTTCTTTTAGCCTGGTGGCTTTTCTGTGATGTTGAATACTTTGTGGACAATTGTGGGATTTGGTATTCCATTTCCGTCTTATTATTATTGTTGTTGTTTCGATTGCAATTACAGGGACCTGCTTATACAGGTTGACGCTTATCGGGTTTGGGGCTTCACCGCTCCACTCCCGTGCGGACCTTTTTACGTCTCGCCTCCATTTTAGGGAAGCGGGTCGTGACAAAAACTCCCCCAAAAAACCTCTGAAACCCGCACCCGAAACACAGTCTGCGTACAACTTGGATTCTGGGCAAGTTTCGACTCGGCCGAGTGGGGAAAGCTCACTCGGCCGAGTGAGAATTCCAGCACTGCAGCGTCGACTTGCAGAAATTTCTCAGATTTCATCCGACCTCCGATTTACGTGTTCTTGGCGGCATTGGAATCGTCATGAAGTCTACTATCCATAAAAAATATGAGAAAAATACTTTGATGGCTGGAATGATAACAGATTTCAAAATAGTAAGAGGCAGTCTGAAATTCTGGGCGCTGTGTGTCCTCGGCATCACTCGGCCGAGTGGCAAATGCCACTCGGCCGAGGGGCTTTTGGTACTCGACCGAGTCGGAGCTCGTAGTCGACTGACGGATTACAGTAAGTCTGGTCTTTTGGATGCCGTCGTCCGTGTGCCACTCGGGCGAGTGGTGTCTCCATACTCGGCTGAGTGGGATGTCGTCACGCGGCCGAGTGCACGCTAATCTTCAAGTAATTGCGTGTCTGATCTGGCCGGCCGAGTGGGCTTCTTTCCTCGACCGAGTGAGTCCTTAACTCGGCCGAGTGGCATGCTGAAAATACCCAAACTTCATCTTTTCGCTTCCCCGTCGCTCCTACGACGTTCTTTCTTCTTCCATCCGTCTTCTATCGCTGATAGGTCCTCAATAAGTCCATGAGCGATGCTCCGTTATGAGTGCAAGTCCTTTAAGCTCATTTTTGCTCCCAATTGCTCATATTTCCTGAAATCCGACAAAAACAAGAAATAGTGAAAAGTAACACAATATTATCAAATAATCGTGAAAATCGCAATATGAGCAACCGGAATGGCATGCAAATATGCAGAAAAAAGGTGTAAAATATGGACCGATCACATCCATCACCAAATATTTGACAGGAGCCAGCCGCACTCTGTTCTGAGGAAATTGTCATCAAAATATGAGCCGCACACCCTCAAGAGGCAGCCGAAAAATCTCAGAGGAGCTTTCATTAAAAAATTTCCAGGCTTATACAAAGTCCCAAGATAAGCCTCTTTCTTAATTAACAAAAAAGGGGTTACATTTTCTTTGTCTTTTGATTGTGCAGGCATATCTCAAAGAGCAGCAAAGATATTTTTTTGTTCTCAATCAATAAACCCAAGAGGCCAGCCAACCTATTTCCTGCGTCTAAGGTTATCAAGAGCTGGGGAATTTTGTTTGTGCTTTCAATCAAGAGTAGTGCACAAAAAGGGCAGCCGAAAGTTTCATACAATTTTTTGAGTGGCACCCGAAATATTTCAGAGAGCCTGGGTACATGCACACAAGATTTGTTGGGAGAAAAATTAATTGGGTGTAGTCCTGCAAGTTTCAATCTTTGGTGAGGTGCCGCAAGTTTCAATCTTTGGAGAAGGACGCAAGATTACAAACGGATACCAAAGGCTGCAAGTTGTAAGGAGAGCCGCAACGTGAGTTGAACGACTTACGGAGACGACTACATCATGTCAGATACAGATCTGACCTGCGCCTATTGACAGAGACGACACACCATTATTGGGCATTTCTAAAAGTCTATTTATTTATCTTTGTATTGGTGTAGCGATCTCTGTAGGGGAAACTTTACATTCTTTGTTATTTTTGGGGACCTGGCGACTTTGGGAGTCGTCACGGAGGGAGAGCATCTGACTAGATTGAGTGGTGTGCGTACGGGCTAGGTGAGAGTAGATTTGGGATCTTGACTCATTGTAGCTGTACAGGATTACATTTCTATCTAGTATTTGCTTTCGGGGGCTGGAGTAGGTCATGGGGACGACCGAACCAGGGTTATATCTGTGCGTACTCTGTAATTGCTATTTTATTACCCTGCATGTGTTTATAACTGCGTGTGATTTCTCGTGGGTTGCAGGAGAATTTTTATTAGCCTATTCACCCCCCTCTAGGCTACGATCCAGATCCAACAACATGTATTGCTGAAACGCAGGCAATAGGACGTGATGCTGAAACGCAGGTAGCGATACGGGAAGATGAACTCCAGTCACTCCCACACTCTCAACTATAAGTTATCCCAAAAACATAGTGAAGTGTTTATTGTTCAGGATCTACATTTATGTTCCAATGTAATGTTCAACATGTTATTCCAACATAAGATTCAAATGGGGGTTCTTACATGAGATTTAACATCTACTTGAGATTCCAACACGAATTCCAAATGAATTTACACGATATTCCATGCCTAGTTTTCAAGTGACAAGCATCAAAACATGGTAGGCAAGGGTGTACGAGTCAAGGGAGTTAACATAGCGAATATGAGTTTACGTGCGATGATAATGTCCAAGTAACTCATTTAAGGTATCTATAATTAGTGTTCACAAACTGATGATAATTGGAATTTTAGTTTGATCCACATGAACATGCCAGCCAGGTTTGGCCAAGCATGACACTATCTCCATAGGGTGATCCAGACTTGGGCACAAACAATCCTAGACACCGGCTCGGGGTCCAATATTAAGAACGCCGATTATCAACTTTTGCTCCATCGATTATATTAATATACCATTGAGTGGTTGAAGGTCATCCCCGGTGAAGGTCGTCCTCGAGTGAAGGTCGTCCTAAGGGGAAGGTCGTCCTCCGTTGAAGGTCGTCCTCTGGCAAAGGTCTACTCAAGGGCCTACCTTAACTATCTCCAGCAAAGATCGTCCTTGGTGAAGGTCGTCCTTGGTTGAAGGTCGTCCCTGGTGAAGGTCGTCCTTGAGGGCCTGCCTTAATTATCTCCGGCGAAGATCGTCCTTGGTGAAGGTTGTCCTCGGTGGCCTACCTTAATTATCTCCGGCGAAGGTCGTCCTTGGCGGCCTACCTTAAATGTCTCCTGGTGAAGATCGTACTCCGGTGAAGGTCGTCCTCAGGGGAAGGTCGTCCTATGAAGGTCGTCCTTGGTGAAGGTCGTCCCTCAGTGGCCAATCTTAAAAATATATCTGACAGCGAAAATATCTCTGACAGCAAAAATATCTCTGACACCCTGACAAAAGCATGGCTGGCACGCTCGGCTCTGACACCCTGACAAAAACATGGCTGACACGCTTAGCTCTGACATCCTCGGCCGAACCTTCAATAGTCTGACAAGCCGCTGAAGCTACGACTTCTTCTACTATAAATACCCCCTCCATCACTGGAGAAGGGCGGCGGGTAGGTCCAAAGGTAAATTTCCTTCCACCCAAACTCTAGCTCACTGAAGGTCGGCCCGGTCTCCTTGTAGATCGGCCACGTCCCTTTGAGCCATTTCCTAAGTCCCCATACTGATTTGAGCATCGGAGGGGATAAGGTCGGACCCCAGTCCGACCCTCCTTAATGATCTGTTCGTGGCACACAGGTCTCCCGAAGATTCTTGGAAGGTCTCGCGAAGCTTCTCGGAATGTCTTCTGAAGCTCGTCCTTCTCACAGAAGGTCTCCCGAAGCTTCTCCGAAGGTCTCCTGAAGCTCGTCCTTATCACAGACGGTTTCCCGAAGCTCCTCTGAATGTCTCCTGAAGCCCATCCTTCTCACTGAAGGTCTTTCGACGCTTCTCCAAAGGTCTCCCGAAGTTTCTCCGAAGGTCTCCCAGCCCGTAGCCCAGCGAGAGCTCCTAGCCCGGCCAAAGCGGCGTCCTTGGTGTATTCATCACAAAGTCTCCCTCATCGACGAGTAAACCCCCTCTAATCCTCATAACCTTGATTCTCTAATATACAAATTCATTGTTAGGCGGAAACTACCCGCAACAATTATCAACCATACGAATATAAACACTCTTCTTCATCTTTTCTTGGAAAAAGATATCTTTGTTGGATGAAAATGAACTCAAGAGAGAGAGAGAGAGAGAGAGAGAGATAATTTCATTGCTAAGATTCAGTAACCATGGCTAAGAGCCATGGTGCTCTATTTATTTATCTCATAGTGGGGAGGCCAAAAGCCTCTAGGAGACCAAGGGTCCCCATTACTCTAAGTAATGGGGGGCCTAATGAATGGGTAATGAAGGAGGGGAGGCCAAAGGCCTCCCTCATTCATAACACTCCCCCTTACACATTCATCACTTCGGTCTCAGCTACTGAGGTAAGGGGTGGATACTTCTGGATCCAGAGTAAGTGCGTTTGCCTCGTTAAAACCTTAGCTGTGGAAAACCCAGTGGGAAAATCCAACAGCTTAAGGAAAAAGAGTGCAACCCACAGGTTACTCCCCCTGATCCGTACAAGCTTCAGGCTTGCAGGTCTTTCAACTGTCGCATACCAATGTTCTTTACAAGCTTTACAAAAGTACATTTAGGCAATGCCTTAGTAAAAAGAACAGCTAAGTTGTTGCATGACTGGATCTGTCGAACTTCAATCTGCTTGTCGTTCTTCTGCTCGTGCGTCCAGAAAAACTTGGGAGAAATGTGCTTTGTCCTGTCACCTTTGATGTAGCCCTTTTGAAGCTGAGCAATGCATGCGGCGTTGTCTTCGAATAGGGCAGTAGGCTCCAGATCACCGGTCTTCAGGCCGGTGGATTGGAGGATGTGTTGGACGATGGAGCGTAGCCAAAAACATTCTCTGCTCGCTTCATGGATCGCGATGAGCTCTGCATGGTTGGAAGATGTACCAGTAGTGGTTTATTTTACCGATCTCCAAGAGATAGCAGTTCCTCCGTAGGTAAAAACAAAACCAGTCTTTTATTTTGCCGTATGCGGATCTGAAAGATAGCCTGCATCGGCATAACCAAGTAACTGGGAGGAGGCACCTCTCTGGTAGTAAAGTCCAAGGTCTACGGAACCCTGGAGGTATCGCAAAAGATGCTTTACTCCATTTCAGTGGCGCTTTATAGGCGCTGCATTGTGTCTGGCTAGGAGATTGACTGCAAACGCTATATCGGGACGCGTGCAGTTAGCCAGATAGAGAAGTGCACCAATGACACTTAGGTAGGGTACTTCTGGACCCAGTATCTCCTCCCCCTCTTCCAGAGGCCGGAAGGGGTCCTTTTGTACGTCTAATGATCTCACGACCATAGGGGTACATAAAGGATGACATTTATCCATTTGGAACTTATTTAAAAGCTTCCTAGTATAATTGGATTGATGTAGAAGGATTCCACCTCGTAGGTGTTCAATCTGCAAACTAAGGCAATACTTCGTTCTGCCTAGGTCTTTAATTTCAAAAGTGTGCTTTAGCCTTGCAGATATCTCATTAATCTCTGCTGGAGAGTCTATGAGATTTAAGTCATCAACGTAAACTGCTATGATGACGAATCCTTTGCCCGTTCTTTTGATAAAGATGCACGGGCAGACTTCGTTATTAGTGAATCCTTGCTGTGCTAGGAAATCACTTAGTCTGTTATACCACATTTTGCCTGACTGTTTTAGTCCATACAAGGATCTATGTAGTCTAACAGAGAATACGTCCCGAGGTATCTCTTTCATCTCTGTGGGTAAGTTAAACCCATCTGGTAGTTTCATATAGATCTTTTTATCTAAATCGCCATAAAGATATTGTAATGACCCTACTTTTCATATACGCGTATTTGTACGTATTTTTGACATAGATACGTCCGTATATTTTTGGGAAGTATGCCCATATTTTTCTTTTAATTATTTGATGTAGGAATTTATTTTAAAAGATTTTAAACTCATTACTTGAATTTAGTAAATGAGAGTATTTGGAGAAATACATGTATTTGGAGTGTATGAGGTATTTCTTCAAGTATTTTTAATTTCTTAAAATACAAAAATCCACATTTTTATTACCATGACAACACATCCTATTAGGTGTCATGTTTTTAGTTAATTAGAGACACATGGCTTATTAGGTGTAAGAAGGAGAGGGATTTGGGGATTCCTAAAACCTATGCATGAAGAACAAAACCAAGAAAAAGAAAAAGAAAATCTCATTTCACTCTCTCCCTCACTCCCCATTTCTGGCCAAAAATTAGCATGCCCCCTTTCTTTCATTTTTCTTCATCCTCTTCCTTAGAACATACTTCCAATTAGCTCCCCTCTTCAACCTCTAAAAAGCCCCAAAATTCCTTTTCATTCCAACACCAAAAACTAGCCAAAATAGCCAAAAATCAACCATATGGAGACAAGATTGGAGCTTGAAGAAGGAGACTAGGAGCTCAAGTTCTTCAAGGAATAAGAAGGGCCAAAGAATTTTGGTGGACTTTATAAGGTAGAAATTCCTTTCACTTAGGTAGAATTTAGTTTTAGGACAAGGAGATTTGAGTTAACTTTTTCATGCTGAAATTTGATCTAGAAAAACTGAAACTTTGACTAAGTTCTGGTGTTAATTGGCTAATGGGAATGCTTTGGAAATTTTATATGTTGGGTATCTCATTGTTATGAACAACTTTCATTCAGATCATTTTGCCAAATTCTAACTGTATGATTTTATAAAAATTCGGATATGCACACTGGTTTTCAATCAAAACTGTTCTGAAATTCCAGTATTTTTATTCTCTGTTAAACTGAGAATATCTCCCAACGTAGATGAAAGAAAAATGTGAAAAAAATATATGTTACTCATATTGTAGTCCTTAATAACTTTCATGTTTACAAGTTTTGCAAATTCGGACTGAAAACTAGGGTAAAAATTCAGTTTCTAAAACTGGTCTGTTTTTAGACAGTTTTGACACCTTTCAGTAAAACGAGTAGAACTCCATGCACACTTAATGAAATGAGATGTTCTTAGTTCCGTTGGAAAGCTGACTTCAAGATCTTCAACTCATAATTTTTTTAGATTTTAATTCTGTCTGTAACTTGTAGAAAAATGGACTTGAACTGAACTCAGTTTCTGGTTCAGAATTCTGAAATTATACCTGTTAGGAGAAAATCCACCATAAATCATATATGTCAACTGAGTTTATGAAAATTGGTCAGTGAAAGGAAACACTAATATCTATAACTTTCGTGAAGGGACCAGACACCAATTCTGACTGTAGATAGGCTAAAAGTGATATTCTTTCTGCTGTAACGGTTTTGACAGATTCATATGCTAATTTTGCTTAGTACTTATCATGGTGTAGTTTTGTTTGAAGTTAAGTTTGTTTGTGCTAATCATGTTCTCAATGACATGCTCTTGATACATGTAGTTATGCAGATGGTTCATGAAATATTCGTTATGTCAATAATATTTAAGTTCAATTTGTTTATGCTTTCACATTATTATGTTCATAACGATGAGTTTGTGATGATATTCCATGCAATTCTTTAATTTAGATGATGATGATGATGGTGATGATGATGATGATGATGATATTGTTAAAAGTTGGTTAAAGCGGTATTCAAGTCCGCTAGATGATTCGTTGACAAACGAAGTAATATCTTGAAAACTGAGAGTGAGAATGAGGAATGTATCAGTCCTCCTAAAGGAGGGTGACACGGGTTTGGGGGAAAACGGGTAAACTTTAGGAGTTAAGGAGCGGACGTATGAATTATGATTTCTCGCCCGATGTGTTGCCCCCAGAAGGGGAGTTGGAGAGGGCTAGAGAGGCCGCTGGTGTACTCGTGATGCATCATGACGGTAATTGATGGTTTACTCCGTTTGTCCCACAGAAAAACCGAGCAGGTCTCGCTCTAGTGCCTTGCCCCGTTCGGGCATAGAGTTGCGAGAGGCCCCCTCCGGTGCCCGTGTTGCTGGTTGGGGTACCACTTTTTCACCCACCCTGGGTGAAGTCCGCCTCCTTAGCGTCCTACGGTTTACACGGGTTTCCAAACATGAGAATGAATAACTTAAAGTAATTGTCTTTTAATTATAATTATTGTTATCCCATGGTTACTTGTTTCTCTGTTAAGTTAATGTTGTTAACTCATGCTGACCCATTCCATTGTTTATTATAAATGTCCAGTACTTGCATGTTATTATGTTCTCCCACTTACCTTCAGCACTTGCATGTTATAACATGGTTACTTATGCATGTTCACAAGTTCTTCTTTGATGCTTATACATTATGTTGTGATTACTTTTATGTCCTGAGAGCTTTACTTGTTAGACTACCCTCCATAGATAGACAGACTAGTTCTAAAACTGGGTTCTGCTAGAGTGTTAGGAGTTTCTGCTGGGTCACGCGTTGACGTGTCCCCGTTGACTTTCAGGTCACGTGAGTTGGAGGTTGGAGATAGCGGCTGGAGCTTCGGAGTTGGTGATCAGTTGTAGTATTGGGTGGTGAGGGGTGTGATGAGAGACTTGTACTTTTTGGTGTTTCTTTTTCGGGTGGACCTTTGTACTTAGAGTTGTGAATATGAAGATGTTGGTGTATGTATAAGATGTATCAATGTATCAATAAAATGGAATATTGTACTTTTGTTATTTTCTCAGTGTTTTTATCTGTGATGGAGTTTTACTTGTACTTCCCAGCACGTGCGTAGTACCTGCGGTGTTCTTCCTACTCTCTTCTTTGCTTTCTTTCTACGTAACACTCGCCTCTTCGGAAATACCTGATACGGATTCGTACTTATCGGGTATCCCGGAGACCGGGTCGTTACAGATATGCAGTCACAACGTCCATGAGCTGCATTTCTAGGCTTGCCAGAGATGATAGGCTTATTAAGAATCTGAATGTATTAGCGTCCATTACCGGGGAGTATGTATCTTCATAATCGATACCCGGTCTTTGGGAAAAACCCTGTGCTACAAGACGCGCCTTGTAGCGGACGATCAGATTTTCTTTATTTCTTTTTCTAAAGAAAACCCACTTATATCCCACAGGTCTAACACCTACTGGTGTTTGGACTACAGGTCCAAAGACTTTGCGTTTCGAGAGTGAGTCCAGCTCTACTCTTATCGCCTCGTCCCACTTTGGCCAATCATCTCTGCGTTTACAATCCGCTAGAGAAAGTGGTTCGACGTCATCGTCGTATTCAGCGATGTGAACGGCAATAGTGAACGCAAAATCGTCGACGACGATTGTGCTATGTCGGTCCAGTACCTCCCAAGTACGTACAAAGTTTAATGATGTTTCTCCTAATGTTTCCTCTGCGGGGGGAAATTAGGAGGGGAGAGGTAGCTGTCCTGAGCTCAGTATCCTGTGGAGGGATAATCTTATTTTCACCAGGAATCTTCCTCTTTCGAGGAACTTTATCTTTTGAACCTGGTGGCCGTCCTCTTTTCAATTGAGGTACAGCCATTTCTGCTGCTGGTGGATTGCATCCATTTATAGGGATGTCAATCCTAGCTGGAGTGTTAGCAGCAGGGACGTGTGAACAGACAATCTTCTGGCTGTCCGTGAATTTATCCGGTAATTGATGTACTGTATTCTGGATGTGAAGGATCTTCAGGATCTCATCTTCACATAGATTTGTACGCGGATCATAAAGGGGCAAAGACTTATTTTCCCAATTAATGGTCTCCGAAGCTTCAGGCTTCTTGGAATGTTTGCCTAACTTTGGAAAAGTTTTCTCATCGAATTCACAATCAGCAAGACGTGCCTTAAATGCATCCCCCGTTAGGGGTTCTAGGTATCTAATAATCGAGGATGAATCAAATCCAATATAGATTCCTAGACGACGTTGAGGACCCATTTTGGTCCTCTGAGGTGGTGCTATTGGGACATAGACCGCACAGCCAAATATTCTCAAATGAGATATATCTAGAGTTGAGCTGTATGCTAGTTGCATCGGGGATAATGTATTGCCTCTAGAGGGGCGTATCCTGATAAGAGATGCGGCATGCAGAATAGCATGCCCCCAAGCATCCACCGGCAATTGGGATTGCATAAGCAATGGACGTGCAATCCATTGGAGTCTCTTTATAAGAGACTCTGCTAATCCATTCTGGGTGTGAACGTGAGCTACTGGATGTTCAACTTCTATACCCGTTGCCTGGCAATAGTATTCGAAGACTTGAGATGTGAATTCGCCCGCATTATCAAAACGTAGTTTCTTGATATGGTTATCGGGAAAATGAGCACGTAACTTAATTATCTGTGCCAACAGCTTTCGAAAAGTTAGGTTACGGGTGGACAAGAGGCACACATAATACCATTTTGTGGATGCATCTATTAGTACCATGAAGTACCGAAATGGGCCACTTGCGGGGTGAATAGGCCCGCAAATGTCACCATGTATCCTCTCAAGGAAGCCAGGAGACTCTAAACCCACTTTTAAGGGCGATGGTCTCGTTATTAGTTTCCCCTTGAAACAAGAGGGACAAGGAAATTCACCTTTCTGAAGAATCTTCTGGTTCTTCAAATCATGTCCGCGGGATTCAGATAAGATGCGTCGCATCAGAATGGATCCAGGGTGACCAAGTCTGTTATGCCATAGTTGAAATGGTGGCATTGGCTGGCACGTCTGGTGCTCAGTCATATTAGCTTCGACTGGTTGAATGTATGTTTGGTAGAGACCCGACGGGAGTCCCTTAAATATTTCGCAGATGGTCTTCTGGCCATCTTTACGAAGAGTGACATACATGTATTCAACCTTATTTTCATCTCTAGTTTCTAAGTGATATCCGTTTAAACGGATGTCCTTGAAGCTTATGAGATTTCTATTTGATCTTGGAGAAAATAGTGCATTATTGATTTTTAGTCTTGTGTTATTTGGGAGTAATAATATTGCGTCACCAGATCCTTCGATTATTTTGGACAGTCCTGAAATTGTAATGACATGACTGTCATATTTACTTATGCTATTGAAATAGCATTCATCGCGAAGGATAGTGTGCGTCGAGGCACTGTCCACTAGGCACTCATACTTCATCTATATAAGCAAAAAACGATAATTTATTGATGGAAATGTAAAATGCATACATTCAAAATAAAAGATAGTCTTTTTTAAGCATACTAGAGATGAAGCTACAATTTATTCTTTGAAAAGCATAGATAAAGATAAGGCTCAATCGAGCAGGTCGTCATTTTCGAAATCCTTGGAAGTGAATTTCGTCGGATTTTCCACATCTGCCATGTTTGTTTCAGGCGGAGGCTTCTGGCTCGCCTGATACAGTTCCTGGAAGTGGCGAGGTGTGCGACAGTTTCTGGACCAATGTCCAGTCATGCCACAACGATGACATTTGTCCTCCCATGTCTTCTTTGGATTTGACACTGTATCAGTGTTCTTACGCTTCCAAGTGAAGTTTTTCTTCACTTTATTATTCTTGCTTTGGGGAGGAGCATTGGCTGGTTTCATAGGGGCCTTTCCTTTGTTCTTTCTGCCCCTCTTCTTGTTCTTCCACTTCGGGGGTGAACACTGTGGGCTTCGGGGATAGGAGCTGAGCCTGCCGGGCACTGGTTATGAGTGGCCAGTAAAAGGTCTCTATTTTGCTCTGCCCTTAGGATGCAAGAGAGCAGGTCAGAGAACTTCGTGAAATTGCGTTCACGATACTGCTGCATGAGGATAGCATCTCTCTCGTGAAACGAGGTAAATGTCTTTTCCAACATGCGGTGCTCCGAGACTTCTTCACCACACAACTTCAGGCGTGAGGTGATGTTGTGAAGTGCTGAGTTGTACTCAGCAACGGACTTGTAGTCCTGAAGTCGGAGGTTCTCCCACTCATAGCTGGCACGCGGGAGTATGCCATCAATTTGATGTCTGTAGCATGCCTCTAACGCTGTCCATAACTCCAGAGGGTCCTCTACCGTCAAGTATTCGGCCTTCAGGTCCGATCTATGTGTCGTCTGATATAGATAATGGCTTTCGCCTTATCCATGTCAGAGACAGTGGTAGAGGTACTGCCAGCTGAAGGGGCAGCTTCTGGGGCTTTGCTAGCAGATGCATCGGATGCTGCGGGAGCCGATGATTGGGCCACTGCGGGGGCCAGGATGGAGTGCAGGAGCGCCATGGAGCGCAAGTGGAACTTCAGGTCCACTCGCCAGCTCAAGTAATTCTTGCCAGCTGCATCGAGCACCTCGAAATCGACGCTTGCCAATTTAGCCATTTTATCTATGCAATTTAAAGATAAGCATGAATTAAAATAAATTCAACAATCCATGCATAAAGAAATTAATAAGTAAAAATGCGTGGATCAGCCAGATACCCAAAATAATACACAGTCCAAAGTCCGATTACAGTCCAAAGAAAAGAGAATGAAAAATACAACTTTGGAAACTCCGGGTGGGTCCCTATTTCTGCATCCGTCTTCTTATGCTGTTGCACCGAGCCTTGGCTATTTATACAATTTCCTCACTTACATATTCTCTCAAAAAAAGAAAAAGTGCTGGAAATGTAAATAGGTATGCAATGGCCGATCCCGAAAGACACATTTTTACTTATTTTAAACATCCACGCAGTTTATATAAATATGCTACAGGCATAAATTAAACAACCACGCATATATCTCAAGCACAAAAAATATGGAAAAAGTAAACTAGAAAATATAATTATCTCGTAGACCACGTGGAAACGTCATACACCGTTAGGTTAGTTAACTAACGGCAGAGCGGTCTCAGGATCTTTGAGATGATTATATTTTTTAAAAATTCTAGTAAACCATACATAATAATTTGCAAGAGAGATGTTTAAATAAATAGCGGAACATATAAATGTAATTATTGATTTTACAAAGTTTTTCTCATAAATTTATTTGCAAATTTTATTCTTCTTTAAAAATTATGAAGAAGCCGAATTTGTGTAGAATTTTGTGGCTTCGGGCCAAAAATTATTTTTAGTATAAGCGCTTGTGGCCCGTTCCGCAGTTCTGCAAAGTTGTTTGCCGCAATTATTATGGCTTCGAGCCAAAAATAAGCTATTAGCTTATAATTTTATTATATTGATGGGCCTGAAACTCAATTCGCTTAAACTTAACTCCAGTGGCCCAAAAGGTTTTATTATAGGTTAAAACCCTAATCTCTAACCAAATGGTTAGAGATCAGCCGTCCAGCCCCTTCACCTTCTTCCCAATGGTGGAGGGGGAGGGGGAGGACATTGCTGGAGCAAAAATCCCTCCCCCCAAACCAAAAAAATTGGAGGAGAGAACGACAGGCCGCCCCCTTTCAGCCAGGGGGCGGCGGCATGGAGGACCCCCCTTGCGCGGGGGGGGGGGGGGGGGGGGGGGGGGGGGGGGCTTGGAGGACCGCCCCTTCCTTGCAGCTGGGGGGGAAGGCCCCCCCGCTGCAGGGGGGGATCGGCCTCAGGCCGCCCCCCTGCAGCGGGGGGGGGGGGGGGGGGGGGGGGGGGGGGGGGGGGGGCGGAAGGCCCCCCCCGCTGCAGGGGGGTGATCGGCATCAGGCCGCCCCCCTGCAGCGGGGGGGGCGGCGGCGCGGAAGGCCCCCCCCTCTGCAGGGGGGAGCGGCCTCGGGCCGCCCCCCTACAACGGGGGCGGCGGCGCGGAAAGGCCCCCCTGCTGCGGGGGGGGGGGGGGGGGGGGGGCCTCAGGCGCCCCCCTGCATCGGGGTTGGGGCGGCGGCACGGAAGGCCCCCCTCTCCGCTGCAGGGGGGGTGCATGGTCGGCGTTGTGGGAAGGCCCCCTCATCCGTCAGGGGGGAGGGGAGGATTTCATTCCGGTTCTTCTTCCCACCGAAGAATTTTAATGGCAAAAGGAAAAATTTTTCAGAGAAAAAACTTTGTAATATGGATAAATTTTTTTTTTCTTTTATTAGACTAATTTTTTTTAAAACTTGTATATTAAAACAGTGTAAAAATTATTTAGTCTAATTTTATCTACAGGATTATAGGGTTTTACCTCTAGATCAATGATCTAGGGAAGAACACGACGATGATCCGTAGAAATAATAATCCAAGCTCTCGAACGCTTTGAGGATGCCACAACGCTCCAACGAACCGCCGCAGCAACGTTAGATTCCTTGCGCGTAGGGATGAATTTAGATGAAGATTTTTGCTCAAAAATGGAGAACACGTGCTGATAACGTGTTGGATGAAAATGAACTCAAGAGAGAGAGAGAGAGAGAGAGAGAGATAATTTCATTGCTAAGAATCAGTAACCATGGCTAAGAGCCATGATGCTCTATTTATTTATCTCATAGTGGGGAGACCAAAAGCCTCTAGGAGACCAAGGGTCCCCATTACTCTAAGTAATGGGGGGCCTAATGAATGTGTAATGAAGGAGGGGAGGCCAAAGACCTCCCTCATTCATAACAATCTTCTTCCGTATTTGGTATGCTCATTTTATACTTTTTCATGAGACCTTCCTTCTCCCAAGACAAGATGGCCCGTGCGGGTTATCATTCCATAAATATAAGTATTTACAGTAATATATCGGATGGAGATTAAGTCTGAGGAGTTAGCTAGCTATGGGAAAGGTGCAACAATTATCAGGAAGACATGGCTGATGGGGCAGAATCGTCCCTGCATTCTACGAGTCGTGATGGCCCTGTATATATGGTTTACCCCTCCAGAGTTTGCAATTGCAATCGTACCAGTCTTGCACACTGTCACCGCATTGACCTTCTTGTTTTGTGAAGTTTATAGTCAGCTGGATGTCATCTTTGATTTCTTAGACAATCCAATTTGAATGTCCTTTGTAGGCTCTTGGCGTCCATTTGGATGACGTGAATTGATCTTTGTATTAGATGAGTATCATATTAGAAAGCTTTGTAAAATCTTTCACAACCTTGCTCGGCAGTCGATCACATTTGGATGGGCAAGGGAGGGAGGCTGTTGTATAAGCTTCAAATGGATACAACACGGTTCAAAGTTTCAAGGATGAGAGCGATTTCCCCAATAAGCATTGGGTTCTTCCAATGTAGAAGGATTTTGTCTAAACAATATGTATAAATGAAAGTATGAGAGAAGTGTAATCTGATTCAAACAGTTGGGAGCACGTACTATACATGAGAATAAATCAGGAGGCTTTGAGCACAAGAAGAAACTAGAATGTGTTACAAGGAACTCTAAAAAAAATTAGAGGACCTGCCACTGCCTGATTATTTGCTGCTGCTGGTGGTGGTTTCTGATGAGCATCTGAGGTTCAGCCACTCCAAGATGTCCCCCCGAACTCTGTCCACGTTCCCGTCGGTCTCTCCAAACAAGAGGGAATGCATCATGCCGTCATAAATCTTGATGCTCTTATCGCTGCTCTTGGCCTTGTCATACAACTCCCTGCTCACTTCAGGATCCGTCACAACATCAGCACTTCCATGGAGGAGGATGAATGGGATGCTGACATCCGACAGCCTGCTGCTGAGGTCGTCGGTGACCCTCAGAAGTTCGAGCACGGTGCCCAGCCTGGGCTTGCCGGTGTACCTCATGGGGTTGCTGGCGGCGATGGCCCTCTTATCCTCAACCTTGACCGATTTTTCAACAAGGTCGGCGGTGGGGACGATGGGGAGGGTGGGGAGGAACTTGGCAGCCAGGGTGAGGAGGTGAGGGATGGGCCATCTGGGCCTGATGCTGTCAGATATTTTGCACATGGGGGCAACAAGAAGGGCGCCATCAAATTGTAACTGTAACTGTAATGGCGATTGGTGTTGTTGGAGATGGAGATGGATCAGGAGGCAGATGGCGCCGCCCATGGATTCACCGTACAGGAAGCGCTTGCAATGGGCGGAGGCAGGAGGATGGTGAGCGATGATGGAGGAGAAGTAGGAGATGCAGTCAAGGATGACGGCGTTGAGATCGGGAACGAAGGCCTTGAGGCCGTAGGATCTGCCGTGGCCAGGGAGATCGAGGGCAAAGCAAGAGAATCCGCGCTGGGCCAAGAAGATAGGGGTGGACTGGAAGGTCCAGCTGATGTCGTTGCCGTAGCCATGGACCATGAAAACGAATCCCCGTGTTTTAAGTGGGGGAGGAGGGAGCCATGATCGAGTAAAGAGAGGGAGGCCTGTTGATGGCGAAGTGAAGATGGAAGAGGTGGACCTGATGTTCTTGGCGGCGTAATAATCCTGTTCCTTCTCCGGCTGATTTCCCCAAAAGTTCTTCACCCGCTGCTTCGATGCCCCTTCTTCCATCTTCCCTCCTCTCCCTCTCCTCTGCTCCTTCCTTTCCTCCAGTTGGGGTTGGAGTTGGGGTTGGAGTTGACTTGGAGGGATGGGCAGTCAACCACGCCGCCAACCTCAAATTTAGATGGGCCTTTGAGTAGATGCTAATAGTGATTTTTATCCTAAAATTCTTGACTGATTGTCTTCGGCCCATTAAAATAAAACATTAGGGAAGTGTATGTTCCGGCCTCAAGTGACTTTTGTGGCCTACTTCTCTCAGGACAGGAGGCTACTCACCTAGCGTCAACATCCGCAGGCGGCATATTAAGGCCCTATCTGCCTCTTTGATAGCAGGCCTAATCGGCATTGGCGTTGTCTGTTGGAACTTGTTGCAGGCATGACCACAATGTCCTCATGCACTACTAGTCGAGTCACCCCGACCAACCAGGAAATGGCATCCCTCCTGCTATTCTTTCGATTTGCTATTATATATGATACTCCATTCAATTGCTATTTCGATGATCCATCTGATTGCTCCTCCGATTGCTACGCTGATAATCCTTTCAACTGTCCCTCCGACCGTCCCCCATACCATCCATCCGATCGTTTCCGCCACCACTTGAGGTTGAGTGGACTTTTGAGACACCGAATGCGACATTTGTCCCATCTTTTATCTCTATTGACCAACTCCAACAATTTCAAGCCTAGATCCAAACCCAAACCCAAAAACTCAAACCAACCGTAACAACAAATTCATGCCCTGTATCTCGGCACCAACCAGTGCACGGGCTCGCCGTGCCTTCATCCATAGCATACACTTGGCTGTTGACCATGTTATGCATTCATCCTATATCCTGATGAACTAATTGGTAGATTCAACCTGCAAATCCAACCTGCAAATCCGACTTGCTTATTGAATACAGAAGCTCATGTACTCTGCAGGTTGGGATGTGTACGCGCGCGCGCGTGTGTCTATATATATATATATATATATATATATATATATATATATATATATATATATATATATATATATATATATATATATATATGAGGGAAATGTGCCTAAGAATGACCTCGGGTAGAGATACCTGAGCACACCCCCGCTGTTCGGGGTTTGTGAGTATTTTTTTTGAAATTTTTTTTGCAGTAGGCAGATATACTTGTTATGTAGCTCCCCACAAAATTTCAGCTCGATCCGACACCGTTTGACCCTCCGTTCATCGATTTCAAAAACGTTGCGCAAAACTGTCCAGAATTTGGACAGTTTTGCGCAACGTTTTTGAAATCGATGAACGGAGGGTCAAACGGTGTCGGATCGAGCTGAAATTTTGTGGGGAGCTACATAACAAGTATATATACCTACTGCAAAAAAAAATTTCAAAAAAAAATTCTCACAAACCCCGAACAGCGGGGGTGTGCTCAGGTATCTCTACCTGAGGTCATTCTTAGGTACATTTTTTGCTATATATATATATATATATATATATATACACACACACACACACACACACACACACACACACACACACACACTCTAGAATCTAATGGTAGTCATGTAAAAAAGTCGTTTTATACTCTTACCAGTTTCAGGTACATTGTTTCTACGTACAAAATATTTCATAACATAAGTTTGTTCCCGTCTGTCATGTTGGAGTACAAATATTCTTGCACAATTCAATTGGTCTCCATATACTGGTATGATATATATATTGTCCAGTTTGGGTTATGGGCCCTTCACGTTCTTGGGCCCTATCCAAAAGGCCTCATGCCAATGGAGATCCAATTCCATATTTATACTCCCCCAATCCCCCTTGTCTAACAAATGTGGGACTATGTTTGATATCTCACATGTCAAACCAGGGTGGCCTACTTTTTTCATAGCTTTCATGACTCTTGCTAGTAGCAAATGATTATGCGAATCCTGATTAAACCATATTCAAGCAGGTTACTGTGGTTGTTGGCTTGATGGGGCTGCTGGAAATTCTCATGTGGGCTGCCCTTTTGATTTTGATCGGGGGGGGGGGGGGGGGGGTTGGTGCACCAACCCCCTACCCCTTGAGTCTTATAAAAGGATACCAAATGTATGTTTATTTGCATCGTAAAATTGGGAATCCAATTGAGCTTCTACTGAAGCATTGGAAAAACTTGTATGAGGCCCTATTGAAAGTTCCATAGCGTAACGACACGTATTTGTCAATACATCTATTTACGTATTTAACGTATTTTCACATTTTTAAAAGTATTTTATAAAGATTGGTCAGGAGTTTTAAATCAAAAACTGATTTCAAAATTCTTTATAAAAAATATCTTGAAGTATCAAACTAGTTATGGTGTATTTCAGTAAGTTCGAGTTTCATCAAGTACCTCTATATAATTTTTATAATAATTCATTTTCAATTGTTACTGATTTAACTGAATGAATTGATTTTCTATATAAACATCATCAAAACGTATTCAAACTTCTACAATGTGATTCTATGATCATTTAGGGCTCCCCATTTTAATTTCGTAATTTTCTGAAATCAAATCGACCTATAACCCGCAAACCCGCATCCCAAACGTTTTGGCTCAAAACTCATATCTCTGTAGTTCAAACCCTGAAATGGATCTCGTATTCGCGATCCTCGTGATGATACGATCCTATGGCTATGTTTTCGTAATTTTTCGGAGTCGTATGTGAAAACGGGGTTGTTTTCCTCTTTTTTTACTAATTACAATCACTAATGACTTTTTACTCTTACCTTAACCCTTAGATCTACCCCTAATTAATCCCCTAACCCATCCCATTTAACCCACCGAATTGGTTGGTCAGATCCAACTTGCCAACCCATTCCATTAAATTTCCACCATTCAATTTATTTTAAACTTTATATTAATATCATCATTTTTTAATCCTATATATAACTCCCCTCCCCCTCTCTTTTCTCACGACCCAGGCAAACTCACCACCCTCACTCCCCTTCAAACACCTCACCCTCTCCATTCGCGCTCTCCCCCGAACCCAAACCCCCTGAGCTCCCTTCCCTTCTCGTTCTCAGCTCGACCCACCACCGCAAGGCTTCCTCCCTCCGCCGCCCACACTGCTCCCTTCGACACCCCCACATCTGAACAGCTCCCCTCCGACCTCCTCGAGCCCGCTATCTCACTCTCTCGTTCTCTTCCGCTAAGCCGCATGCACAACCCCTCTCCCTAGCTTCTTGTCCGCCCTCACCGCCGGTGGGTTGCCGCCGCTGCAGAACGCCTCCGCCACCGCAACAAGCTAAGCAGCGCCCCCTTCCGTTGCTGCACCCACGTCGCTGTCGCCGCCGTTCACGACGCCGCTCCTTCGACGTGGGCCCTCTACTCTCTCCCTCCCTCGCCCATCGGAGCCACCGCCCGCCAAGGTTTCTCCTCGGTACGACTGTAGCTCCACGCTTTAAGCCCTCCTCTCCGACATTGACAAGCTCTCAGCGCCCTCCTCCGCCCGTGTTGCAACCTCGCCCCTCCGCCTCCCCTTCGACACACTACCCTGTCGCTGAAGCCACGCCGCCGTGCTCCAACAGCAGCCCCCCTCCAAGCTCAATAGCAGCCTCGCCGCAGCTCGCCGCTCGCCGCCGCTCGCCCCCGTCTCCGTCGACCTGCTGCTCCGCCCTCGACGCCGACCCCGCTGCCGTCTGCCGCGACCCCCGCCGCCCCAACACCCTCGCCGACGTCGAACGCCCTCAGCCCATGCACGTACGAAGAACGAAGGGTAAGTTTAATTATAAAACATATTTTTATACGAATACGTATATAAACGTATTTCGCAAGTATTAATATTAATATAATATTGATTTTCTAATGTAAAATTCATAGTAAAATAATTATAGGTCGAAAAATTACAAGACCAGCTCCAAAAAATCAAAAATGACGTTCTTGACCCATTGGCGCTAGTTTCATCTCAATCAGACGAGTAGATTTTCCACAATAAATTTTTAATCTTATAATTTAAATACGTTTTTTCACTTAATAATTCAAAACTAGATATTTTCAGGTAAAATGATATATGAAAAAAATATATGTTGTAGTACTCTTTGACACGATCGTTTTGACAGCTCAGTTGAAACTTTTTGATGCATATTTCACCCAGAAGAAATGTTTGAACAATTACAATAACTAATTAAAATAGTTTTTAAATTCATTTTGAGCTTTTAAAAATTATAAAAATTATAAAAATTACCAGAGGCTTCAGAAAAATATTTCATCCTTAAGTAAAATTATATTTCTCATATCTAGCATGTATAAAAATTTAGAACGCTTTTCTGCACCGTCTCAATCAATTATAAAATCTAAACGATCTAGTTAAATAGGTAGAAATAGTGTATTCTATAACCGATTGTTTCTTATGTTTACAGCTATCTATTCTCGTGCATCAGCATCCTTGGAAGCTCTAGCTCCAGTTCCATCTCACTACCATCACCTCGAAACTAGTAAGTCACTTCAATTCTAACTTTAGAAATCTGGATAGTGTACTTGTATGAACTTAGGACATGCCACAGTCTTAGAATAGTTATTGACTTGAACAGATGACTAGAGACATAACTAAATATGAAAAGAATCAACTGTAGAGCGACTTTGACTTGAACGTACGACATTTAAACACCATGGATGGACTTTGGATACCCTTATTGCGTGATTGCTCACGTTTAAATAGTCGTATCAATTGCTGCATGACATATATATGACTTATGAATTGTCGAATGGATATCTTGTGTGGAATATCTTGTGGTACATCTTGTAGAATATCTTGTGATACATCTTGTGGAATATCTTGTGGAACATCCCATAATAAACAGACATGAATCATAGAAAATTGAATAGTATCGTATTTGTTGCACAGTAATGGTTTAAGCCGGGTAGGTATTAGGTGGACTCTTGGTTGCTCACTGTACTTCGCTTTATAAGTCACGAACTAGTGTAGGCACAATAACTCTCCCTTAACACGGACATCTCATTATTGCTATTGTCATGGACATCACATTATTGCTATCGTCATGATTGTTCTTGTACTTACTTATTATACCTGCTCAGTCACCGTTTACTATACTTGTCGCACTTGCATGCTTGCTTACCTTACTTTACTTGTCGACTTGCCTGCTTACCTACCTCTACTTTACTTGTCGCACTTGCATGCTTGCCTACTTGTGCTTTACTTATCGCACTTGCATGCATGTCTGCTCTCACATTACTTGTTGCACTTGCATGATCATCTTTAACTGCTTACCATAGCATGTACCGTACTTTGACACTACTTTATATCTATTGATAGAATTGCTGTAACTTACCTACGATTCCATCTTCGTGGCACCGGCAGACGACGAACATGTAGAAGAAGAGGTTCCCGAGTAGACGGAGCCAGAGATCTGTTGAATATTGGACTCCCCGGATTTGGTTTTGGATGATGAGCAAACATAAATAATTCATGAACTAACAATTTGTGAGCGCAGTATTGGAGATCGTCGCCAATTTCACGAGAATATTCAAAGCGACATCTCAACACTTCCAAAAGCTCATATTCATGCCTAAAGCTTCGTTGAAGCTCTTGCGACGCTTTGGAAAATATGAAGATTCAATCGAAGCTATTGAAGACCGTTTATTAAGGTTTTATTTATAGTCTTTTAGTTTCGATTGATAGAATGTTAAGCCTTGAGTATATCTTACGTTTCTATCTTCATTACGCTCATTTCGTAGCTCTAGGATTCTTGCACAAGTTCACTCTAACTTCCTCGAAGCGTCGCGCTTCGATTCGGACTTTGTTGTGCATGTTAGTTGGTACAAGAACAAGTACTGACCGACTAGATGGTGATCTAGTCGGTCGGCCACTGTTCTTAGACCGACTAGTTTCTGTCAGTTAATTTCTTGGACTTTACTGTTTACAGTTAGTCGGTCTACGTTGACTCACCGACCGACTAGTTTGTGAACTAGTCGGTCAGTGATGCTTCTTTGACCGACTAGTTGTGACTTACTGTTCACTCTAAAATTCTCCTAAGCTACTGTTTACCGTTAGTCGGTCTAAGAACGTTTGATGACCGACTAGTTGACAATCTAGTCGGTCAACTTTTGTTCTTGGACCGACTAAGTCAACTTGCCTTCAGACTATGTTGTTTTGCCTCTTAGTCGGTCTACGTTCATTGGATGACCGACTAGTTGTGAAACTAGTCGGTCAGAAAGTCTTCTTGGACCGACTAGTTTTCTAGGTCTGAAATTCTATCTCTTCTCAGATCTGCTCTTAGTCGGTCCATGCTGTTTGACTGACCGACTAGTTGATGAACTAGTCGGTCAGTGATTGTTCTTTGACCGACTAATTCTCACAGATTTCTATCCGTTGGAGAATGACCTAACTTGTTTTTATGGGACCCTATAAATACGAACCTAGGTCATTTCTATCTGAGATAGAGCTGCCATTAAGAGATTCATTGAGTTCTAAAGAGATAGCCATTCTCCCTCAAATCTAAAGCTCTCTTCCTCACAAGAAGCCCATTCTCTCTCATTTCTAGATCTAGAGAGAAGCTTGTTCTTGGTGAGCTCTTCAAGCTATTGCTTGATCCAAGTCTCCAACTCTTCCCTAGGCACCCATTGCTGCTCATTTCCTTGGTGCTAGGGCTTGGTGACTTCATCTTCCTCAAATCCTTCATTCCACCTATTGGGTAAGAAAAACTCAAGGTATAGGATTTTGTGGTAAGAGTATTTATTTCATTTAAACTCTTTATATTGCTTATTGGCTCTCTCGGTTGTGAGAGAAGTTTGTGATCCCGGGTTGTGGGATTCACTTTGCCATTGCATGTATGATTTGATCTTGTGAAGGTTTTTCACAAGATATTCATAGTGGAAATCTTGAGTTAGGGTTTCTAACTCAAGTATCCGGAGGGGATCCGGGTGGTTGGGACGTAGGATCACCGGGAACAAGTCGGGGAGACTTGGGTGGATCCGAACCCATTAACATCGTTTGTTTGCTTTGTTAATTTCATTGTTGTCATTCAATTTAAGCTTCCTCAAATTGATTTGGTGGTTGTTTGCAATTTAATTTGGAATTATACGCCTTATTATTTTAAAGTACTATTCACCCCCCCTCTAGTACTTGTGCAGTAGCTGGTAGGGCATTACATTTGGTATCAGAGCCAGATTCTCAGCTATGTCTGCCAACGACAACAAGACCGTGCGTCCACCTTCCAACTATGACACCTTCAGGAACCGTGAAGGAGCATCTTCCGTGATGGAAGGACATTCCTCTACGAGGCCTCCATTCTTCAACGGTACCAACTACGGGTACTGGAAGTGTCGGATGGAAACCTTCCTCCGAAGTGCATCTTTATGGAGAACTACAATGAAGGAGTATATTGAACCCGAAGAAGAAGATTTTGAGAAATGGACTACCGCGGAGGTCGCCGCGGAGGTAAGCAATGCCAAGGCAATGAACGCCTTGCAATGTGCATTGGAGCCCGAGGATTTCAATAAGATATGCACATGTAAGAGTGCATATCAAATTTGGAACTCCCTCCTCATTCTACATGAAGGGACGAGTAGGGTAAGAGACTCTAAACTCGTAGTCGTAACCAAAGATTACGAAATGTTTCATATGCAACAGGGCGAGAAGATGAAAGAATATTACGCTCGTTTCGTTGACATAATAAACGAGTTAGAGGCCCTCGGCAAGATCTACACTCAAAAGGAGAAGTGCTTAAAGCTTATTGAAGGACTTCCCTCTTCTTGGGAAAAACGTACCTTCGCCATCGAGGAAGGTAATGACATGGACAAATATACCGTAGTTCAACTAATGGGTACTTTGATGTCATATGAGGTACGCAAAGATAGCAAGGTGAAGCTACAAGAAAAGATGAAGTCATATTTGAACCTAGATGCGCCTAAGAAAAAGGCGATTGCATTCAAGGCGGCTTCATCCACCTCTACCGATGATGAGAACTCGGAAGAAGAAATGGACATGGAATCCATTGCACTCATGGCAAAGAAGTTCAATCGCTTCTTCCGAAAGGGTAACTTCAAACAAAAATCTAAGTTTACATCTACTAACGCCTCTCCACCTTTGTGCTTTAAATGCAATAAGCCAGGACACATCAAAGCGGATTGTCCTCAAAACAAGCAAAAGGAGAAGTGGAAGGCGCCAAAGTATGACAAGTCCAAGAAGTACACGAAAGGAAACAAGAAGGGACTTGTCGGAGCTACCTTCACCGACTCCGAGGATTCCTCAAGCGGAGAGTCGGACGATGAGCACGTGGAGCAAGCACACATGTGTTTCATGGCAAGAGAGGAGCACGATCAAGGATCCTCCTCTTCCGATGATAGTGATGAAGAAAGCGATGAGGTAACGATGGATGATCTTAGGGATGCTAACACTCAACTTTGGTCAAAATATACTAAGTTAGTAAATAGATATACTAAGGTAAAAGATGACCTAGCTAGCATTCAAACATCGCCTAAGACTATCATCACCAACAACGACACCGTTGTTGAAGAGTTAAGAAATGAGATTGTAAATCTCAAATCTAAACTTGAACATGTTAGCATTGAGGATGCGGAAGAACATGAGATAGCGGATTTAACTTCTCAAAACTCGACTTTGAGTATTGAGAACGAGAATCTTAAATCTCGTGTTTATGTGCTCACTTCGCAAATATCCACTTTGGATACTTCCTTGCGTTCTCTCAAAGAGAAATATGAGAACACATTGGGCCGAATCAACGAATTCAACAAGGGTAAAGGCCATTTGGATAATATCCTAAAAGATTTACTTCCGGCCAAACACCACATTGGCTTGGGGTATATGATGGGAAATTCTTCCAAGTCGGTCACTACTTTTGTTAGGCCAACTTCCGAAGCCTCAACGAGTGGGAGCAAACACTCTATTGGTAGTTCATCTACCAATGGTGCTTTCACCTCGTCCACACCCTCTTTCGGAAAGAAACCCACATTGGGTGGACCTCCAAAGAAGGGGCATGCTTTTATGTACACCAATTCCATGCCACGTAGGAACACACGTCCTACTCCACCGTCTCACACTTATGATGATTTTTATGCAACACATTCCCGGGCACGTGCACACCAAGTGAGACACCCTCACGCACGTGTTCCCACACATGCATATGTACACCCACCTCATCATATGAATAATTCTCGTCGTGCACCATTCCATCATGTCCCGTATGCCTATCCACAACATGCATCACGTAGAAATCAACGTCGCATGCATGCACCCAATAGGATGATGGCTCCCAAAGTTTTCACTATTTGGAGCCCAAAGGACACAAGCATGGACGAAAAACAAATATATATGAATGCTTATTTTTCGGATGTTGTGCATAGTAAGAATTATGTGGGGAAGTCTAAGTCCACTTGGACTTGGCTTCCAAAGGTCTAATCCCTTGGACCCAATGACCTTGGGTACCATGATATGGAAGTTTCTATCTTTAGGTACTCAAGGAAAAGAAAAAGGGAAGGAGCAACAAATTTAAATTTAGCTCCAAAGGGAATTGGATACTCGATAGCGGGTGTTCCAAACACATGACGGGTGACGCTCGATTGCTCTCCGGAGTGGTTCCCATTGTGAATGGAAACCGCGTCGTATTTGGAGGCAACGAGAGCGGAACCATCATAGGTGTTGGTAATGTAGGTAACCCTTCTAAACCATTAATTAGTGATGTGTATCTTGTTAGTGGTTTAAATCATAATCTTATTTCAATAAGTCAACTTTGTGACAAAGGTTACAAAGTTAGCTTTGCGAAAGGATTGTGTCATATTTTAAGAAAGGATAATGAAAAATTATTATTTTCCGGAACTCGTCGTAAAGACATTTATATTTTGGATCTTCCTAAGTCATATGAACAATGTCTCGTTGCCAACACAAGTGAACAACACTTATGGCATCGACGCTTTGGACATGTGAACTTTGGAACATTATATAAGCTTTCAAAATTGAATTCTATTAAAGGTTTTCCGAAGCTCGTTTTTGAAAAGAAAAGTTTTTGTGATTGTTGTCAACGCGGCAAGCTTCCTAAATCTTCATTTAAACCTAAGAAAAGCATCTCTACTAAACGGCCACTAGAGCTATTACATCTAGATTTATTTGGGCCAACTAGAGTAGCTTCCTTAGGAAATGCAAGGTATGGACTTGTCATCGTAGATGACTATTCAAGATTTACTTGGGTATTTTTCTTGTGCAATAAAAATGAAGCTTTTGAAAACTTCACAATTTTTGTTAAGAAAGTACAAAATCTCTTAGGAAACACCATTGTCACTATTCGTAGTGATCATGGAGGTGAATTTGAGAATGAGTCTTTTGAGACATTTTGTGATGAAGTTGGTATTACTCACACCTTCTCTTTCCCTCGTGCACCGCCTCAAAATGGTGTAGTTGAGAGAAAGAATAGGACGCTAGTGGAGTGTGCTCGCACTATGCTTGATGATAGCCAACTTGGCCATCAATTTTGGGCGGAAGCGGTACACACCGCTTGCTATGTGTTTAATAGAATACTTTTGAGGCCCGGCACTAAACAAACTTGTTATGAATTGTTGTTTGGTAGGTTGCCTCAAGTTAAACATTTTCGTGTTTTTGGTTCGAAATGTTTTATTAAGAACACATATGGTAGTTTGGACAAATTCGATCCGAGATCCGATGAGGGGATTTTTGTGGGATATTCTTCGCGTAGCAAAGCCTACCGGATATTCAACAAACGAACCTCGACGATCGAGGAGTCGCTTCATGTCTCATTTAATGAAGGATTTGTTCCAACTAGAATTTCAAATGATAATGATTCTTTGGATGTTTTATGTGATTCGTTTGATAATTCTAAGTCTAATGATTCTATTGATTCTATTGAGACTAACCCAACTAATGAAGTTGTTGAGAATGTTCCTAGTGATCAAGGTATTCCCAAACGGCTTCATTCGGTTCGTGACCATCCCCATGAGCAAGTCATTGGCAATATCTATGATAGTGTCAAGACGAGATCGCAAGTTCACCACTTCGCAAATTGTGCCTTTGTCTCATCGATAGAGCCAAAGAATATAGTTGAAGCATGCGAAGATAGTGCTTGGATCCTTGCCATGGAGGAGGAGCTCATTCAATTCGAGAGGAATGAAGTGTGGGAGCTTGTTCCATTGCCTTCGAAGAACCACACCGTCATAGGGACAAAGTGGATTTTCAAGAACAAAACCGACGAAAACCAAGTCGTCGTCCGGAACAAAGCTCGGTTAGTAGCTCAAGGCTATCGACAAGAGGAAGGTATTGATTTCGAAGAATCCTTCGCTCCGGTAGCTAGATTAGAATCAATTAGATTACTTTTGTCTTTTGCATGCCATAAGAATTTTAAACTATTTCAAATGGATGTTAAAAGTGCATTTTTAAACGGAGATGTAGTTGAGGAAGTTTACGTTTCTCAACCTCCGGGCTTCATAAATGAAAAATTTCCAAATCACGTTTTTAAACTAAAGAAAGCTCTTTATGGTTTGAGACAAGCTCCTCGAGCTTGGTATGATCGCCTAAAGAATTTTCTTTTGGATTTGAATTTTAAAATGGGCGAAGCCGATTCAACACTTTTTATTAAGCATGCGAATAATGATATATTATTAGTACAAATTTATGTTAATGATATCATTTTCGGTGCTACTAACTTCACTCTTTGCGAAGAGTTTTCTAATGTTATGAAGGAACAATTTGAGATGAGCCACATGGGCGAACTCAAATATTTCTTAGGTCTCCAAATTCGCCAAATGAACGATGCAATCTTCATCCACCAAACGAAGTACACGGTGGAGTTGCTAAAGCGATTTGGAATGGAGAATGCCTCCGGGAAAAAGACTCCGATGAGCACGACTACGCATCTTGACAAGGATACGGGCGGTAAGGATGTAGACATTCGTCTATATCGAGGTATGATAGGTAGTTTGCTTTATCTTACCGCAAGTAGGCCCGATATTATGTTTGCCGTATGTATATGTGCTCGTTATCAGTCTCAACCTAAGGAGTCTCACTTAGTAGCGGTAAAGCGTATTTTTCGCTATCTAAGTTACACTTTAGATTTTGGATTACTTTATCCGAGATCTAGCACATATGAGTTAGTCTCATATAGTGACGCTGATTATGCGGGATGCAAATCCGACAGGAAAAGTACTAGTGGCACTTGCCATTTTCTAGGAAATTCTCTTGTCTCTTGGTTTTCCAAGAAGCAAAATTCGGTTTCACTTTCAACCACCGAGGCGGAATATATTGCCGCCGGTGCCGCTTGTGCCCAGGTTCTTTGGATGAGACACACATTGAAGGATTTTGGTATTCATTGTGATACTAGCCCTATCATGGTGGATAACCAAAGTGCTATTTGTCTTTCAAAGAATCCGGTGCACCATTCCCGATCGAAACACATAGATGTCCGACACCATTTCTTAGATGATCATGTTGCTAAAAAGGACATCATTTTAGTGTACGTTGAAACCCAAAAGCAAATCGTCGATATTTTCACGAAACCCCTAAAGGAGGACTCCTTTGTGCGGTTGCGTCGAGAATTGGGGATTATGGGTGAATCCGAGATATAGGATTCATATTTCATTCAATTATCTTGCATGCTTCTATATTTCGCGTTATTTCAATCATGATAGATTTATAGAATTTTTGAGAATTTTATGTGATTTGTTTGAATTTATGATCGAAATCGTATCTCAATGTCTATTTAAGATTTCGACGTTTAATGGGGTAGTTTAGATGAGTATTGAGAGTTTTACGATATATCGTCCAAGTGTTTTGAGGAGAGAACTTGATTATCATTTTTTTTGGACTTTGTTAGTCGGTATCAGTTCAACCACCAACCGACTAGATGTTCATCTAGTCGGTTAGTAGAAGAACTTACACCGACTAACTCAAGCTTATTGAGTTTCCTTTCCATCTTGAACTCTTTAGTCGGTTCATGCTCAGTGACCGACCGACTAGATTGAGATCTAGTCGGTCAGTAAATGAACACAGACCGACTAAATCTTGTCAGTAACTCTTGGATTCAGCCACTGTTTGCAACTAGTCGGTTCAAGCTCATTGACCGACCGACTAGATCGTGATCTAGTCGGTCAGTGCTTGAACTGTGACCGACTAGTTGTGCCAGGGGCTGTTTGGTCTTTTGCGAAATCGACCGACTTAAACTCAGTTTAGTCGATCGATTTTCATTCTAATCGATCGAAATCTCTTCTCTCTCCGCTCAAAACCCCGACCTCCCTCGAAACCCTTCGACTTCCGATCGATCTCCGGCCATTTTTCCGGCCATCTCCGTCGATCTCCTCCGTCGGCCCCTCATTCTAGGTGATCTCCTCTCCTCCTAGGGTTAGATTTCATTTCCTAGAGCTAGGGCTTGCTCGGGTTCTTAGGGTTCTTAGGGTTTGTTTATTTTTTTTTCGGCTAGGGCTTCTTCATTTGATCTCCTTGTCCCGTGTCTTGCTTCGACTATGGCAAGAACACGCATTCCGATCACTCCCTCTAGCCCCTCTCCGATGACCGTTGATCCAATCTCTTCGGATCCCGAGCATCCAACCCCTCCGAAGCGTAGAGCCAAGACCACCCATCCTTCGTCGTCTTCGCCTCCTCTCAAGAAGAAGAGGACGACGACCGCTAAACCTAGAGGTCAACCGAAACCCAAACCCAAGCCTAAGCCCAAGGCCAAAATTCTTGCTTCTGCATCTTCGTTTCATACTCCTACCGATTCCGATACGGAGTATAACCCCGAGACTGAGACTCATAGGGAACCCACTCCTCCTAGTCATCCCGAGTCTAGCACCCACCCTCGTTCGTCTACTCGAAAGCCTAAGGGAAAGGGTCCGATGCCGGTGGGCGGTGTCGATATTTCCTTATGTCGCGATGACCCTTTGTGTCTCGCGGCGTATAACCGTATCGAACATTGCCCGCTGCTTCTGGAGCATTTCGTCCAGTTTAGCGACTTCATAGGGTTAGCTGATCTTCTGTCGTCGTCGGGTCTTCTCGATTACCTTCGATATGACCCGAAGGCGAATCCTCACCCCTACCCTAGATTAGTGAAGCTTTTCTATGCGAATAGGATCCGGGGTCAGTACGATCAGACCCACTCTGTTGAGACGACCGTTTTGGGGACTCCTATAGTCCTCACTGCGGAAATCTTAGGAGAGATTTTGGGTATCTCTTCGTCTGGCCTTCTTCCGTCTGATATTTCGATAGATGATATTTCTTCTCTTGATCAGGCTATGCTTTCAGAGATTTTCCATCAGATCCCTCCTGCCATGATTGGCGTGCCTTCTAAATCTTTCAAGCCTAATGCGTGGGTCCTCAATCTGATTCTGAAGTCGTGCTTGCTTCCCAAGTACGGCTCCTCATCTTTACCTTCCCAGCCATTTTTGAAGCTTATCTATGCGATCTTCATGGGGAGCTCGATTAATTGGGCTCGAATTATACTCGATAAGATTGACTCTTTCGAGTGTATTCGAAAGTCCAATAAATCAGCTCATATCCCATTCCCATGCATGTTGACCCTCGTGTTTCGTCATTTTCGTGTCACGTTGCCTCGTGACGATGAGCGTCCCCTTGGTCCTCCCCTGAATGCGACGGCCGTCAAGAAATCTCTTGCGGCTCTTCGTCACGTTCAGAGGACGACACCTTCTGCGTCTGTCCCTGCCTCTGCCAGTGCCTCTGCCACTCCCGTTGCCACCCTTGATGATGTCCTACGGATACTTCGTCGTCACGAGTCCCGCTTGGCTCGTACCGAGGAGGTAGTCTGCCGTATGGCTCGTCAGATGGGTGTTGAGCTTCCTCCTTCCGTGTCTGAGGATGAGGAGTTTGATGAGATGGCTGAGGAGGACATTGAGGAGCTCTGTCGTGCTTCGACTCGTGCCCCCGAGGGCACTTCTGCTGGTACTGCTGCTGCTGGTACTTCCTCTTCGGCTCCTGGAGTTGCCACCTCTTCCGGTGTTCCAGAGCCATCTGCTGCAGTTCTTCAGCCTTCTGAGCCTGCCGCTGACCCAGTTTCCGAGCCTGCTCATGTATTTGCTGCTGCTGCTTCTGTCGAGACTCATGCTGCTGTTGCGCCTGTTGCTGAGATCTCGACTCCTGCCCCGACGATTCCATCAGTTGAGACACCTCTTCTCCCTGCAGAGCCTGAGTCCACTCCGTCGACTGGACCCACGGACGCTGCAGATCCTGCCTCCTCCTCGTGATCGTCTGTTCCGAGGACTCTCCACTGCATTCTGGATGATATATGTTTAGTGAGAGTGTTTTGGGTTAGGATGGGGTTCAGAGATGCTTTGATGTATTTTTTTTGTGCTTTCTGGTTGTCGGTGTTGGATTTTATGATGATGATGATGTATTTCTTTTTGATGATCTGTAGCGCTTGATATGATGTATCTCATATATTCGATGTGATATTTTTTGGATGTACTCATGTTGTCTCTATATATATATATGTTCATCATCGTTCACTTTGTCTTTTATTCGTCGTGCAAATTTGAATATTCGTTGAATTCATTTGAAATGTTACTTCGTCGCTCGACGCATAAAAACTTGGTTAAATAGATTTAAATTCTATAATTGAATATTAACCAAGAATATTGAATATTGAAGAGTATGTTTCTTTATTCAAGAAATGAATAAACATTTGGTATTTTTGATGATTTTGCTTATCATTGATTTTTATTGATAATGGAAAATTTGGCACACCTTATTTTGATTTCCACAATTTTCCCTTGGTGTCAAGTTGGTCCATTGTCTTTGTCTACGACTCCCGATGTTGGATTTTACATTTCCTAATTGTTGTCGTTATATGCCCCCCATTTTTGGGATAATGCCAAAGGGGGAGAGATAATGATAATAAATAGCGCAAATGAAAATTTAACTCAATTTCCAAGAATCTAGTTTGATATGTTAGATTCAGGGGGAGTTAAGATACATATAAGGATTTTTCAAAATCCGATATTTCAAAAATCAATTCACTCTGTTTATCTTACTCGTCTGCTTGATACAATTCATTTATATTCATTTTGGAATTAACGTATCATCAATGCAGGGGGAGTAAGTATTTTACATTTGTATTATTATCCTTGATTATTATTTATGTTGGTTTGTCATCACCAAAAAGGGGGAGAATGTTGAATATTGGACTCCCCGGATTTGGTTTTGGATGATGAGCAAACATAAATAATTCATGAACTAACAATTTGTGAGCGCAGTATTGGAGATCGTCGCCAATTTCACGAGAATATTCAAAGCGACATCTCAACACTTCCAAAAGCTCATATTCATGCCTAAAGCTTCGTTGAAGCTCTTGCGACGCTTTGGAAAATATGAAGATTCAATCGAAGCTATTGAAGACCGTTTATTAAGGTTTTATTTATAGTCTTTTAGTTTCGATTGATAGAATGTTAAGCCTTGAGTATATCTTACGTTTCTATCTTCATTACGCTCATTTCGTAGCTCTAGGATTCTTGCATAAGTTCACTCTAACTTCCTCGAAGCGTCGCGCTTCGATTCGGACTTTTTTGTGCATGTTAGTTGGTACAAGAACAAGTACTGACCGACTAGATGGTGATCTAGTCGGTCGGCCACTGTTCTTGGACCGACTAGTTTCTGTCAGTTAATTTCTTGGACTTTACTGTTTACAGTTAGTCGGTCTACGTTGACTCACCGACCGACTAGTTTGTGAACTAGTCGGTCAGTGATGCTTCTTTGACCGACTAGTTGTGACTTACTGTTCACTCTAAAATTCTCCTAAGCTACTGTTTACCGTTAGTCGGTCTAAGAACGTTTGATGACCGACTAGTTGACAATCTAGTCGGTCAACTTTTGTTCTTGGACCGACTAAGTCAACTTGCCTTCAGACTATGTTGTTTTGCCTCTTAGTCGGTCTACGTTCATTGGATGACCGACTAGTTGTGAAACTAGTCGGTCAGAAAGTCTTCTTGGACCGACTAGTTTTCTAGGTCTGAAATTCTATCTCTTCTCAGATCTGCTCTTAGTCGGTCCATGCTGTTTGACTGACCGACTAGTTGATGAACTAGTCGGTCAGTGATTGTTCTTTGACCGACTAATTCTCACAGATTTCTATCCGTTGGAGAATGACCTAACTTGTTTTTATGGGACCCTATAAATACGAACCTAGGTCATTTCTATCTGAGATAGAGCTGCCATTAAGAGATTCATTGAGTTCTAAAGAGATAGCCATTCTCCCTCAAATCTAAAGCTCTCTTCCTCACAAGAAGCCCATTCTCTCTCATTTCTAGATCTAGAGAGAAGCTTGTTCTTGGTGAGCTCTTCAAGCTATTGCTTGATCCAAGTCTCCAACTCTTCCCTAGGCACCCATTGCTGCTCATTTCCTTGGTGCTAGGGCTTGGTGACTTCATCTTCCTCAAATCCTTCATTCCACCTATTGGGTAAGAAAAACTCAAGGTATAGGATTTTGTGGTAAGAGTATTTATTTCATTTAAACTCTTTATATTGCTTATTGGCTCTCTCGGTTGTGAGAGAAGTTTGTGATCCCGGGTTGTGGGATTCACTTTGCCATTGCATGTATGATTTGATCTTGTGAAGGTTTTTCACAAGATATTCATAGTGGAAATCTTGAGTTAGGGTTTCTAACTCAAGTATCCGGAGGGGATCCGGGTGGTTGGGACGTAGGATCACCGGGAACAAGTCGGGGAGACTTGGGTGGATCCGAACCCATTAACATCGTTTGTTTGCTTTGTTAATTTCATTGTTGTCATTCAATTTAAGCTTCCGCAAATTGATTTGGTGGTTGTTTGCAATTTAATTTGGAATTATACGCCTTATTATTTTAAAGTACTATTCACCCCCCCCTCTAGTACTTGTGCAGTAGCTGGTAGGGCATTACAAGATCAGCTCAGGGGCTACAGTTTAGAGTTCATGTCGTGTCACATTTCCATTTGTACTTCTTTCCTTTCATGTATTTTTGTTGGAAATTATTGTACAGTATGGATTGTAATAAATGGACACTATTTGTGTATTTTTGTACATCTCTGCATCAGAAGCTATTTTATTTTCACTGGTTAACTGCAGACCTACGAATGTAATCAAATAAGTAATGGCCCCCGAAGGCGGGTCGTTACACATAGGATCATTGAGAGTCATCTTTGAAAGAGCCAATTGTAAGGATTACTTAGGAGTAGTAGAGTGTCTTTTGTATCTCCTAATTGAAATCAAGAGAAGTGTTTCCTTGGTCGTTAAGGCGACCTAAATATTTTGTTTGCTTTCTCTCTATTTGTTCTTCGTGCTAGATACTTCGGCGATCTGATTGCTTCCGCTCGGCGCATAATAATTGGTATTAGAGCTTTGCCGAAGAAGAAGATGAGCAAAAGTGGCGACGACAATTCTTCTACTCAAATGACGCAATCTTCAACAACGCGAACTATCGTATCCAGTACGAAGTTCGAAATTGAGAAAGATGGGCGTATCAACTTCGGCATGTGGAGATGCGAAGTACTTGACATCTTGAACCAACTTGATCAAGATCAAGTACTAGATGAGAGGCCGACTACGACGTCGGATGCGGAGTGGAAGATGATGAACCGGACCACTTGCGAACGATCCAGCTCTACTTGACAAAGGAGAAGAAGTACTCTTTCATGGAGGAGACAAACGCGAAAGCATTATGTGATGCGCTTGGTTGGAAGTACATGAAGAAGAACATTCAGAATCGCCTACATCTAAAGAAGAAGCTTTTTGGCCTCAAGATGGAAGAAGGAGTTTCAGTTGGAGAACACCTCGACTACTACAATAAACTCCTCACAAATTTGAGGAACATCGATGTCAAGGTGGAAGATGAGGACAAGGCGATGATTCTCCTCAACTCACTGCATAAAGACTATGAGCACATCGTTTCGATCTTAACATATGGTAAAGAATCTATCACTTTTAATGAAGTTTCTAACGCTCTTACTAGCAATGAATTTAGAAAAAAGGATGATGAGAAGATGAGGGGCCAAAGGTCCGAAGCGCTTACCGTGGTTAGAGGTCGGATCAATGAAAGAGGTGGAGGCCGCAAAGGGAACCATATATCTGAGACGAGAGACAATAGTAGAGCTCCGCGTACAGACATCGAGAGGGATCATTGTGCCTTTTGCAAGGAAAGAGGACATTGGACAAGGGAGTGCCCAAAGGCCAATAAGAAGAAGGATGCTACCGCTAACAGCGTTAAAAGCGAGGAGGTGGATGAGTGGGTCCTAGTTGGTGCGACAGAAGGGGTGATGAAGGGGGGATGGGTGCTCGACTCGGGTTGCTCGTTCCATATGACACCCCACATAAAATAATTTAATACTTTCCATGAAGATAGTAAGAGTAAAGTCCTTCTTGGAGACGATGGAGTAAGCACGAAAGCGGGCATTGACACGGTCCACATAAAGATGAGTGCTGGTGTCACACGGGACATATGCGATGTTCATTATGTGCCCGACGTGAAGTACAACTTGATATCGCTTGGTTCATTAGAAGTACAAGGGTGCAAAGTGACTATGGAGGACGGCGCTTTGAAGGCGACACGAGGAGTAATGATCCTGATGAAGGGAAAGCGTGAAGGCAATCTCTATTACTTGGATATTACGGTGATGATGAAGACGACGAGAGTTCCAGATGAGCGAACTACCGACTCAAGCACGCACGCACCAAATAAGACGTTATTGGATGATTTCCGGAAAGGTAGTGCTAATAGAGGTGATGGTTCAAGTCAGTATGGTGGAGATACCGTGTCCCCACAACTTGCATAGCGGATGGATTCTATCAAAGTTTGGAGACCAAGGTATGAGAGATGCCAACCTGTAAGAAGGGTCTCGTTTGCTTTCTTTGTCAGGTGTGATGAGTTTCCGACCTTATTCAGTGAGATGGAGCATAATGGCGACATATGTGGACGAAGAAAAGATTGGTGTGATGAGATAGAATTAATGACGACTGATGAAGCCAAGGATCGGGTGGAGCTACTTGGCACTAATGATTGTTCGACGGACGAGCTTATGAAGGTCGATATTGGAGTGAAGGTCGAGTATGGCTCGGACTTGTATGTTGACGATATGAGATGACTTTGGTGGCCCCTTCTGGGGCAATGAGACATAAACCCAATATCTCGTCAAGGTGGAGATTTGTGGTTGTTGGCTCGATGGTGCTGCTGGAAATTTCCAACTACCCCATGTAGGCCGCCCTTTTGATTTTGACCAACAAAAGGGGGGGTTGGTGCACCGACCCCCTCCCTTTTGGGTCCTATAAAAGGATATCAAATGTATGGTTATTTGTATCGAAAAATTGGAATTCAATTGAGCTTCTACTGAAGTATTGGGGAAACTTGTATGAGGTCATATTGAAAGTTCCATAGGATCATTGAGAGCTATCTTTGAGAGAGCCAATTGTAAGGATTTTTTAAGAGTAGTTGAGTGTCTTTTGTATCTCCTAATTGAAACAAGAGAAGTGTTTCCTTGGTCGTTAAGGCGACCTAAATATTTTGTTTGTTCTCTTTATTTGTTCTTTGTGCTAGATACTGTGACGATCTGATTACTTCCGCTCAGCGCACAACCGTTACTGCATAATTTATATTCATGCTTTATTGGCTTTAGGGTCAAATGCCTTATTATTGAAGTTATGTAAGCGAGACGATGAGTGCTTCAACCGAGGGATACGGATGGGAGCACGTCTCTGCTGCATTAATTGTTGTGAAAGCTGCTCTCGGATTGGAGGTGATCGGTTTTGATTCTTGATCAAACAGCAGTATAAAGATGGGTTGATCTCTTTCCCAAAATCGGAAGGTGATTAGCGATAGGATTGGCTGGCTGGCTAGTAATTGGAATCATATGACTATTGGAGGGGGGTGGTGGCGATGGTGGCGATGAGATTCCTTTGTGATGGTGAGAGGGAGAGCCCCAACCTTCGCTAACTGTTACCATCAAACTAGAATTGGATGGTGCACCACAGATGAATAAAATACACATATATATATACTGGCAGATGCATGTCTCATTCATCAGTCTGTTGAGAAATTAGAAGAGAGAGAGAGACAGTGAGACCCACTCCTCACCTCACGAATATCTGATAAATATTTTGGGAGGAGGAAGAAACCAAAGAGAGCGCAACAAAGAGAGGAGATAAGGCAGGTGAGGGGCATTCATGCTAATATGATTATGCGAAAGACCATCATGGATTTGTCTCCTTCTGATCATATGAGCCATAGTCATTTGTCTAGTCTCCCATCCATGTATCACCCTGCTTGTACATTACCTGAAGTGGATAATATGAATAGTGTAACACAAAGGCTACTTGGATTGGGAAAGCATCAATATGCCTTTGGCTATGGTTTTGGTTGGTTGGTTGGTTTTTGTTTGTAATTTGTTTTAGGTACCTTGCTTAGTATTGTTCGTTCTTATTCCCATCAACAACAAAAAAGTACACCAAGGCGTAATGGCCAACCTCCTTTTTCTTTCAACTCATTTCGTGCTAACTTTCTCCCATCTTTAGACCATTCATTCCCCCACCTGCATATTCATAGCCATACTCTCAATAGATCGATTGGCACAAATTTCCCAACTTCTCTATTTCCTCCATATCGTGCACTGTTACTATACACAAAGCTTGTCAGTAACCGCAGCACATTAAAACAAGCAAGGGCCAAGGCATTACAACTGTGAGCAACATTAATTATATTATCACTGCCATATTTATGGTTGAATAATTAAGTTTCTACGGAGATTCATAAAAAGGAATAGAGGAAACAGGATGTGAGCTTGATTACTAGGAATTTAACTGGAAGGAAAAACATTTTTCTTTTACGCCGTGCTTTGCAGCATGCATGTTCTTTTTTCTTTTCTCATCTTTGTATTCTGAATCGTAAGAGTGCTAATGCCTTGTGCGCAAACGCGCACACATGTCAATAATTATTTCAGTGAATAGTAAGGAGCGATACGATCTTTAAAAAGGTGAATTTTGACTAGAAAAAGGGATCCAGAACGCATACATGCACATCTTATTTGAAATATTGACAGATAACTCTATGGGATCACAGACTCGTTCTTGGACGAATTTATTGCCCGCTTTGACCATATATATAAATGAACTGTCTTGCTATACAATTCCAACAAACATTCTACTTACATGCATGTAAATTCAACCCGCTCTACTACGTACCCAAAGCAAGCTTGATCCTGGTTTAACTTCACATGCCGTAGCTAGAGAGGAGGGAGATGTAGATTCAGATGTATATATGTATTAGGGGGAATTGATGGACCATCTAGCAGTATAGGATTGATAATATAATATAATATAATAAATAATGTAATTTGAATCCCAGGATCAATTAAGTGCTGGACCTCCAGTTCATGCTGGACAGCAGCTGGTACGGTACCTGCCGGAAGACAGTGGAGTCGGTGCCATCACCCAGAGATCCCAAAAGTGAATGCTGGTGGTAATCGTTAGCTGCAATTGTCGACATCTGTGGAATCTGCTGATGTAGCATAGTCCGGATGGTATGGCCATCATCATGATCAGCGTGATCAGTGCTGTTGCCATTGTTGTTGTTATCGCTACTGGTGGTGTTACTATTTTTGATTATGTTGGTCGTTTTGTTACTGTTGCTGCTGATGCTGCCGTCGTCGTCGTCGTTGTACTCTTGGAATCTCTTGAAGGGTGAAGGTTGAGGATTTATACTTCCAACCGCAGCAGCAGCATCACACCAGTAAGCTGGTGCCGATGTCAGTGCCTGCTTAGCTTGAAAGGTCGGGGTTACGTCCAAACACAGCTGCTGCTGAAGCTGCTCTCTCTTAGACATGATATTGCATCCCATGTTGCCACCGGTAGTAACTGCAGCAGCAATGGTTGGAGACCCTGCTTGCTGGACTGTGGTGTTGCAGGTCTCAGTATTATTGGATAGAAACCCTTGGAAGAAAGTGTCATCATTGTGAAGCAAGGCCCGACTGTAGTTGGTCGTGGCAGCTAAGTCGGTGGCTGTGGCCGCCGCATCAAAAGATCTTTTATGCTGGTGTTGATGCTGAGGCAGGCGGCCTTGGGGGTTTGGAATTGGTTGCTGCAGCCGGCTAATTGTCGCTGCCGTTGCCGGCAAATGGAGTAGCGATGCTTGTTCAGTTGAGAGTGACAGCTCATTGTCCATGGATATGGCGTGGTCATCGTGCTCCCCCAATGGCCTTGGCACACAGTTGCTACTGTTAGTACTGCTGCTGTTGTTTTTCTTGTATATTCGGCATAACACCCAATCGTCAAGCTGCAAGTGCATGCATGCTGTATCAATGTCATCCAAGTATCAACATGTATACTTTCAAATAATTAATTGGATCCCAAATATCCCTTGAATTAATTAAAAGGGCAGGGATCATGAGCGGCTAATTAAGCTGCTAGGTGGTTCCTGAGCGGTTAGCTTAATTAGGCATGTTCAGTTTGCCTATTACTAGAATATTGATGGCCTGATATATATGATATGCTACTCCACGCTACGATATAGGGACGTATATAGTAGCTTGTTACTTACCCTGAGAGAGGCCTTCTTTCCATTAGCCGATGACATGATGGCATGGGCAGTGGCGGGATGAGGGGGCCTGGTGTTGATTGAAGAGTCAGCGAGGCGATATTCGTGCATGATCCAATTGGTTTTGATCCCCTTGGGAGGCTTACCACCATAAAACACAAGGGCCTTCTTCACCCCAACTTTCTTCTTGTGGGAACCAGGAGCATCGATGGAGCTCAAGATAGGCTTGTCAGTTCCCGTGGCCTTCCAGTATCCAGAGGTGGCCGCGCGATTAGGCCGTGCTCCGTTTGGGTACTTGCGGTCCCGTGGGCTGAAGAAGTACCACTCTTGTTCCCCAAACGTTGCCTTGCCTGATCCACACATATATATCCATTAATCCATCACCAACAAACAGGTACAACATCATCCATCCATCAACACTAGATATATAGCTACTTAATTAATTGTTCATATATATATTATTATTATTCTACATGCACCCCAGCACAGATTAGGATTAGGCCACGTACGTGTATAAATTAATGTTGGTCAATAGATAGATGTTACCAGGGAGTTCCCATGGGTCGAATTTGTAGAGATCAACCTCGGCGATGATGGCTACGGGAAGTGGAACGGAAGCTGCTTTTCTTTTCAGATAGTGGACTACAAGCTCTTCGTCCGTCGGGTGAAATCGGAATCCGGGAGGCAACTGCGGCTGTGTCTGCATCCGCTGTTGCTGCTGCGGCGATCCTCCTGATGTTGAGTCGGTGCTTTCCATCCCTCTCTGTCGCCAATATCTAAATTAACTTTAATCTTTGATATATATGGACTCGAAGGAATCAGGACATGCAGCACAAGTCACCGGCCAACAGATGCTTGCTTCGTTGATCGATAAATCGATCTAATCAAGCCTAATCTCAATCTCAATCTAATACACATACATGTGGTATTCACTATAGCTGGGAACTGACTGGTGTTAGTAATATATTTAGATTATTATTTATATTATCATCAGAAGAATTAATAAGGAGGAGAAGATGGAGGAGGGAGGCAGGCAAAGTCAGTTGCTGAAGGTGATGATGAACAAGAGAAGAATGAAATGGGTGTGTTCTGAGGTTTGTTATTTGGCATCATCATTTCATTTTCATTCCCCCACTTTTTTATTTTTTTATTTTTATTTTTTAATGTTTAGGCAGTGAAGTGAGCTATGGATAGCTGGGGAGTATCTCATGTTTGATAGTCCCAATTCAAATGATTCTAGATGTTCTATTTCCTAAGGATTAAATAGATTAATATTATTGGCTAGTTTGGATGTTACTTTTTGACAACAAATCAAAATGATTATAATCCGAAAATCAATGGGCTATTCTTTTAAATTAGAAAAAGGAAGTGTTGATAACATATTTTATTCCAAAGAATTTCCTTCAGTTAATTATGAAGTTACCCTTGGCTATTTCTTTTTTCAAGATAAAAGGAGGATGCAACCCGAGAACTTCGCTGGATGTCACCAATCTCCGTATTATTCTTGCCCAAGCAAATTAATACTGCATCCAAATATTTGACAAAAATTAAAGTAATACTGCATCCAAATAAAGTTTTTAGGTTTTAATGTAGGTTTTTAACTTTGGGATATAGATGCGTTCCAGTGGATTATCTACCAAGTGAAACTTCATTAGATTTATATCACAACAGTGATACAGATGCGTTCCAATGGATTTTCTTTCAAGACTAATTCCAAACGGATTTTAATCCCAACCATCCAGTGATGGGGTGAGTGCGAATTGGGATGTCTGAATTCGGTCTAATTAGGCTTGTTGTTTGTATCTAATTTCACTCTTTTTGTTTCCTTCTCTTTTTTTTTGTTGAAAAGAGAACCAACAGTTTGTTTCTAATGTCAGCAGAAAAAGGAAGCATCAACAACAAATTTATATTCCAGATGAGACAGAATATGGGGAAGCATTTGGACGGTGGTGTATTTTGCGTTGTGTGGGTTCACATGTTTGTTTGGTGTCTGGTGTTTTTGTGTTTACCCAACGCTCACCGCACATCCATCTATACGTGGCGCAGTCCTCGTCTTTTGTCCATCACCGGAGGCATATCGATAGGAGTGGCAAACGGGCTTGAACCCGTCTAACCTGATCAGGCTATCCGGGTTTGGATTGGTCAAAACAGGTTCATGTCGTATTTGGATTGATCCACAGGGATCCGGTATATGGCTTTAATGTGTGTCAGATAATACTTGATCAAAAATGATTATGTGCACTAATGTGACGGGTCATGAGTGGTTATGTGACGGCTCATTAGGGGTGTGCATGGGTACATGGTACCCAGATATCCGATCGGAACCTACCCGAACGGGTAAGTTCTGGGTAGATAGTTATCGGTTCTGGATAGGTTCCGGGTAGGAAAATTAGGAACTGACGGGTATCGGGTCCGGTTTCGGTTTCCGTTTATAGGAAACGGGTACCCAGAACCGGAACCGATATTTTATATATTTATTTTTTTATATTATAATATTAAAGATCAACTTGCATAAATATCCACAGAGATATTTTATATACCCTGGATGTATCTAATTTGAATTTATAATATTAGGGAGTTCAACTTGCATCCTGAAGTTCTGAGCAACGCGTAAATTCATCAAACAATGCATTTGAATCAAAGATCATATTGTTCTCTTATGCGTTCAAAAGAGCAGTAGAGGTAAACGTGAATCATTCTTCCATATGTCTAGCTTTATCTAGTAGAAATGACTGATCAGTATACCTTTATCACTGAAGAAAGAGACTAGAGACAATATTTTACTTCCAGATTGATCTTTAGTCATGTGTATTTGAGGTAATTGTCTTGCACATATCATTTGGAAATCATTGTTCGTAATGCATCACAAATTAGATTTTTTTTACAGGGTACCCGGAACCTACCTGGAACCATAGGGTCCGGGTAGGGTCCGTGTATAGGGTCCAACTGGGTAGCTTCCGGGTCCAAATTTTAGGAACCGGTCACTTACCGAGTAGGGTCCGGGTAACATAAAAAAAATAGGGTACTCGGACCCGCACACCCCTACGGCTCATGAGTGGTGCTAAGATATTAATTATGCACCTAGAATTGAGTCAAGAATCTTTTAGATTGTATGCTAGTCTCTTAGGAAGTTGTGTGGTTTCTTTTTGGGTCTTGTATCTCCTTGTTTATTGAGTAATGTCTCTTGGGCTTCTATGCCCAATACTGGTGTATGTATTATATATATGAGCATTCTCTTGTAACCATAATCAAGTGAAGACAATACACATTATCTTCTTTTTCCATTTTGACATGGTATCAAAGCATGTGATCTTTTGATCCAAACTCAACTTCACATTACCAAGTCTCCCTCCCCTCAGGGGGAGGGGGGCACCGATCATCTCTCATCATCCCTCTCGCCGACGGCAATTGCAGCATCGAACCCACCACCAGCGACATCGAGATCATCATCAACACCGTCGAGCTTGTATATGTGCTTAGCTCCTATAAGGCAGACTGTGTTCAAGACCATGAGCTACGATCCTTTGACTCGACCCTCCACCAGCATGCAACCCATGTCATCTCAACTCTAGTGGCCGGTGTCGATGTCCATTCACTTTCCTTCGAAACCCTTGGGGAAGTCACCGGATGCCTCATCGACGCGAACCAAGAAGCAGTCAAGATCATATTGGAGTACAAGGACAACACAAAGGTCTTTAGTTCTCTCCAATTCTGTTTGGAGAGAGAGAGACCTCGCCTCTCCAATTCTCTTTTTAAATGAGCACTGTGTTGCTTCCTCTTATTCAATTATGCATGCAGGAGTCCCCCAAATCCCACAATCGTACTCATTTTATGTTCTCCTTTAAATACCCATCATCTTTCTCTTCTTCCGCTTTGTCCTGCATTGTTTTTTTCCTTCTTACTCTTCCATATGCTTTGATCGGTCGAGAGACTCATCACGCTCTGAACTTTTGGCGTCAGTCTCATGAATCACCTCTTTCCCCCATCTGGGTATTCTCATTTCTCCATTCTCCGTCCAAAACCTATTTGATGAATTGATTCAGAGAGCATCAAGATGTGTTCCTTCGAGCTTCAACGGTTCGGTTTCGTCCATCCCGACATCTTCTACAACATTGCAACATTCTCATCTCTTCAATCACGGTGTCACAACACAGCCTCCTCCTCAATCACCAGAGCACAGCCTCCTCAATCACCGGAGTAGCTGTAACGGCCTGAATTTTTGGTCGTATTTTAGATCGTGTGTATCAGTATTTTATTTCAGTCGTCTGGTTGACTTTCTCGTTCATATGTTTCTTGTTAAGTATGTGCGACTCTGTTTTTCCGTTTTTATCGTATCATCGTTAATTGATCATCCAGTTTAATTAAAAACTTTAATTTAATTATTTTGTAATTACTTTTGTTATTTTTACTAATTACTTTTGGTATTTTAATAATTACATTTTAAAACTTACTTAATTAATTAATCCTACTCATTCAGTTTAGATTGTGATAGGGAATGAATCTATTTGTTAGCCAGATTCATTTCATTTGAGTAAGTCAACAAACATCACAACCCATCCTAATCCAACACCTAAACACATTAAAAATGTTCCCTGATAATTCTTCTCAAGGCAAATAAGCTACGTCTTCTCCCCGATAAAAACATCAACAAATCCCAACTGCAAACCCATCTTGAAACCTGCAAACAAATCTTACGACAACCAATTTCTCAAACCCATCATCTCCTACAAGAAAACCCTTCTGCAAACAGTTTCACCAAAAATCATTCTGTAAAACCATCAGAACCCAAATTCTCTTCACAAATCAGCCCGTCTACAAATTCAATCTCCAAACTCAAAAGAAATAGGGAAGCAAACAAAAACCGAATCTGAAATCTATACTTCAGAAACCCAAATCAAAACTATACAAAGTTCAGATTCAAACAAATCTGAAAATAATTTCAGATTTCAAACCCAATCAAAATAACCTCAAATCCCAAACATACTCCACTTTCAAACCCTCAAAACTTCAATCCCTACTTCTTCTTCCTCCCCTCCTTCCCTCGACCCCTCACCCTCACTGTTCGCGCGCCGATACCGATGAACTGCGCACGCCAAGCCAGCTGCGCCGCTGCCGCCGTGATCCTGCGCGCTGCAGCCACCGGAGCAAGGCCGTGCGCGTCGCCCAGCAGTGCTCCGCCGCCGCCAGGAGCCGTCGTCCGGCGCCTCTCCCCCTCCGAACGCCGTAAGTCCTCTTCTCCCTTGCGTCCTTGTGCTTTGCTGCCGTCGATTTGTAAACAAAGTGAACAAAAAAAGGGAAACTGAAAGAAGATAAGAAGACAGAGTCAGAGAAAGGGGGAAAGAAAGTTAAGAGAGAAGAGAGAGACAGGGAAAGAAGAGAGTGAGAGAGAGGTAGATAAGAATTGGTTATTTAATACTATTAAGTTGTCACATGTAACTTTTTAACCATGTTACTTTAGTCAAACCTTACAGATAGACTTATTAATAATTTTAACCATGTCATTATATTAGCTTAACCATGTCATTATTTAATATTAAGTAAAATTTAGTTATTGTTAATACTAAAATTGATGTTAGTTTGTTAATGATAAGTTTACCATGTTGATATGATTAAATATTGTTAGTGTAAATAAATAATGTGTACCCTGTTTATATAACCCAATATAAACACCGCCCTAGCCTGAGACCCTAATAAAATTAGACAAACCCAATTCAGGGATTTACTTAATATTTTGTGTAACTCGCAATAACTTTAATTCGTTTATATGTTTAACCAAAACAGAGAATGAAGAACACTGTAACGTAGTACCCATCAAAACAAACCCAACGACACCAAAATCACTAAAATCGGACTAGCGTACGATTTTTAATGAATATTTGAAATTAGGTGATCATTTGGCCATTTTCATGTAAAGTTGTATAACTAAAAGTCTACACGTTAAATGACGCGTGAAATAACTACCACGACATTCGTGACTAAAAATGTACTCCAACGGCATATAATTTGATATACCTTAGTTTAGAACTATAACAAGAATAACTAGCTTTCTGTGTCAAATCCGTTAATTCTCATTTTCAGCACTTTTATTAATTATAATAAATGTTGTTATCTAAAGACACAGATAACCACGCCCCTAGCTACACCTGCTCGGACACCCGAAATCATCTATAACAGGCAAGTACACATTTTTACATGTCTTATAACCGCTGCGGTTGATTGTATAAATTGAGATATTCCGTTTGGCAAGTATATTATTTTTCTACAAATTTTCAAGGTGCAAGTATTTACCACCCGCAAGTATACTATTTTTCTACAAATTTTCAAAGGCGCAAGTTTTATCATCAGCAAGTGCACTTTTTACAACTGTCGCATTTAATTGGTTAAAGTGAGATGTTCTGATATGCAAGTTGTGTTTGTTCTCCACGTTTAATTATTGTTTCATTTGAAACTGCATATGTTACTTTTGTGCATTACAAGATATAGGCTTAAGCTTGTGCGTGTGTGTGGACATGTTAGTTGATTGCAAAAGACACAATATAGACTTGTTGGCCCGGTTGGCTACACATAGACTTGCGGCCTGTTTGGCAAATCAAAGCGGCATGTTTGGCAAATCATAGCGGCCTGCTTGGCAAATCATAGAACAAAATGGCCTGTTTGGCTACTCTGGCTTGTGCCAGCACTATAACTCCTGATGGCTCGGTTGGCTGTATCTGGCTCGTGGTCCAGACAATAAAAGAACACTTGGGTGGGGTTGGGTTCCCGGCACTAGCCGGTAGTAAATGGGTCGCCTTCGGGGGCACTTGAAGGTGTATTCATTTACTATTCGTCTACGGTGGGGGCCTTAGTCACGAACTTGCACACATTTTCGAATTGATTGAAATGGATATATGGACGTGTTTAAACATGTAAACTACTGTTATTTCCCTTTTAGTAGTGTTGTCATCTTTAATAGAATTGCCATGCTATTTACTTTGCACACTACACGTGCCATGTTGTTACTTTACGTATCACTCTTGTCATGCTATTACGTTGCACACCACACTTGCCATGCTATTACATGTTGTTACTTTACGTATCACTCTTATCATGCTATTACTTTGCACACCAGACTTGCCATGCTATTACTTTACACCCTACACCTGCCATGCCATTGTTATGCACACTACACATGCATGTTGTTACTGCGCATAATACATTGTCATGCTTTAATTATTGAAATCATATTGTGTCATTTTGAAAACCTTGCCGAGGGTCTTTTACTTCTGACGTTTTAAATCTTGTCGAGCGACCCTCGCTGACGTATATTTCCTTATTTTGTGAAATATACGTCAGGTATTAGACAGATTTGCAGAGGAGCAAGCATAGAGACTGAGCAAGTTGACCAGAGTGCCTAGACGCCGTGATCCGCTACTGGAGAACAACGAGCCTTCGCATCGCCGCTAAAGTTTAATATTTGTGTTAACTATATTCAGGTGTAAATCTGGTTGTGTTTCTGTTTCTAATGGCCATGCTAGGCCTTATTTGTGTACATGTAAATCTGGACATTGATGTAATAATGATAAAACTCTATATTGTTTTGAGTTTGCATGCAAGGATCTGCTTATGGTTTAATCACAGACGCTTATTGGGCTGGAGCTTCACCGCTTCAGTCCAAGCGGGCCCGCTCGCGTCCTCACTCCCAAGTATAATGGGAAGCGGGGCGTGACATGTTTTAGTGGTGGCCCATGCAGGTCATGCACTCGGAACAATATGGATGTCATTATTAACCAGATTGTCTATATAGATCTTGTACACAAATGTTTACCTTATTTCTTGTTTCAGCATGGCAGGAGGACACAACACCAAGAATGGGAATGGTAATGGTAATGCAGCTAACAGAGGTACTGATATCAATGAACTTCTCGGAGTCATAAGGGGGATGTTGGAAGTCCAGCATCAGCTGATTCAGCAGGGACAGCAACCTGCTCAGATTGCACCGACGCCGCCCCCTAAGGCTGAACCTAGAGTTAGACAGTTCCATGAGTTACAACCCAGGAGCTTCTCTGGAAAAGAAGGGCCTCTATGGGCTGATGAATGGGTTCAAGGGACTAAAGATAAGCTGAGTGCTGCACGTATCCCTTAGGCTGGATGGGTTGATGTAGCGAAACTACAGCTGACCGACAATGCTAGGAGTTGGTGGCAACTGGAAGAGAAATTTCTGGTCAGACCGATCTCTTGGGGCATGTTTAAGGAAAGGTTCGATGCTAAATACTTTCCCAAGGCAGCCAAAAGAGAGCTTCAACAGCGTTTCACTAACCTGGTCCAAGGAGATAGGACCGTGGACGAGTATGAGGCTGAATTTGCTATGCTTAGCCGTTTTGCACCTCATATGGTTGAAGACACTGAAGACTGTGCGTTTCAGTTTCGCAAAGGCCTGAATCCCAAGGTCCAAGCCTCGATGACCTCGGCGAGACCGACGACACTTCAGGACGTTCTGGATTGTGCACGTGAGCATGAGATTGTGGCAAAACTCCCCGAGGGACCTTCAGCTGGAGGAGGCAAGCGTCCCATGGAGTCACCTAAGATGGAGCCCAGAGAAAATTTTCGGCCTCTCCGGACCACGGAGTTCAAGAGGCCAACTGCTCCTGTCGACCGTACACAGCTGACCTGCCACTTCTATGGCAAGTCCAGACATCAGAGGCGAGATTGTAGGAAGAGGCTGAACCAATGCCTGATCTGCGGAGCACCAACACATGCTGCGAGGGACTGCACTCGCTATCGGAACCGTCAAGCATCTGATGGAGTACATGGACCTGCCCAATAGGAATCACCTCTGGATCCCCAGCGTCTCAGTCGGCACCAAACTTTCTACATGGTCGCCAAAGAAGTTAGAAATGACGAGCCGGTGACAAAGGATGACGTCTGAATCATGTCCTATCATCACATTTAATGATTCATATCATAAATGTGTCTATCTTAGGTTTGTCATATCCTAGTAGTTGTTTGATTGCTGTGATTTCAAACCCTAGATCCTTTCAACTCAGAAGTTTTCATTTCTCTATGTGTCTATTGCTTCCTCGATACTATGATATCACTTCCATCTTTCGTCTATCTGTTGTTACTTTAATTCTCATCTAGCTTAAGAAATTCCGAGGACGGAATTTTTCTTAAGGTGGGTAGAATATAACGGCCTGTATTTTTGGCCGTGTTTTAGATCGTGTGTATCAGTATTTTATTTCAGTTGTCTGGTTGAATTTTTCGTTCGTATATTTCTTGTTAAGTATGTGCGACTCTGTTTTTTCGTTTTTATCGTATCATCGTTAATTGATCATCCAGTTTAACTAAAAACTTTAATTTAATTATTTTGCTAATTACTTTTGTTATTTTTACTAATTACTTTTGGTATTTTAATAATTACATTTTAAAACTTAATTAATTAATTAATCCTACTCATTCACGTTTAGATTGTGATAGGGAATGAATCCATTTGTTAGCCAGATTCATTTCATTTGAGTAAGTCAACAAACATCACAACCCATCCTAATCCAACACCTAAACACATTAAAAATGTTCCTTGATAATTCTTCTCAAGGCAAATAAGCTACGTCTTCTCCCCGATAAAAACATCAACAAATCCCATCTGCAAACCCATCTTGAAACCTGCAAACAAATCTTACGGCAACCAATTTCTCAAACCCATCATCTCCTACAAGAAAACCCTTCTGCAAACAGTTTCACCAAAAATCATTCTGTAAAACCATCAGAACCCAAATTCTCTTCACAAATCAGCCCTTCTACAAATTCAATCCCCAAACTCAAAAGAAAGAGGGGAAGCAAACAAAAACCGAATCTGAAATCTATACTTCAGAAACCCAAATCAAAACTATACAAAGTTCAGATTCAAACAAATCTGAAAATAATTTCAGATTTCAAACCCAATCAAAATAACCTCAAATCCCAAACATACTCCACTTTCAAACCCTCAAAACTTCAATCCCTACTTCTTCTTCCTCCCCTCCTTCCCTCAGCCCCTCACCCTCACTGTTCGCGCGCCGATACCGATGAACTGCGCACGCCAAGCCAGCTGCGCCGCTGCCGCCGTGATCCTGCGCGCTGCAGCCACCGGAGCAAGGCCGTGCGCGTCGCCCAGCAGTGCTCCGCCGCCGCCAGGAGCCGTCGTCCGGCGCCTCTCCCCCTCCGAACGCCGTAAGTCCTCTTCTCCATTGCGTCCTTGTGCTTTGCTGCCGTCGATTTGTAAACGAAGTGAACAAAAAAAGGGAAACTGAAAGAAGATAAGAAGACAGAGTCAGAGAAAGGGGGGAAGAAAGTTAAGAGAGAAGAGAGAGACAGGGAAAGAAGAGACTGAGAGAGAGGTAGATAAGAATTGGTTATTTAATACTATTAGGTTGTCACATGTAACTTTTTAACCATGTTACTTTAGTCAAACCTTACAGATAGACTTATTAATAATTTTAACCATGTCATTATATTAGCTTAACCATGTCATTATTTAATATTAAGTAAAATTTAGTTATTGTTAATACTAAAATTGATGTTAGTTTGTTAATGATAAGTTTACCATGTTGATATGATTAAATATTGTTAGTGTAAATAAATAATGTGTACCCTGTTTATATAACCCAATATAAACACCGCCCTAGCCTGAGACCCTAATAAAATTAGACAAACCCAATTCAGGGATTTACTTAATATTTTGTGTAACCTGCAATAACTTTAATTCGTTTATATGTTTTACCAAAACAGAGAACGAAGAACACTGTAACGTAGTACCCATCAAAACGAACCCAACGACACCAAAATCACTAAAATCGGACTAGCGTACGATTTTTAATGAATATTTGAAATTAGGTGATCATTTGGCCATTTTCACGTAAAGTTGTATAACTAAAAGTCTACACGTGAAATGACGCGTGAAATAACTACCACGACATTCGTGACTAAAAATGTACTCCAACGGCATATAATTTGATATACCTTAGTTTAGAACTATAACAAGAATAACTAGCTTTCTGTGTCAAATCCGTTAATTCTCATTTTCAGCACTTTTGTTAATTATAATAAATGTTGTTATCTAATGACACAGATAACCACGCCCCTAGCTACATCTGCTCGGACACCCGAAATCATCTATAACAGGCAAGTACACATTTTTACATGTCTTATAACCGCTGCGGTTGATTGTTTAAATTGAGATATTCCGTTTGGAAAGTATATTATTTTTCTACAAATTTTCAAGGTGCAAGTATTTACCACCCGCAAGTATACTATTTTTCTGCAAATTTTCAAAGGCGCAAGTTTTATCATCAGCAGGTGCACTTTTTACAACTGTCGCATTTAATTGGTTAAAGTGAGATGTTCTGATATGCAAGTTGTGTTTGTTCTCCACATTTAATTATCGTTTCATTTGAAACTGCATATGTTACTTTTGTGCATTACAAGATATAGGCTTAAGCTTGTGCGTGTGTGTGGACATGTTAATTGATTGCCAAAGACACAATATAGACTTGCTGGCCCGGTTGGCTACACATAGACTTGCGGCCTGTTTGGCAAATCAAAACGGCATGTTTGGCAAATCATAGTGGCCTGCTTGGCAAATCATAGAACAAAATGGCCTGTTTGGCTACTCTGGCTTGTGCCAGCACTATAACTCCTGATGGCTCGGTTGGCCGTATCTGGCTCGTGGTCCAGACAATAAAAGAACACTTGGGTGGGGTTGGGTTCCTGGCACTAGCCGGAAGTAAATGGGTCGCCTTCGGGGGCACTTGAAGGTGTATTCATTTACTATTCGTCTAACGGCGGTGGCCTTAGTCACGAACTTGCACATATTTTCGAATTGATTGAAATGGATATATGGACGTGTTTAAACATTTAAACTAATGTTATTTCCCTTTTAGTAGGAATGCCATGTTGTCATCTTTAATAGAATTGCCATGCTATTTACTTTGCACACTACACGTGCCATGTTGTTACTTTACGTATCACTCTTGACATGCTATTACTTTGCACACGACACTTGCCATGCTATTACATGTTGTTACTTTACGTATCACTCTTGTCATGCTATTACTTTGCACACCAGACTTGCCATGCTATTACTTTACACCCTACACCTGCCATGCCATTGTTATGCACACTACACATGCATGTTGTTACTGCGCACAATACGTTGTCATGCTTTAATTATTGAAATCATATTGTGTCATTTTGAAAACCTTGCCGAGGGTCTTTTACTTCTGACGTTTTAAATCTTGTCGAGCGACCCTCGCTGACGTATATTTCCTTATTTTGTGAAATATACGTCAGGTATTAGACAGATTTGCAGAGGAGCAAGCATAGAGACTGAGCAAGTTGACCAGAGTGCCTAGACGCTGTGATCCGCTACTGGAGAACAACGAGCCTTCGCATCGCCGCTAAAGTTTAATATTTGTGTTAACTATATTCAGGTGTAAATCTGGTTGTGTTTCTGTTTCTAATGGCCATGCTAGGCCTTATTTGTGTACATGTAAATCTGGATATTGATGTAATAATGATAAAACTCTATATTGTTTTGAGTTTGCATGCAAGGATCTGCTTATGGTTTAATCACAGACACTTATTGGGCTGGAGCTTCACCGCTTCGGTCCAAGCGGGCCCGCTCGCGTCCTCGATCCCAAGTATAATGGGAAGCGGGGCGTGACAGTATCAGCACAGCCTCCTCCTCAATCATCTGCCCATTGCAGCATCTCTTCGGCCCCCAGCGGCCTCGGCACCAGTGGCATCTCTTCGGCCCCCAGCGGTCTCGCCCCCAACGACATCTCTTCGGTCCCCAGTGGCCTCACCCCTAGAGGCATCTCTTTGGCCCCCAGTGGCATCTCTTCAGCCCCCCAGCGGCCTCGGTCCCATGCGACATCACCCCCAGCGGCACCTCATCTGCCCACCTCGGCCTCGGCCCCCGGCGGCATCTAATCGAAGCACAGCCTCATCGGCCCTCTACGGCCTCAGCCCCCTGCGGTCTCATGCAAGCGACACCTTATCAGATTCTTGTAGCCTCGGTCCCCTGCGATCTTTGCCCTTAGCGGCACATCATTGGAGCACAGCGTCCTCGGCCTCTGCGGCCTCGATCCACAGCGACCTCTGCCCCCTTGCGGTACTTTCTCGACCCAGCGGCCCTCTCTAACTCTGCGGCCACAATGTTCTCTGCACTCTCCAACCAATGCATCTTGCACTCTGCAGCCATCCGATATCGTCATTTCCTAGATCTTCTTCCGAATCGTTGCCACTACCTCTCCAAACTCAACGTTACGCCTTGAGTTTGAGGGGGGGAGGGGTGTTAAGATATTAATTATGTGCCTAGAAATGAGTCAAGAGTCTTTTAGATTAGTGTGCTAGACTCTTAGGAAGTTGTGTGGTTTCTTTTTGGGTCTTGTATCTCCTTGTTTATTGTGTAATGTATCTTGGTCTTCTATACCCAATAATGATGTATGTATTATATATATGAGCATTCTTTTGTAACCATAATCAAGTGAAGACAATACACTTTATCATCTTCTTCCATTTTGACAAGTGGTTGTCGAAAAAACACCCACATAGTCTAAACAGATCAGGATCACCATGTTCGGATGGGTCAAAACAGGTTCATGGGTTCATGTCGTATTTGGGTTGAGCTGTCGGATCCGGTATATGGGATTAATGTGTGTCAAATAATACTTGATTAAAAAATGATTAGGCGCATTAACGTGACTGCATATATATGAGTGGCTGCCGAAAAAAACAGCCACATAGTCTAACAAGATTAGGATCTCTGGTTTCGGATGGGTCAAAACGGGTTCAGGTAGTATTCGGCTTGACCCGCTAGAACTGGTATATTAGATTAATGTGAGTCATATGATATCAGATTAAAAATGATAGGTTCACAAACGTGACGACTCGTGAGAGGCTACCTGTTAAATACATGGGCTTAGCCCATTTGGCAAGTAGATAAATTCTACCGGAGGAGCAAGGCCCACTGAGAATGGTACGTCTCAGCCCAATAGCCCCGAGGCCCGCCCAAGGAAGGTAGACACTTACCGAGTCAAATCTACCACAACTCATTTCTCATGGGTTGAATATGTCAACCTCATCATCATGGCTCACTTAATTGGCCACTAATGAGGGAATTATGGGCTATATTCATGGGGTAGTTAATCCCATGAATCCACCTTAATAGCCTAAATTATGGTGACCATTATCTCCATTAACACCATGTGATTAAATGGGAAATAAAGGAGGAGATTAAGGAGGGCGGTTACACAAGGGAGGCCACTTCATGAGTGGGAGGTTACAAACCATGAATGGTGTGAGATAAATACTCAAAAGATCAAAGGAGAAAGGGGAAGCTAGATCCACATCTAAGGCTAAGTTCCATACTGCACAACACCTTCATCTCCCTCCTTAATATTTTCCACTTCATCTTGCTCTATATGTTTTCATCCATTAGATACTAATTTGAGCGTCGAAGGGGAATTGGTCGGGCCCCAACCCCGATCTCCTAACGATCTTCTCATGTTGCAGGATTACAGAGATACCGCGTAGCTAGGTTAGCGTCCATCCGTGAAGTCCGATCCTAGTCACTTCGACCCGGAGATGCTCGTTCACTGATCCCTCTCCAATAGCTGACAAGGCTCCATCCCGATGTAACGACCCATAGTGCCATATACAATAGGGCCTATATATTTGCATGATACATAGTGTATTTCTGTTTACTCTATAGTGTATGTATGTATGGATATGTTTGTGGTGTGTATAGAAGTCTTGTAGTGTGTGTAGTAACTACTATGTTGGTTGCCTATGGATGCCTATTGGGGTGCATGTCTAGCTATATGGATGTGTTATGGTATGTTTATGTGTCACTCCCCGCTTCCCTAAAATGGAGGCGAGACGTGAGAATGTCCGCACGAGAGTGGAGCTGTGTAGCCCCAAACCCGATAAGCGTCAATAAAACATAAGCAGTTCCCTGTAACCACAAACGGAACAACAATAATAACACAAGGAGAGACAGAAATAAAATCTCATATCTCATAATTTGTCCAACATGAAAATTAAGTTCAACATCCAGAAAAGCCACCAGGCTAAAAGAAAGAGTCTAAAGGCCCAGAATAAGGCCAACAAAAGGAACAACGTAACAAGTATAGGTGCCACACACCGACAACTAAACAACAGTCTAAACAAAAGGGAAAGCTCAACGAAGACACTAGGACTGGTCCCCAGTGTCCACGTACTCCTCGCCAAACACAAGCTCGGGCTCGGCGTCAGCAAACACCTCGTCCTCAACAATGTACTCAGGCTCAGGGTCTAACATGTGTCACCCAAAAGAGTAAAGGGGCACATGTCAGCAAGTCTAAAAGACTTGGACAAGGAAACTGAAAGTGAGGCAAACTAACAACCTAACAGTTATAGTATGCATGACATGGCAGTTATAACATGAGTGCACAAGCAAGACACGGTGAAACAATAAGTACAAGAGAACAATTTATCAGGACAAGTCAAGAGTTGCCAAGCTACTAACAATATCAATCTTTTCACTAGTCACGTTTCAAGTTGTTTGTAGATGTTTACGCCTTACAGCTGAACGGTTTGGCATTCACGCTGATTGGCCGCTTAACACTACCCCAGAACCCAGAGTTTACGCCTTACCACTGCAGTTGCTGATCGGGCAGACTCCCAGTTGATTGGCCGCTTAACTCTTACCCCCAATACCCACATGTGAATGAGCCAGGGTCCCTGTACATGAGCTCAGTAAATGAGCCAGGGTTGCCCCGCACAAGAGCTCGTTTCCTGGATCACAACCAGGAGCGTATTCCATTTGGCATAGGGGTGCACCTAGCCTCAATCATTTCACAAGATGTAGCGAAGCTACGCAATCACGGAAACACTTAAAGAATGCAATGACATGACAATTAATTTGCGTACCGTTAATGAAAATTAAACATGACATGGTAGTTGTGCAACATGATAAATGTTGGATCTAGCTTCGTTGTCAAGCTAGTTCCTAAATTTGCGCCTAGGCGAGTATCATTTTGTCGCCTAGTCTCTTTTACGCCTACAACAAGCAAATGGCCTAAGATATGGCCCAAAACCCTAAGTGGCAAGTTTCACTTGCCTAGCACCGAGGATGACGATCAACGAGGGTTCGTCCCACGGACGCTAATCTACGGGGAAGTCGCTGTTATGGAGAAACAATCATCAAAACAACATTCATTTCATTAGGGTTTCACAAAAACACAACGGGTTATGAAAACATTAAGAGATCGATTATTACCGTATCGGAAGCGGAAGAATGATGCCGAGCAAGCACGGCAACGGAAGAAACGCTCCGGGGAACCTAGGGTTCAGATCTGGAATGGATGGGGAAAATATGGAGAAATGGGGTTTGATGTGGATTTTGGGGGTTTGATGAAAGTTTGAGGAAGATGAGAGGTAGAATGTGTTAAGTGAGGGTTTGGATGATGGATTTTGCGCTTGGGATGAAGGAATAAGGGTTTGAGGTAGTAGGGGGCTCAATGGGGGGAGAAATTAGGTTTAGAGTTGAAGAAGAAGAAGAAGAAAACGTTTGGGAGGGGTTTAAATAGGAAGTGCTGGCGACTGCCCAGAAATTAGGGTTTCGACACTGATTAGTCGGTCAAAGAAGGTTGGCTGACCGACTAGTTTAACAACTAGTCGGTCGGTCGATTAACTGTGACCGACTAACACCAAGCAGCGAAAAATAGGGAAAAACCTGGGTAATGAATTAGTCGGTCAAAGAACAACCACTGACCGACTAGTTTGGGAACTAGTCGGTCGGTTGACCAATGCAGACCGACTAAGTCCAAACAGTAACTCATGTACAAAAATAGGATTTAGATTTAGTCGGTCAAAGAACAACTACTGACCGACTAGTTCGTCATCTAGTCGGTCGATGAACGTTCTTAGACCGACTAAGAATGAATTGTACTTGGTGTCAAAAATGATCATAGAGCTAGTCTGTTAAAGAACGATTGCTGACCGACTAGTTTGCAACCTAGTCGGTCGACCAATGTTCTTAGACCGACTAACGATAAACAGTAACTCCTGAGAAATTTACAAAGCCAACTAGTCGGTCCATGAACGTTTGCCGACCGACTAAATCGTCATCTAGTCGGTCGGTTCCCCTTCTTGTACCGACTAACGTGCACCAAAAGTTCCGAAATGGAGCGCGAAGCTCCGGGATCGATTCCTAAGACTCCTAGGCTTGATCTAACAATAAGATATGACCGATATGAAGCCCGTCACGAATGACTTACTCCAAAATCGACGATTCTAAGGAAGAAGCTAAGAAAACACGACGAAACGATCGAAAATGAAAGCTACGGAGAAGAAAACCACGCATAAGGAGAAAATCCACCAAAACATATAATATAATATAATAAATCCAGATACATGAAAACCAGTCGTTACATCATGGTTGCATCTCGTATGGTGTAATGATATGTGTAGGGATTTGGTGATATTGGTCACTTTTGAAGTGCAGTGCATAAAGTAATGTAATAGATATAGTAATGTAGTAGATATATTAGTGCCTAGTTATATATTAATGTAGTATGGTATTATTATTATTATTATTATTATTATGTATTATGATCATTATTATTTATTAAGTATTATTACCTTTTATGTGTAATAGAAAATGGGTTATGTAAAGAGGCTAGTGTGAATAGGGTTGTGGTTAGGGGTATTTTTGTAATTCGTGGGGGATGTGTGCATAGTAGAAGGGCAGATTTGTAATTAAGTTTATGTGTGTGTAGTAGGATGACATGTGTAAAGGTAGTAGGATTTCTAGAAGGGATATGTTTAATAAAGGAATGGCAAACTTGTAAATAAGTGGAACTTTCAAAGAGATATTCTTATCCCATTTTCTTCTACAAGTTTCTTCTTTCTTCTTTCATTTGTTTTCTCATTTCCCCTTTCTTGGTCGAATTACCCAGCAAAATCAAAACAAAAAAAGGAAAGAAAAAGAAAGAGAGAAAGGGAGAAAGAAAGAAAGAAAAAGGGAAGAGCGAAGGGAATAAGCAAAGGAAAATGAAAAGGAAAAGGGAAGGAGAGGAAGAGGAAGAAGGAGGAGAAAGAGGAGAGAGGCTCACCTCATCAAGGAGTGAGGTAGGATACCCATCTCCACTTAGGATACTTTTTACGTGCGTATTATTTATAGAAAATCTTGCCTTTGTGATGTTGGATTTGTTCTGGAAATTTCAGCAAATCTGTCTCCGTGTTTAGGCATGATTTCTGCCCAAATTAGATTTCAGAAAAATCTAAAATAATTATAGTCATGTAGATCTCGAAATCCTACCCCAAAATCATATAAGATATGATATATATTCAATTCAAAAATTAAGAGAAAAGGGGCTTTTTCTGAAACATATCTAATTTCTGGCAGTTTTGACACCCTGCACAATTTCGACTGTAACATAAATTGTACCTATCCATTTTCTGCAAAATTATACATTTTGGATATCTGGGCTTCAAGAGCTACAATTTTTGCCTCGGGTGAAAAACTTAGATTCTGACTGCTATAGGGTGATATCTGCTGTTTAAGTTGAGTCCTGTTTTCTGAATTTAAACAGAATTGGTACAACTTAGTAAACATGCCTTTATAATTAGCATGCTCATCCTAATTTTCTGATATTCTATATCTGGAACACTGACTAGTGTATCTACAACTTTCATTTAGAAAGTTTTGTTAAATTCTTATTATAAATGGGTGATATCAGCCACTGTTGTATGACCTTCTGCAATTTCCTGCATGCTGATATCAGCCACTGATGTAACGACCCGTATTTTTCAATACATTTAATTACGTACTAGTCATAACCCATGCCCGCGAGCACGGTTCATTTAAGATTTTCCCCCGCAAAATCTTATTCCCCCAAAAAATTATTTTCACAGCCAAAATTGCGCGGAACAACAAATTAGCATAAAAATATTTAGCGGCACGGACGCCTTCGGTGCGGAACAACAAATTCGACGCGGGCGCCTTCGACACGGAACAACAAATTAGAGTAAAAAAATCGACGCGAACGCTTTAGGCGCAGAACAACAATTTAGCGGAATTTCGGATTTATGAACAAAGTTGTCTGAACACTTCTGTATACGATTACCTTTACTTCTATTTTGGATCCCCCAAGAAAAACATTGATGTCCGTAAATATAAAACTCCGATGAAGCCATGGATTAAATGCTTGCAGCAACATGACATAGACAATATGTTAGGAAATGGAGTTGTTGGTATCCTATCTGAATCTTCAAATGTATGGGAAAGAAGAGCACCATTAACCCATGCTCATTGTGCTTGTCTTCCCCTCAGTGGGAAGGGCAATAACAGAGTCGATCATATTATTGTTCAGCCAAGTACTAAACATATATTTAATGATGCACAGTATGCAGATGTTGGCTGTGAAATATATTTAATTCATACTTGGCAGTTGTTGCAGCTGGAGATGATTCTGCCAGATAAAGCATTTGCATTTTCCTCCCACGGTCTCAAGGCTCAGCACAAAAACATGCCTTTGTTTGATAAGGTAACTACATTATGATGTTACATTCAATATATGTTTCCCTTTGATAGCCTCATTGTGTTAACACCTACTGGGGCTTGCATAATTATTTTTGCATGTAGATTCTTGAGGATAGGGTCACATTAGATGATAACTTATATTCAATTCCAAACAGATCAAGCATTGAGGGTAACTCACGGGCAGTAAGATTTGGAGAAGATGAAGATTTCATGAACAGACATAGTTTTACAAAAACAAAATATTGCTGATGTTGTTACAAAAACGTCATTGTTAAGATAATGTACTAAAATTGCTTCAAAACATATCATAGCCTATGCTGAGTCTGCTCACATAATGAGATGGTTGTAGTAATGTTTTTGACCATACAAAAAATGAAATCATTCTACTGTTTTTAAAGCAAGCAAACAGACTCCGATTTAAAGTGCATCAATATCAAATCATACAAAGAGTACAAATGTATACCAACATAAATAAACCTAAGTCTCAGAGTCCAAACCGATTCCAAACACACTTAAATGGTCTTAATGAACTACCAAGATTAGAGTCTTTTTACTCTATTGATATATCAACTCAAGAAATAACATCGTCGTTGAGAAAGAGTGTGGCCAGCTGATCGGTGGGGGTGACAGCCTACTGCTGTTGGGCAACATTCCTCAGAACATTCATTGCATCACCAACTTTTGCTTTTAGAGCTTCGGGGGACTCCAATAGATGCAGAACTTTATTCTGGTCCATCTCAAGAAGCATACATGTCACTTTCGCTACAGATTCATGTTCCAGCTGATCCACAATGGGGTAGAGACTCTCTCCAAGCATCGTTCTTTGTTGTTCAGGAGTTACATTAGCCAAGGCTGAAGCTAATGCCACAATAGGGATTGGTTACAACATGCCAGCATCACGTAACGGCAAGCCACCCATGTCATATGGGACAGAAAGCGTCCTCCAGCAACACCAAGCATTGACACGTCAGACATGTTGCGACCTGTAGGGTAGCGATAGACACGACCACCTCGAGAAAGCATCTGCTGCTGAAGCATTGGCATTCTACCTTGAGAATTACATTTTCCATAGAAATAAGTCATTTTAGCTTAGTAATAAAACTTTCCATAGAATTACGTTACACTCTATGAAATTAAACCACCACAAATTCTCACTTAAAATGACAACACAATTCATCCTTTAAAACCTCACACATCCAATCAAAATTCAACTCAATTTGATTCAGAACATACAATATCTGAAGTCTATAAGATTAACATATAAAAAATTTCAATGGAATGTATAGATCGATAAATATGAATAAATGGCATATCTGGCAGATTGGAGAGCATATATGTCAACTGTTGCTATCAATGGACTATATGTGATTATCAACATACGTTTTGGTGAAAATATCGATATGGATTATGGTATAGAACAAACAATGAATAGCAGATGATCTCTTAATCAGTTTACAAATAAGTATTCAAAATGTTGTCCAAGTATTTGTATCCATATATTTGAACTGGAACCACATGTTCAAGTCTAAAAGTCATTATACATACCTAATATGCAACTTGACAACCACATGTATTCCTGTCAACCTCAAAATCCCCATGATTCACACTCCAAAAAAATTAAAAGGGAACTGGAGAACTGGAGAAGGGAAGGAATTCATGCTACTCATCTTCATAGATTGGCCAAACTTATGCCATTAAGATCAGCTATAGGAGCATTGGTTCACCATTGTCCCATAAACCGCATTTCACCTTAATTTCTCCATGCAGACTTTGCTTCCAATATTTTAATTGGTGCATCAGAGACAAATGCCATTTTCTTACGATGTAGATGGATGCAATTTTTCGAACATGCAGCTATTTACCAAGTTCTTAATTTTTTTCTTTGAATAAACCTGAACGTTATCGCTATTTTATAACTTTCTTTTGTTTGAGATATAACTTTTGGTTCTACGTCTGAAATTTGGGATAAACACAGTGGTGTTGCCGTGGTTTCATACCCACAGTTTCAGAATAACAAAGAAACATGCTCAAAGATATTACATACACCTAAGATGAGATTAATTTTGTCAGCCTCAAACAACAATCATCATATATCTTTGTTAAGAGGATGAAACACATGCCAAAGATGAGACTCTCAAAAAATTCGAACTGTAAGTTTTTTAACTACAACATCAAAATCCCCATCATTCACAAACATACACCCACGGACATTAATTTTCAGAATATCAAAGAAATCTATTCAAAGAACTGACATACACCCAAGATAAGAGGATGACACACATGGCAAAGATGAGATTAAACAGAGGATAACATCCTGTAATTTGTTGGAACTTGAGTCCTCATGTTTGACAATTTGAGAGAATAAATAGTGTTTGTTGAGATTAACCAGAGGATGAACATCGTGTAATTTAATGGAACCTGAGTCCTGATGTTTGACAATTTGAGAGATTGAACAATGTTTGTTGAGGTTGAGGTAACACACATGCCAAAGATGAGGTCATGTAAATTACTTTCATTGTTTTTTTAGTATCCGAAATTCCATATCAAGAGGATGATACACATGCAATTAAGAGGATGACACTTGCCAAAGATGAATAACCTCAAACTTAAACTTAAACATAGACATGCTCAAACAATGTATAAACATACTCAAACTCAAACTTAAACACAGACTGACAAAAGCTTCACCTTAGAGACGAACATCCACTGGACTAAGGCAAAGGCAATTCCAATCCTTGATGAGCTGGAGGATGAGACAGGTGGCCTTGCAGGTTGACCGACCCACGGATGAGCTCGATGCGAGTGAGGCCGCATGACTTCGAAAGTATCTAGGCTTTTCAGCGGAGGTTGAAGAAGGGAAACTGTAATGGGATGAGAGAGATCAATGGTGCGTGCGTGCGGCTGCATGATCAAAAGTAAAGAATCAGCAAAAATGTAGGGAAACAAACATGTATTGCCTCATTGAAGGGCTCTCTTCTAGAAAGAAGGGATTCGAGAATCTTAACAGGTAATATGTGAAACAGTTTTGAAGCTCGCCTATTTTTAGTCCAAATAACGACAACATATCAAACTAAAATATTCATGAGCGAATAAAAACATGTAAATTAGGATGATAAACTCTCAATTAAATAGGCATTTAGCTTGATCTTGATACCACCAGTGTTATAGCCTACTATAAAACAAACGATAGCAATGGCTAATACTAAAAATTGAATATCCATCAGAAAAAAATTCTGTCCCCAAAATTATGACATTAACAATTTCCACCGCGACATAATAAGCAAATTAACTATTCTCATAAATCAATATATCATTCTCTCATAAACATTATACATTATAAATAATCACATGATTAGCACTCACATAGCATTTTTTAATAAATAATAGGCCAAGAACTGAACTTCAAGAGTTTTCCAAATGGGTATTACAAAAATAGCATCAAGATTAGAGCTTTTTGTACCATTTGAGACTGGACCGTGTCACTCGCTCTTGATTTCCATGATGCTCTTCACATTTGGGGTGTACAGAGAGTAAACTGCCGCATGACTCGTCACCACCTCGAGCTGAGACGTATATCAATATATCATTCTCTCATAAACATTATACATTATAAATAATCACATGATTATCAATAAAAGTAATTAAACATAACATATGAAGAGATGACAGAGGCATTCACATAAGAGGGAATGCCAAGCAATAACTGAAGGCACTTGGCCAATTATAAAGCCAAAATTTGATATCCCTATTTTCTCCATAAGAAAATTTAATATCACAACAAAAACAGTTACTACATATACAAACGCCGTTCAAAATGCAGGAACTCCAATCAATTGTTTGTCATCTAATTTTTCCAAGCTATGCATATTAAACAATTCAGACTTAATATCAATGACGTCTATAGCGAACATTTAATACTGCTGCCATAAGAGCATTTAAACAATTTTTTAATCATTTCCAAAGTCATTTAAACAATTTTCAAAAGAGCTCTCAGATATAATCTTCTGAACTCTAATTTAAACAATTTTTTAAACAATTTTTAAAAAACTGCCATAAGAGCTCCATTTAAACAATCAAAAGTCATTCAAACAAACACTTAATACTGATATAATCTGGAAAATCTTCTGGCAATTAAGCATTAAGTGTACTTGGAAAACATCAGGATTTTTAAATGGAGCTTGGAAGTTAAGTTGATCCAATTATAGGAGCTTGGCACTTAACAAAACAAAGAAAAAACCAAAACGTACAGAGGAAATGAAAGGAAAAAAGTGATAACAGAAGATGCTTAACTGCCAATAAGAGCTCCTATAAGAATGGAAAAAGCTCCTATAATTGGATCAACTTAACTGCCAAGCTCCATTAAAAAAATTTCAAAAGTCATTTAAACAAACACTTAATACTGATATAATCTGGAAAATCGTCTGGCAATTAAGTATTAATACTGATGTACTTGGAAAATCTTAACAAAAAAAAAGTGATAACAGGAAATTTTATAGGGAGGTGGGGTTAAATGCTGGTAATTAAGTATTAATATTGATGTACTTGGAAAAGCTCCTATAATTGGATCAACTTAACAAAAAAAAGAAAAGCCGACCATGCAAACAACAGATGGAATGAAAGGAAAAAAGTGATTACAGGAAAAAAAGTTTACCTTTTTAAGATGATGCTGGCTGAGAAAATGCTCCAAGGGAGGTGGGGTTAACTGCGACAACTCAGAAGGAGAAAATGAAGATCAAATGGAAGCAGATCTTAACAAAGATCAAATGAAAAACTTCAAACCCAATTGATGGCAGATGTTACCTGCGATGGGAGAGGAAGAAATTGATGGGGATGCTCTTGAGGCTGACGGATGCTCTGGCAGATGGCGAAACCAATTGCTGGCGGAACCAATTGCTGGTGGATGCTCTGGATCATTTTAATCTAGGGTTTTTTTGTGTGGAAGGCGAGGCGTCGTGTGGAGGAGCCGAGGAGTCCTTGAGGAGGCGTGTTCTGTGCGTTGATGGCGTGTTCTGTGAGTTGATGGTGTATTGGCTAATTTTTTTATTCTGAATTTTTTTGTACCCTGCTGTGCGTTTGGCTTTTTTTTAATGCCAGCATATTTTATGCCTGCACATTGAAAGGCGTTGGTGAGCTTGCATTTTTTATGCCAGCATATTTTATGCAGTCTCTTTTTTTGCAATGATTCCATGTTTCAAAAACCAAGTTTCAAAAACTGGCCCCACCTCCTTAAAGCTCAAAGGTCTTCTCCCCCAAAAATTTTACAACTACTCATCTCAACCTTTGATTTACCAAGATCAAATCTCAGCCGTCTTTTATCTTGTCCTAGTCAGCCCTATGATTCAAAAAACACTGTCAAATGTATAATAGATTTAACGAATTTTCATTTTTCGAAAGTATTTTATAGTGGTTGATCAGGAGTTTTATATCAAAAAATGATTTCAAAATTCTTTATAAAAATAGTTTGAAGCATCATACTAGTTATGGTGTATTTCAGTAAGTTCGGGATCCATCAAATACCTCTAAATAATTTTATAATAATTCATTTTTCAATTGTTACTGTTTTAGCTGAATGAATTAATTTTCTATACAAACATCATCAGAACGTTTTCAAACTTCTACAGTATCATTCTATGATCATTTAGGGATTTTCATATTAATTTCATAATTTTCTGAAATCAAATCGACATAGAACCTGCAAACCCGCTTCCTAAACGTTTTGACCTAATACTAGTATCTCCTTAGCTCAAACCCCAAAATAAATCTCGTATTCACGATCCTCACGACGATACGATCCCATGGCTATGTTTTCATAATTTTTCGGAGTCGTATGCAAAAACGGGGTTGTATTCCTCCGCTTTTACTAATTACAATCACTAATGACCTTTTTACTCTTACTAATCACATAATTACTTTTTACTTTACCCCTAACCTCCTCCCTTAATTGGCCTCTTAAGTTGGTGAGATCCATTTTTTCGGATCTGAAACCACCACACTTATTACACTCTTGCACTATTAATAACATATTCATCTTATTATTGTTATCCATATTTCCTTTACCTATATAATAACCCTTCCCCCGGGCTCTCTCCCTCGCTCAGCTCACGAACTCAACTCTTCCCCAGGATCACTCTCACGCTCTCTCTCGAACCCATATTCACCTTTCAAAGCCCCAAACCCCATCTCTCTCTCTCTCTCTCTCTCTCTCTCTCTCTCTCTCTCTCTCTCTCTCTCACATTCTCTCCCCCCCGAAGCCCTATAATCTCCCCGACTCAAACCCACGCTGCCCCTTAGCTTCGACCGCCGCTCGCCCATCGCCGGCAACCCCCCAGGCCAGCTGCACCACCCAGCGAACCCCACACCCCCTCTTCTCCGATCAACCCGAACCCAGGCCGCAACCCCAAAGCTTCCCCCCACCAACACATCACTCCTCCGCCGCTCTCCGATCTCCCCTCCGAAATCTGCACCCACGCCCGCCCACACACCTCGCCGGAGCTCCACCCACATCCATGTCGAAGCCCACCCCTCTCTATCGATCACCCGCTCCCCATCTCGTCCTTGCTGCCTCACGCGAGCTCGCCACACCTCCGCTCCGCCGTCGAGCCCGCCCCACGCTGCCCCGAGCTCCGCCCGCTCCGACAAAGGACAACGCCGATAGCGAGTCCGAGCACCCCGAGCGCCTTCGTTTCGAAGCCCATGCCTCACCACCGCATGCCACCCTCGAGGCATCCTCCCATGTCGTCATCGCACTCCCCACTGCCGCATGCAACGCCCCGCCACTGTTTGCCTGCGTCTGCCGCCTGTCAACGCGAAGACCCCCGCGCCGTGCAACTGTCGACGTGAGGAGCGAAGGTGAGTTGTTTTAAAAACACGTATATTTTTTATATACGAATCCGTTTAAACCTCGTATAAATACACGTAAATAATTATTGAATAGTTTTATTGGTTTTAAATTGATAACTAATAATATACATGCCAGAAAATTACAAGGCCAGCTTCAGAAAATTACAAATGACGTTCTGGATCTAATGACGCTTGTTTCATCTAAATCAGACCCGTATTTTTTCCAGAATAAATTTTTATGCCCAAAACTTAAATACATCATTTTTACTTGAAAATCCATAACTTGTTATTTTCACGTAAACTGATACGTGGAAAAATTATATGTTGCAGTACTCTTCGAGACGGTCATTTTGACAGTTCACTTGAAACTTTCTGATGCAGATTACATGCAAAAGAAATGTTTGAACAAATACGATAACTAATTAAAAATAGTTTTTAAATTGATTTTGAGCTTTTAAAATTTTTAAAAATTACCAGAGCTTTCAGAAAAATATTTACTTCTTCAGTAAAATTATTTTCATCATATCTAGTATATATAAAAATTTAGAACGATTTTCGACACCATTTCAATCATTTATAAAATCAAAACTATTAAGTTAAATAGATAGAAAATAGTGTGTTCTTTAACCGATTGTTCCTTGTATTTGCAGTTACAAATTCTCGTGCACCAACTCCCTTGGAAGTCCTAGATCCAGTTCCGGCTCAATACCTCCATCTCGAAACTTGTAAGTCATAGTAAATTCTAGATTTGGAAAATTAGTTAGGTGTACTCGTACGAACTTAGAACACCACTTATAGCCTCAAGAACGACTATTTGACTTGAACCAAAACTAGAGGCCTACTCTAATAGAAAAGTAATCAACTACATATTACTTTGCCAACTTTCAACTTTAGTGGTTGTAACACACAACCATCAACTTGGGTAAATTGTGTGCTAATGAATTATCGTATATCATCTGTGGAACATTCTGTTGAACAACTTGTGGAACAACTTGTGGAATATCTCGTAGAATATCTCGTAAAATGCCTAAAGGAATATCTCGTAAGAAACATGTAATCGACACACACGACACTGGGGTTTGAGGTAACTCATTGTAGAGAAAGTATGGGAGCTATGACCGGAGTTAATTCTCTCGTCTCGTCTCGTCTCGTCTCGTCTCGTCTCGATTTTCTCAAAAGTATGTTGTGGTTGACGCCGGAGATTTGCTCCTCGTGGTACGGAGGTGACCCATGGTTGCATATCATACTTTCCTACGTGAGTCACATCACATAGTTTAGTTAGTTACTGCCAACACCAAAATAAGCATTGTTTGTACGTCTGATTCAGTACTTTGCATGTTTATTATCGTTACAGTTCATGCCTTCTAGTCTCACCGTTGCTATCACCATTGCTACTCTTACACGTTACTCGTTGTACTTGCACGACCACCTTTTACTGTATGCATTACATGCAACTTACCTACCACACCTGTGTAGTCACAGTACCTTACTTGTTGTACCTTTAGCTACATCAGTAGCCTGTTATACTTGCACTACCACGGTACAGTTGTTCTCCCCTTTCAGTTCTGTTCACTTTTTAGTTGTGTACAGTTGTTGCTCAGTACTTTACTTTTCACTCTGGTTTGCTTGTACGCAGTTACTTTTTGTCATACTTGTGCACTGCTACTTTTCTATGTTTAGAATTATTTTGACTTACATATCGTTCCATTTATGGCATCGTCAGACGACGACTAGATCGAGGAAGTGGCCCCTGAGTTTTGAGGAGCCAGAGTTCGACACAGAGGCTACTGTTTTCTAGCTGTTTGAGTTGTGTGCGTGTTATATTATGTATTTACTTTCGCATTTCCTTTCTGCACTTCCTTTTATGTATTGGTGAGAGTGTTGTTTGCTGATGTATCTTGAATTCGGACTGTAATAATGTACGCTTGTTTGAGTATTGTACATCTCTGGATTGTGGCTATATTGATTTCACTGGTAAACTGCAAACCTCCAAATAAATCAAATAAGTAACGGGCCCCGAGTGCGGGTCGTTATAGCTCACTTGCTAGCTTTATGCTTAATCCTTTACATGCTTCATATTTATGCATACATTTGGATTCAAACTTTATTTTCAAACTCCTAAATTGTGATTGGCATGCATTTTATTTCTTTTTCTTCATGGGATTAGTTTTAATATGCCATTTACGATGTGAGTGCATAACTCCATGAATTTTGTCTTCAAAATGGGTTAAATTAGTTTTGAACAAGCTTTGCGATGCATAAGTATGGATTAAGCCAATTGAGTAGAGTAGTTTTCAATTCGATGGGTTTTGATTATGTGCCTAATGTGGTTGGTTAGTGTGTTGGAAAAAAAAGTAAGCAAGTAAAAAGAAAGCAAAAGAAAAAGAAAACAAAAAAAGAGAGAAAGAAAAAGAAATAAGTGCATCGTTCTTCTAGTTTTGTCGAGTAGCCGGGTCCTTGTGCCTCAAGAAGCATTGGAGATTCATGTCGAAAGATAGGATTTAGGGGAGTGCACGAGAAAAGAATAAGTGAATCTTAGGTGATTCGGGTTATTAGGTCCGCGGGGTCCTTTTTGGCCCAATGCCCTGAAATCGTCTGATTTGGGAGTCATTGACCGAAAACTCATTACGTGGATCATCCTAAGTTTCATACAAATAAAAAGAAGAATAAATTCACACATTCAACCTCCACAAATTAGGAAAGTGTTGTTTTGGCAAAACCATGAGATTTGTGAAACTATGATACAACATTGTGGTTTAATCCTCATTCGTGCAAAACATTGCTTGTTCTCCTTTATTTGAACCAAATTGAAGTGTTGTTCATGGGTTTGTTCTCATTCATGGATGGTATATTGAATTTGAGATTTTGTTGAAAACTTTATTTTCGCCATGAATAATTTTGACTTTGATATGTGCTTTCATTGAGAATTTGAATTTATCGCTTTTTTTGCTAGGGACTAGCAAAAAGCTAGTTGGGAGGTGTGATTTGGAATAAAAATTGTATATTTATCCCCCATTTCGGTGCTCTTTATGCATGTATCGTTCATATTCTAGCTGCATTACTCGCGTTTTCATGATATCATCATATTTTGGAGCTTATCGTTTGTATATGCATAAAATACAATTTTTACAGCTTATTAGCATCTTCATCTTAGTCGCTTATTATTTTTCAGTTGAATTTCGTGAAGTCCCGATTCCAACGCATATTTTTCCAGAATTTTTGGAGGTCGGAGAAATTTACTGCATTTTTTGGAAGACATGGTGACGGTGCTGAAAATTTCTGGTCTGGAAATTCTGTTATTCCTCTTTTGTGCTGAATTTTGCTATCATTCCAGTGTATATTCCGGCCTAGTGATATTTTTCTGTCGTATTACACTTGTTACGGTTCCATCGCCGCCTGGAACATATCATTCCGAGGTCGGATGATTTTTCTAGAATTTTCGCAAGACATGGTGACGGTGCTGAAATTTTCTGCTGCTTTGGGCATTGCTTGCGGGTTTGGGCCAGAATCCGACCCGTTTGGCTATTTCCAGACCCGAATTGATGGGTTTATTTCTTAGTCTTTCCTCCCCTCTATCCCCCTCATTTCTTCTTCCTCATTCTTCATCTTAGGGTTAGGGTTTTGGTGGAGCATCAAAGAAGCAAGGAGGAGCAATTGGGTTTTGGTTTGGGTTTTCCTTGGAGATCTTGGTGAACTCTTTCCATATCCATTTTTATTTTGATTTAGTGATTTGTAATGATAATGGATGATGTTTTTAGAAGTAAATCCATCTTTTCTTATTGTAATGAGCTAGATCTTCTTCTTGTGTGGTTATGTGGTGATTTGTATTTGTTGTACTATGTTTCTTCAATCTTGCATGTTTAAATGTTTATGTGATAGTATTTATTGTGATATACTTTGTATTAGGGACCCTAGTGGGTATCTCTAGAGTGGATTTTTCCTAGTGGTACCATTCATATATGTTTGGTTGTTTATTATCTCGATTTTCCATACCATACTTTCATTGCACACCATGTGTTCGATAAAATGCCAAATCCACCGATTGCTCATTCCTTAGTCGGAAAGACAATTGAGTTATCCTCGGATTGAACCCATATGCTTAACAACCACATCCCCACACACCACACAAGCTTCCTCGCCTATTTTCTCCCCGATACTTCTACCCTAGGTTGTTGATTTGGTATATGGTTTCACACACATTTTTACACACATTTCCACCGTTAGCTTAGTTGGTTGTAGGTTTGCCTTTATTTCTCATTTATTAATTGAACTTGCGATTGCAAAATGACTTGTCCCCGTGATCCGACCCAGTCTCACCAGATATAATTTATTACTTGACGTCCTCCTACACTTGGGAGTAGCGCTCAAGCATCACATACATGAGACACGTTCAAGCAGGGAGGGAGCTTGGAACAGCTGAGATCGATCCACGGAGGCTCGACTCAGGTCTGGCGTCGCAAGCTCGATGATGTAAGAAATATCAGGTGAGAAAGTAGAGTTCTATGCCTTAGATCTCGTACCGTGAGATGGGAACCCCTTACCTTTTTTCCTTTCCTCTATTTATAGGCTGTTTCCCTTTGATTGTATGTAACCGTCCTCATTGATTTGGGCACGATATCCTCCATGATTTGAGATAACGGCTGCCTATTTACTCGACCTCATTAACCCCCTGAATATCAGCGAGGGTCTAACGGTCGAGTAGGCTGTTCGCTTGACTCAGCAATACCTCACTCTGAGTGACGTGTATCGGGTCGTTGACAACATTTGGGTCAGGTATACAGATACTTCACCTGGTACCGGACCCGCGCACTAACAGTATGCAAATTCAATGTTGAATGTTGATATGTCTTGTTCTATACTAGTTGTTAAAGTTTATGTTTCATGAAATTATTATATTGAATGGAGCATCGTGATAATCTTGGTATGAAATGGAAATACGACATCGGTGAAATGATAAGAAATGAATGCCGTAACTGAGACTGCCAAAATGTAAGACATGATAAATTATTCTATAGAGTGAGGAAGAGTGATAAATAACTGGAACGCTCGATCCATTCTAAGATGGGTGAGACTCCAGATACGGGTTCGAGGAAAACGCATGTAAAGAGTATGTCTTAAGGAGCGGACACAGCTGATGCTCCCACTTGCACTCCTGAGCAAGTGAGTTGGCTAAGTGTGGACATAGCTTGATTCTCACTAGCGCTTCTGTAAGGGGGAGTTGGCTAGAGTTAGAGAGGCCGGTGGTGTACTCGTGATGCACCATTCTGTTATTGTTGGTTTTCTCCGTTTGTCCCGATAAAAATCGAGAATTGTCTCACTCCTGTAAGGGGGAGTTACGAGAGGCCTCTCCAGTGCTCGTGTCGCTGGTTGAGGTACCACTATTTCACCCACCCTGGGTGAAGTCTAGCTCCTTAGTGTCCTATAATTTACTCGGGTTTTCGAATCACACTTATAACTGAAAAGGCTTTGAAGAATAATGTTCTAAGAAGTTTCCTTGAATTATCATCTATGGTTGTTCATTTATTGTGTGTCTGTTTCCTTTATGCATATCAGTTTTGCAGTACTTTCCTTGTTTCGCTCAGTACATGCCTGTGATGTTTCAGTTTTACGTTTATGCATTTATTTTGTTGCCCAGATTATTATCAGTAGCTAGACATGTAACACCCCGCTCCTCAAAATACCTGGAATTTTAAAATTTTTCCCAGGAATACCAAAGAGACAGAGGTAATGAAGAAAGAGAATGCAAGAGAGAGAAAGAAGACAGAGGCATGCCACTGTGCACATACTGGGATAGTACCTGTAATGTTCTATATACAACAACAAGAAGATCACATTCCACTTAAACATCATCACAAAGGGGTACATGAACCATTTTAAGTTGCTAATATAAGGGCCAACACAACAACAAATACAAATTTACATCAATAAATTTCAACTCAAGTCACATCTCCAAAGGACAATATCAACTCCACGACCCCAGAGTACAACTCAACTTCCTGAACTACCCCACACCCACAGCTCTAAGCTCACAAGTCTCCCAGGTTCTCCAACTATTTGCTACCTGGAAAATAGAGAGGAGCACGTCAATGCATGCCCTAGTAGGAAAACAACTTGAATTTGGAACGTCGTTTTAAGGTTATCAACTACTAGGCAAGGCATGAGAAATAAGGCACGCAAACTAATTAATATAGCGAAAGGTAATCAGCCAAGTAAGGGATCATACATGCGGTTCGATGTCGAGCTACTGAAAGAAAAGAGTTATCACAGATAATAATACAAGTGTTCACGCTAACATGATCTAAAAAGATAATTACAAGCTCCAGAAGTATAACATAGTGTCACAAGCAAAGCAGGTAAAATGAAGAAGGAAGTGCCGCAAGCAGAAGAAGTAACATGCAAAACTCTTATTTAATAATTGAATTAGTTGGAAACTTGGGTAAACTATGTGAAACCAGGACCAGGACCTCACCCCAAAGATTTGGGGTGGAAACTGCACACGACGCTGTGGACATGGGTACTGTACGCCGGGCCTCTCACCCTGCCCCGTCAGGGGACCTGCCTTACGGGCCTCATCCCAAAGGTTTGGGGTAAGTATGTCACACAATGCAGTGGACACGGGCACTGTACACCGGGCATCTCTGCCTCCTCCCTGGACGGTTGAAAGAGTGAGGCTCTACACCATATACCTCTCCACACCCAAACCACATCATCACAAACGCCAATGCCCCTCCACTCTCTGTAAAGGCGAGTGGGAATCATCATCACATATCACATCATCTCCTCCCCACCTTCATAGTCCAGGCATCATATCCACAATTTACTCAAATTTCCCCCCAAACCCAGTTTTAATAGCTCACCCCCTTTTGGAGGGGATTGAGACATTCCCAAACATCAATTAAGCATTATAAGTTCCATTATAGGAATCATGATGGCATGGTACATGTTCAGTAACTTCTTTTCATCAACACGGGTCATGCACCTAAGTGCCATGCCCTCAGTCATCGTCTCATCACATAGTAACCTGGATCATGCACTCTCGTGACATGCCCTCCATCACATCACATTACACATTCACATATAATAGTGTAGCCATGCCATCCATGTCCCCAACATCATCAATTTTATAACATGGATCTTGATACGAGAGTATATAATCTCATTTCTAATGTTTCTCAACTTTTGTTTCATTAAAGCATTTTCATGAGCATGTGGTGAGCGTGACGTACATATCCATGAGCACATTAGCAAATCAATTGGAAAAACATACCATTATTCTACCCTTCATGTAAAAACAATAATCATGTACTATAGAGGGTAGATTAGCAATAATACACAATTCATAACACAACTTAACCATTTCAGCTTACAGAAAACGTACAAGCAGTCATAAAGGATGGATGATATCACCCAATTATGGTCAGAATTTAGCAAAACTTCCTAAATTAAAGTTGTAGATCTAGTAGTTCTGGATTCACATATAAAATTTCATGCAAAGATATTGAATATATGATTTATGGTGAATTGTTTGATGAAGCCTGTCAAATCTGTTTTCAGACAGATTCTGAGGGCTGTAAAGATTTCTAATTTAGGACATGTTGCAGTCAGAATTTCGACAAATATGCACTGAGATGAATTTGTAGAAAAACTTGTTAACTTTACAACAAAACCAAGAATACAAATTTCCATGGTGTGTGCAGGCACCGAGCTCAATTTGTCTAAAGTGTGTCCAGAATGGATGAAATACAGACATGTTGTGAAGATGGAATTTTTACTCCTAATTTCTGAATTGAACATATGTCAAATTTTAAATGATTTTGGGGTAGAACTTCAAGATCTACAAGTATATAATTTTTTCGAAAATTAATTCAACACATTGTGACCAGAAATCAAGTAATAATACACCACAGAATTTCAGCTTTTTCAAAAGAGTGATTTATGGAATTTCAAGGGGTAATTCATGAAATTGAATCGTGGCATAAATTTTGACTACCCCTAATACATATTGAGTAAACATGATATAAAACATGATAGAAAGAAGCCCTAAATAAATTTTCAAATCCAAGTTGGATTCCTACCTCAAAACTTGATTTTTCTTCTCTCCTTCTCTTTCTTTCTTCTCTACTTTCTTCTCTCTTGAAGCAAGCTTGGATTCCTTCTAATTGGGAATGAAAATTAGGGTTTCCATTTGAAGGAGGAGGAGGAAAGTGAGAGGGAGGTGGCCGGCCATGGTAGGAGGGGAGAGGAGAGAAGATGGAGAAGATAAGAGAAATTGAAAGAAAGGAAAAGAAAAGAATTCTAAAGAGAATTCTACACATTCCTATTAGCTTATCCCGTAAGCCATGCATAACTTAAAATGACTATAATACCCTCCCAAAAATACCCCTCAACTTCTAGGTATTTACAAGTTTGCCATTACTTTATACACACACTCATTTACTATACACACCCACTCATTTGGTCCAAATTACCATTTTGCCCCTCACTTGTCTAAAAATTTACGGGGATGCCATTAACCCTTATCCCTTTTCATACTAAGCCCTCATCCAAGACACTAACCCCCTTTCTACACTTGCCATCCTACACACCCCCACACACCCAAGCACACACATACGCGTACACACACATCCAATGCATACTCCTTATATGTACACATACCACACATATGTAGTAGCATGCTTGTATAGTTCAAAACAAGGCATGACAAGACCCTTGGTTAAGTAGTACATTTCTGAGACTGGCCCTCTACCTAGTGTTGTTAGGATTTCCTACTGGGTCACGCGTTGACGTGTCCCATTTACTTTTTCAGGATTAGAGACGATGCCGACAAAGCAGGACCTGACTCAGGAGTTTACTCTGTGATAGAGCCACAGAGGGTGACCTTGTGCAGTTAGTTCTCAGGGGTAGTCTAGGGAGTGATTTGTAACGAGTATGTACATCTTTGTCCTTTATGAGTTTTTTTTGGGATTCTCTTCTGTGTTCCACTTTTGTACTTGAACTTGAGATGAGGCATATAGAGATGTACATTTATATTAATAATAAAAGAATGTTGGAATTTTTATATTATTGTCTTCTGTTTTCCATGTTGGAGAATTTCTAATACGTTCAGCACGTGTGCAATGACCTGCTTGTTCTTCTTATACTCTCTATTTCTTTCTCTTTCTTCGTAACACTCGCTGCTCTGGGATCACTGGGACGGATTCGTACTCCTCGATTATCCTAGGGAGCGGGGCGTTACACGGGGTCTGGTGTCATGGAAATGGCCATGATCAATGTGCCAACCATACATGTCATAGATCATCAAATGCATAATGTAGAGTGTGGCTCTGATGGCATCCATAGCGGACCTAATGTCCCGGACACTCCCCTCAAAATGAAGTATACGATCCACTAGAGTAGGAGGAGGGGAAGTGTCGGAGGGGCTAGAAGCATCACCAGACTAGATGGGTTCCTTAATGACTAATAAGGGAGGAGGGGAAGGGGGAGGGGAGGTGGTGGTGTGACTATGGGCTCCTCTATTACCCCCAGGTGCAGCATTAAGATTTACAGGAATTTGAGTAGAGTAGGCTGGGGCTGGGCATCAGGTACTCGTCAATATGAGCACGCTCAGGATTAGGCAATATAGTATATGTAGTGTGAGAGGGCCCGTGTAGCCAAATAAACTGCCCGGTCAAATTGGGTTTAATCATATGCATATTGGCCAGTACAGAAATATCGAGGGATGTGGGGTCGGGGACCTTGGGCAGGTCATCTATAATCTGAAGGGAGATGGGAGTGAGGGTAGCTATCAGGGTAATGAATCATCTGCAGCAAAATTTTCCAGTGGTAGAGGTGCTAGCATGGTAAAATCTATGGACCAGCCAAGATCCAGCATGAAATAATATATGTGAAGAAGTGGTGTAGTTGGTGTGTATGATACGGGGCTGGAAAATGGTCCACAGAAACATGAGATCTTGCCATGAAACTGTGCCTGTTTTCTCCCTACAGAATAAGGTGGTGGCGATAATACAGTATGCACGCAAAGGTAAGGCTGATAATAGATGAGGCCTTTGCCTTGGTAGGGGCAAAATGCTCCATCCTAGTATTCTAGTCTCAAAATTTGGAGGCGTTGAACGCATCAAGAGGGGAGCTAGCAGTGCTAATAGAGTTTGAACGGTGGCAGCTGGCCAACGAAAAATAGAACTCAGGGCGTCGTATGTAATAGTGAGTCCGAACTCGAACCCTGAGTCTATGTTCTTGATGGAACTAAGAAACTCAAGGGTGAGTCTTCTATGTGTATGAGCCTCACATGCTAGGAAATCATCCCACACCAGGTTTGAGAATAACGATTGGATGCTCGACGACTCCAATTGAATCCAGAGCAAGGATACTTGGAATTTTTGTTGCAAGTAGGGTTCATCGAGATATGGATTCAAATCAGTCTCGTTGGCGTTTAGTTTTGAAAATGATCCCCATGGTGTCAACCTGGTGTGTTGTAATAGCTGGTGGTGGTGACTATGTAGAAGATGATGGCATGTCAGATGTGCCTTGACGTGTAGCCCTAGAGCGTGTTGGTGGTCTGGGTGACAGACATTTCTGACGTGGGGGCATGGTGAAATGTGTGAAAGTGAATTGCAAAATGATGTGCGGAAACTAAACAAACACAACAAAAAATTCTCCAGCCAAAATGTTGAGCACTTGATAAAAATTGAAAATTAGGGCAAAAAATGGAGATCAGATCGAGATTAACCAATATTTACGATGATCCCCATCATGATGCAGTGCTCCAAGCTTCAATCAAGAGCTCCAAGCTGTAGCTGTAGCCACAAGTCACGCAGATGTCGAAATCTCCCCAAAATTTCTCACCCGATCGGCTATGGTTTCAGATTAGGGGGATGAAGGGATGCGGTGGAGGAGCAATTGGGTTAGTAGGTGCGGAGAGGAGAAGAATTTCGAGGGGTTTGAGGTGGGAATTAGGTTTTTAGGTGAAGGAGGAAGAGAGATCGTGAAAGGGAAAGCGATTGAAATAATCGGCTGCTCGGTTATGTGAAGCTGGGGTTTCTATAAGGCGACCGGGTAACACAGTCAAGCGACATGGTTGTGTCGATCTAGGGTAGAGTCTGGGGGATAGTGTGGCTCGATGACATTACCGTGTGACGCGGGGCGACATGGTCATGTTGTCCTAGGTGAATTTGGCTTGCGTGGGCTTCTTTTAGGGCTTGGGGTCACACGGTCGTATAACAGATCGTACGACAGTGTGGTTACAGAGATTTCCAGTAGCTCCTTTTCTGGGGCTGATGGATGATCGGCCCCGGATATACACCCGAAAAACGATTGTAGTTTTACTGCAAGCGCACAGTGTAATGGCGAGCGGGTATCGAATACGAGGAGGTGGTGTTGGCTCCAATCTATCACAGGTTGGTTTGACTATGAATTTATTATTGGTGGAGATGGTTATGGTATGATATAATAGAAATGGTGGTGGATGTCGGTGTCAGTAATAAAGATGTTGGTCAAATATGGATTCAAATACAATAGAATAAAAGTGTCTAGGGCTAGGGAATCCCCACTACGGATCGTCATACATCATTGTAAATAGTGAATATCACTAGACTTGTGTTGAGGTGAACTAGTCGTAACTGAATATAGAACCAAGCTCACGCTCTCGCGCTATTGCCGGTCTATAGCAACCTAAATTAGGGCCCACTCTCGTGCAAACCCTAACCTAAGCCGCTAGCATAAAGATCGACATCATCGTCCAATTGCAGCTCGTGCCTACTATCGTGCAAACTCGAGTTACAATCTAGGTTGTGATAGTTCGTATTCGTCCAATCTCTTGTAAACGAATATGTGTATAGATTTATAATAAAAATGATAGCTTTGGTCCAATCTCTTGCAAACCAAGTCTAGTGGATTTCGATTATAAACCTAATTCGAATATCTAGGCCTTCCCATCGATAGTATCCAATCTCTTGCAAACCCCAAATCGATAAAAATTCCTAGCTATCCGTGATAAATCAATCACAACCTAACCCCTTTAGCAATTCTAGCAACATATGAACCCATTCATCACAATTCTAAAATCGAATACATAGGGTTCATCCCCGTGCCCTAGAACAACGAATCTACTCAAGCATAGCAATAACGATATGTGAACCAATAAAAAACATAGCTTGCATACAAAAAGATATCAAATCAAGGATTCAAAATAACAAGAACAAAGATACTTAGCTCTTATGAAGAAATCCAATCCAAATACAAGCTTCTCGATCCAAGAGGAGGCCTAGGGCATGGTCTAACCTCTGAAATAATCCCTAAGAAAACATCCTGGAACTGCCCTCTAATGACGGCTACAAACCTCTTATATAGCCCCCCCTCAAAACCCTAACAAAAACACCTAAAACCCCTCTGAAACCTGCGCCCAAAAACAGATCTGTACGTAACTTAAGTTCTGTACCAGCAGCGACTCGACCGAGTGAAAAGCTCACTAGGCAGAGTGAGAATTCCTGTAGAAACTCCAAAAAACAGCACTCTGTCAAAAACTGTCAAAAACTGGTCACTCGGCCGAGTGGAAAGCTCACTCGGCCGAGTAGGGTCTTCTGACGTTCTCCCAAAATTCCAGAGAGTCTGCTTCGAAGTCGGGGGTTGGGCACTCTGGCGCTCTGTGTCACTCGGCCGAGTGGGATTCATCACTCAGCCGAGTTGGTCTTCTGCTGTGCTCCCAAGAATTCCAGAGAGTCTGGTTCGATTTCCTTCAGAAGTTGACCTCACTCGGCCGAGTGGAGTTCTCTACTCGGACGAGTGAATTCACCACTCGGCCGAGTGCATTGTGGCACTCAGGTCAGGCATATGTTCTTCGTATCGGTTGTACTTGGCCGAGTACACTGCTTCACTCGGGCGAGTAACTAGCGTGACTCGGCCGAGTGGCCTGTTTCTGGAATCCTTCCTTCTCCTCCTCGACTTCTCGACGATTCTATCGATTTTCTTCTTCTCCCGCTCATCATCCAGCGTCGTTAGCTCCTCAATAAGGCCATGCGCGATGCTCCGGTGCGCATACAAGTCCTTTAGGCTCATTTTTGCTCCCAATCACTCCATATTTCCTGAAATCCGATAAAAACAAGAAATAGTGAAAAGTAACGTAATATCGTCGAATAATCGTGAAAATCGCGATATGGGCGATCGAAATGGTATGTAAATATGCAGAAAAAGGTGTAAAATATGGGCCGATCAAAATCCTCCAAGCTTACCTCTTACTCGTCCTTGAGGACGATAAGTAGAGAGACGAACTCGGGAGATGAAAATAAAGGAAATGAAATGAAAAAGAAAGAACACGAGGTGGAAGGAGTCGCAAGATTATTCTCTCAGACCTCAAGCTATAAGCTCCATATCACGATAACTCGGAAAATACGAATCACATGCTATAAAGGTTTCATAACTTACTTAAACATGGTACTTACAAGTTTTTAAGAACAACAAAAGGGACCTCTCTAAATTCAGGCAATCAATTCATATCCACATCACGCATTTCATAGAATTTAATATACAAATGTTGGTTATGCACTTTTCAATTAAGAGTTATAACAGAAGTATATAAGAATCACACCAAGCATGCAATAGAGAATGGAATAAATCATGGCATTCATATATTTATATCGATTCATAAGAAATCTCCATAACTAAAGTATTTTGCTAAGTTTCAGCATTATCAAACTTCCCTATTTGTGCCCTCCACTCTAATATCGCACTCACTCATATGGTCAAATGAATTCACCCCCCAAGCTTAGCTTGATGCATCGCATATAAAGGAGTATGATAGTGGAAAATGGGATTTTTGTCTTGGGTTTCCCAAGTATTTTGTGGCTCCAATAATGAGATAACGAAATATCTTTCTTTTTTCTTTTTGAACTTTTTGTTTCTCATTTTTTTTTGATTTGTGTAGGAGCTATATGATTTGTATTTTTGGTTTTTGGCTCCTTTTTGGATTTTTGGACTTTTGGAGGTAAATTTTTTTGTAGGGATTTTCGGAAAATAGATGCGATATAAGTAGCTTTAGGAGGTGAACTCAAGTGAAATGTAGAGAATAAAAAGATACATGTGGAGAAGGAAATGATGTAACACTCTGTTCACTCATAAGATGTGCACAAATGGTTTAATAAGATAATATCTCAACTAAAGCTCATATGTAAGCATGTATATTCTTAATCATCTCAATAAAAATTGAAGTCAAGCGGTAAAACGTACAATCATATCAGGCATGCAACAGAAGGTGAATACGACAATAAGGCATATGCTTCAGATATACTAATGATGCGTGAATATTGGTGCATTTCCGTCAAAAGCATACTAAACACTAATCCATACATTCAGCTTTAATTAATATCATGCATTCATATAGAGGAATCATCAAGAGAAATAGATTTGCAAGCACATGTGAATAACAAGACTATGGAATACTTTAAGTAGCATGGCATGGAATAATAAGCATCGCGATGGTTGCTAAAGCAATAAGAGATATCATCGTACGAAATTCATCTAGCGGAAGAAGAGAAAAGAAAATAAAGAAATAAAAATAAAAAAGAGGAAAGAAAAGAAAAACAAGCACACAATATGATGCATGAACACACATAAACGGAAAATAAGATGGAAAAATCAAAAAGATGATGCAAAATTTTGAAAAATTCTAAAATTAAAGTAAAAATGCAACTAATGCATCTAAATGGCATGGAAATGCACTCCCCTAATCTTAAACTTCACATTGTCCTCAATGTGATCATAATAGAGGAATATGAGGAATAACGACAAATATGAGGGGTGAATGAAAAATGATGACATGAATGACATGAAATCCTAATGCAACTACATGCATATACAGTGATGCATGAGAGCGTCTTCCCCCAAGCTTATACAAAACAATCCTATTCAAATGACTCGGTAAAAAATGACTCGTCTTTGCTAATCGAGATCGAGTCAAACGAATAAGAATGTGAGTACTCACTTGAAAGAGATGCTCGATGGGTGGTGAGAAAAAGGGATGTGACACATCAAAATATGAAGAGGGCAATTAATATAGCATATAAAGGGTATGGTGTAAATGATTATTGTTGCCGTCATATGAGATGATATTTATTCAATCAAATCTATACGGTCCTCTCGCTATCGAGAGGATTCGTATTTATTGAAAGCATAAAATACTACACTACTGGATTGATATCACCTATAGCAAAATGCGGATCCAGTATCTTTGTCGACGCATGCAACTGCTCCAACTGCTCCTTCCGTGGCTCCGCCAGATGCGTGTGTCTACGGACTCCATCAGATTCCAGCAATGCGGCTTCCAGCATCTCTCTAAGGACTCCACCTATACCCTGTAAGAGATAAGCAGCATCAATCTGATGTGGATAATTCTTCCCCAAAATAAATGTATTCTAAAGAGGGTCATCAACGTAAGTATTTAAAATTAAAGACGGTTGACAACACTTTCCTAGAAATAAATCTCTACTCTCGTGTACCACATCGATCAACTCCTCGCTGTTCGCCTCAGGTTGTTCAGGTAGCTTGGGCATATAAGCGTGGGTCTCATCTGGCAACTCCTCTTCATCATCAGACTTATCCCATCGTAATTCCTGATCATATTCAATAGCATACATGGGTGCTAACTCCTCGCTCTCCTCCTCTTATACGTTCCATCATACCTCTTGATCGTATGTACATGAATCCTGCAAAAGGTGCAATAAGTCGTCAAAATCTGAATCATAGCAAACATCGTACACGTGAGGGGGATCAAATATAAAGGGCGAGGGGGTAAAGAGATCTCCCTGAAGGGGGGCCAAAAGCTCCGTGGGACAGTCCTCGGTGTCAGTGGAAGGGTGGTCCTCTGAGGGATGCTCAGCCTCTGTAGAAAGTGGAGGTGGCTGTGGTAGCTCCAAAGGAGGAGGGTAATGCTCGGGATCCCCATGAATGGCTGTGTCCTCGTCCCAATGCACGACCTCCTCGATGACAAGCTCTGGCTCCGCATGTAAGGCCTTCTCAAAATCATGCTCTGGCTCATATGGATGGCAAGTGGGAGCGACGATGGCACAAGCTGACTCCGCAGTACCAGGTGTTGTGGTCTTGTCGGGGTGGCAATATCAAAGTACATAATGCCTCCCCCAAGCTGAACGTGGACATCCTCCTCAGGTTCCTTAGGTATAGAAGGCAATGTAAACGTCATCTTCTCCTTTTTATGCCTCCTTCTTTGTTTCTGTCTTGGAGCTCGAGGCACCTAATTGCATGGCTTGGCCTTCTCAATAGTAGGTGCAGGTGGCTCTGTGGGCTCATATATCTAGACCGTGGTATAAAAGTGGGTCTTGTGCCCCTCAACTAGAGCGTAGACTCCATCATCAATTGTGCCTGTGGAAGAGATACAATGAGTAATAAAGTTTTGAAATCCAAGCTTAAAAGGATCACATGTCGTTATTGTTAATGGACCGGTTTCTCGAACTACGTTCGACAATGTTTCTCAGTAGGTCCATACATGTGTCCTCATTCGGCAGCTCAGATGTCTTTATTTTTGGAGTGTTGATGGTGTAAAGGTGGATATGATCACCTTCAAGTGAAGCATACACTCCATTTATGATAGTACTTGCACCAGAGACATTAGCCATAACGAAATCGATGAATACTTGGTTGGATGGGTTACCTACCATAACGGTTAGCAAACTGGTAGATCGAGCATCATCTATCAGTTGCTCCAAGGTCACTGCCAACTACAGATCACTGAACTTTCCCACTTGCATCCTCTTCATAAACTCACGTGAGGGTCCCTTTAGCCTTCTAGCGAAGATATTAAATAGCATGGAACCATTCCACTCATGGTCTGACTCGTCTGGAACATTCCTAGCATTCTTTCAAACCTGGACAATGCTTCCCTAAAGGACTCTCCATCAGCCTGACATAATGTAGCGAGATATATGTAGGATTGTATAGAACCCGGTCGCATATTCTTTGGAAGCACCATCGCTGCAATAACTGTACCTGATCAAGCAAACAACCTGGAAAAGACGTCAGTGGTTGATTCGGGGTGAAAGGTGTATATTTATACCTCCTAACTACCCCCATTTTGTGCTGAAGATTAGGCTTAAACTTGCTCTTTTTGGGTATAGTTTCGATTCATGTCATTTTTAGAGCTTATCCTCATTCTTTGCACAAAATACGGTTTTTATCATCCTTATTGGCTTCCTAATATTTTTCATATGCTCCTGGTATTATTGTGATCATATTGTCAATTTTTGAGAATTATTTGAGCAATATATTATTTATATGAATTTTGGGAGGTCAATATTAATTTATTATAGTCATTATATTAATTTTCTCATCAAACGGACTAATTTCTCCCTCTCCTATTTTTCAGGTACCCCTAGAAGTCTTGGGGATTTTCCAGAATTTTCTAGGATTTTTCTGGGATTTCTAGGTATTTTTGACGAATTATTGAAGGGAGAAAAGCATTTAAAAGGGGGAGAAAAGAATTGCTATTGGGCGCCACGTGGCGCAATCCAACGACGCCACGTGGCGCCAAATCCAGCCACCCGCTTGAGGCGGGAATTAATCTCGCAAATTGTCGCAGGCCGGCCCGCGTTTCCGCGTCGTTTCAAAATTAAAAAAAAAATAACGCCAGCATTATTTACGGGCCGGCCCAGCGGCTGGCTCGCGTTGCCGCAGCGGGCTTTGCCCTGCTTAAAAATCAAACGACGCGCGCGCAGCTTGAAGCGGGGGCGGGCAGCAGGCGCCCGCCCCCCCAAGAACCGAAACCCGATCCGCAAGGGTTTAGTTTGGCCTGATGCGAAATTTGGGGGACTTCCTTCGTTTTTACTGTTCCAGCTTCGGTTTTTTTGAGTTTTTTAGGGCTTTGAGAGCTTGGAGGCTATGGGACGAGGATGATGAAGCTTGGAGCTTGGAGGATCATTTGAGAGTGGAAGAACTCATCTGGGAGTGACACTTGGGTGAAATCTCTCCATTCTCTTGTGTATTTTGATTTAGACTTTTGTGTTGTAATTGGATGTTTGTTTTGAGTAAAAACTTCTCCTTTTCATTATGAATTTCTGAATATTTCTTGTGTGGTTGTGTTGTGTGATTGTTGTTGATTGGGTTGTGAATTTCATCTCTAGCATGTGTTTATCTTCTAAATTGGTGGATGAAACTTGAGTTAGTTTGTTTATTGGAACCTTAAGGGGAAATCCAAGAAGAGGTTCATCCTAGCGGACCCTCTCTAATGTGCTCATTGTCTATTACTCGCATGGGTTTCATTCATTACTTATTGCACCCCTCTTGTTCGATGAAATGCCACATTTTTCTATTGAGCTTCCTTAGCCGGATAATCAATTGAGTTATATTTGGGATGATTTCTTGCGTCCACGGCCTCATTCACATGCATACCACATGAGTCCTCCTCGTTACTTACCGATTCGGCTCTCCACCCTTAGTGCGTAGGCTAGAATTGTAGATTCAACACAAATTTTCACACCTTTCCACCGTTAGCGAGGTGGTTGTAACACGCTTTATTTTTCTTTATCGATCAAACTTGCGAATGTAGAACGACTTATCACTGTGATCCGACCCGGTACTCACCGGTTATTTATTATTGCATTGATACTCCTACGCTTAGAAGTGGAAGGCGTGCCTTTGCGCGTCCTCCGGTCACAACCAATTGGCGCCGTTGCCGGGGACAACGGTTTCTATTAGTAGCATTTTTTTGATTGATTTCGAAAGTTTTAGTGTGATACTTCTATCTCTTAGTGTTGTGTCTTTCCATTTTATTTATTTTCCACTTATTGAGTCGTTTAGTTGTTTATTTTCATTTTCTTGAAAGAAAATTTTACACATGGAATCATCTTCAAATTTTACCCACTTTGATTTGGAGGATATTCCACTCCCACCATACATTCATGGTTCGGAGTGGGAGAACCCTCATTTACATATTAAAAAATTTTGAAGAATGGATATATTCATGTCTTGGTGGGAACATTTATGATGATTGCATATACTTTAGATTTTTTTCCATCTTCTTTACAAGATGATGCTAGATTGTGGTTTGATTCATTGTCTCTTGACTCATATTTTACTTGGCTGTCATTTCAGGCTAAATTTCTCCGAGTGTTTTTGCCTACTTTTTTGGAGCAGGTACAGGGGCGGCAAGCCATGGAGCAGCATATAGCGAGCTTTATCCAAGCTGAGTGGGAGGCCTACCATCAGGCTTGGCGGAGGTTCACTGATTTGGTGCTTGCGTGCCCACACCAGAGTTTCCACGAGGATCATCTCCTGCAGATATTTTGTACTGGATTATCGCCATCTGGGCAAGATTTCGTGTAGATGAGCTGCGGTGGGGAGTTCTTTTGATTATTCGATCGAGGATTCATGGTGTTACCTGAGGGACCTTGCAGAGTATGAGAAGACAGTCCAGCAGGTCCAGGACCAGCCTAAGGAGCCAGCTGAGGACTCATTCCATTACGGCCCTACGGAGGAACAAGCAGAACATGATGATGGGGCGCATTGGAGCCAAGTAGAGGAAGCTGAATGTCCATTTTTTGAGGAATCAGAGGAGATGGATGATGGAGTGCGTGTCGACCATGACGGTGACACGATGCTTTTTCACTTTGAGGTTGAGGACGAAGCGGATGTGCATGATGGCCAAGAGCAAACTGAGGATACCATAGAGCCTGAGCCACAGTCCACTTCAGAGTTATCTTCACAGGTTGAGACGGTTGAGTAATTAGGGAGGACGACTAAGATGAACTATTTCTTGGATGACGATGATGATGTGTGCTTGTATTTGCCCGAGACATGTCTACCTCCAGTCCTGTCACAGATGTCACTTTCCTCGCCTCAGGATGCGCACTTGCCAGTCATCGAGGAGAATTGTCAGGAGCAGTTACCAATTGTGGGGAGTACCGCAGAGATTATTGATGTTGACGTCGAGGAAGAGGATAGTGACAGGGATTGCGACATGGTATATATTGAGCCCGAGCTCCCTCCTACTCCAGTTTTCTCTCTACAGCCACTTCCACCTTATCCTGAGGCGGAGTATCATGCCACACCTAGCACCATTATTCAGGGAAGTCTCCACCATCTCATGCCTTGCATTTCTGAACCCAAATTTTCACTTCCATATCCATTTGCTTCAGATTGTCGTCCATTGCATTTACATTCTTTTATTTGTTTTGACGACCCGTTTTGGAATGCTTTTGCAGGACATGAAGACATGGCTTGGATTGATGTAGCTCGTCTCCCAAATGATCCATATTATCCAAAGGGGACGCTGGGAGTTGCATTGTTTGAATCCAAGGAGGCCGGTGGAGGCCTAGCTCCAAAGCAGCTGGCGGAGGAGCAAAAGGATATGATCGAGCAGTTGCCATCACCGTTATACATTCGAGATCTGCCTTTTGCCATGGTGTGTTCTTTCCAATAGTGTAAATAAATAAAATCTAAAGTTAGTTAGTTTGCTTTTGCATGTTTGCCTTCGTATGCTTTTCTTTTCTTTGCTAGGATCTTTTGTGAGATCTAATACTCTCCCAACATTGCGGGCAATGTTTATTTTAAGTTGGGAGGAGAGTGTTAGAATCTTTAGAATTGTTAAGATTTTGATGTTAGCGTAAATTTTTTTTTGAGATACCTCCATTTTGTCATCTCCCGTTGCTCTTTATTGCATATCATATTTTGTCTCTCCTCGTCCCTATGCCATTAGCTTTATGCGTAGTCCCTACATGCTTAATGCCATGCAATTTTTTCGGATTATTATTTTAGTATCAACTTCTTCGATGTTTGATTGGCATGTTTCATTTCTTTTCCAATTTGGAGTCAAATGTTAATATGCCATGTATGAAACTATTTTAGATGTTGTGATACTCTCTTTGAGATAATTTTGGAAAAGTTTGGTGTAAGTGATTGCATGAGTTGGGATGAATGGTGTAGTTTTTGATTGGATTGGGTGTGGCCAATGGTGCATGTTTTGTTTTCCTCTTAAGGAGTGAGTGGAAGAGTTGATAATTCATGTTTGGAATGAGAAAGAGAGTTATATAAGTGAATGTTTCTTTCTAATCAAATTGAGCAGTCGGTGCCCCACGAGACATTGGGGAGGACGCCAAAAATTAGATTTAGGGTATCATTCCATCCATTTGCCTATATATCGTTATCGCGTGTATGCAAAAGGGGGCGGTGTTTGCATTTCATAGCGTTATCGTGTGAATGCAAAACATAAACATAAAAAAACCAAAAAAGAAAGAAAAATAAAAGAAAAGAAAAATGAATGAATAAATGAAAGAATAAGCAACATGAGTGATGCAATCTCATCTCCCACAACTTAGATGAATTTCTTTTGTTTTGGCCATTTCCATGAAATTTAGAAACTTTGCCATTTGTGATTTATCCCGATAAATGCAATACGGTGCTTATTACTTCACTTTTTTTTGAATTGGATTGAGGAGAATGTCATTTGTTGTTTACTTTCATACATTGGGTATATTGGCTTTGAAATCATTTGGAAATATCATTTGGGGTATGCCATGATGATATCTTGAGTTTGGTGCATGTTTTTCACTTTAATCCGAATTTATCGCATATTTTACTAGGGACTAGCAAAAATCTAGTTGGGGGTGTGATTCGGGATGAAAAGTGTATATTTATACACCCTAACTACCCTCATTTTGTGCTAAAGATTAGGCTTAAACTTGCTCTTTTTGGGTATATTTTCGCTTCATGTCATTTTTAGAGCTTATCCTCATTCTTTGCACAAAATACGGTTTTTATCATCCTCATTGGCTTCCTAATATTTTTCATATGCTCCTGGTATTATCGTGATCATATTGTCAATTTTTGAGAATTATTTGAGCAATAGATTATTTTATATGAATTTTGGGAGGTCAATATTAATTTATAATAGTCATTATATTAATTTTCTCATCAAACAGACTAATTTCTCCTTCTCCTATTTTTTAGGTACCCCTGGAAGTCTTGGGGTTTTTCGAGAATTTTCTGGGATTTTTAGGTATATTTGGCGAATTATTGAAGGGAGAAAAGCATTTAAAATGGGAAGAAAAGAATTGCTATTGGGCGCCACGTGCCGCAATCCAACGGCGCCACGTGGCGCCAAATCCAGCCACCCGCTTGAGGCGGGAATTAATCCCGTAAATTGTCACGGGCCAGCCTGCTGGCCGGCCCGTGTTTCCGCATCGTTTCAAAATTTTTTAAAAAAATAACGCCAGCATTATTTGCGGGCCAACCCAGCGGCCGGCCTGCGTTGCCGCAGCGGGCTTTGCCCCGCTTAAAAATCGAACGACGCGCGCGCAGCTTGAAGCGGGGGCGGGCAGTGGGCGCCCGCCCCCAAGACCCGAAACCCGATCCGCAAGGGGTTAGTTCGGCCTGATGCGAAATTTGGGGGACTTCCTTTGTTTTTACTGTTCCAGCTTCGGTTTTTTTTTTGAGTTTTTTAGGGTTTGGAGAGCTTAGAGGCTATGGGGGGAGGATAATGACGCTTGGAGCTTGGAGGATCATTTGAGAGTGGAAGAACTCATCTGGGAGTGACACTTGGGTGAAATCTCTCCATTCTCTTGTGTATTTTGATTTAGACTTTTGTGTTGTAATTGGATGTTTGTTTTGAGTAAAAACTTCTCCTTTTCATTATGAATTTCTGAATATTTCTTGTGTGGTTGTGTTGTGTGATTGTTGTGTGATTGTGTTGTGCATTTCATCTCTAGCATGTGTTTATCTTCTAAATTGGTGGATGAAACTTGAGTTAGTTTGTTTATTGGAACCCTAAGGGGAAATCCAAGAAGAGGTTCATCCTAGCAGACCCTCTCTAATGCGCTCATGGTCTATTACTCGCATAGGTTTCATTCATTACTTATTGCACCCCACTTGTTCGATGAAATGCTGCGTTTTCCGATTGAGCTTCCTTAGCCGGATAATCAATTGAGTTATATTTGGGATGATTTCTTGCGTCCACGGCCTCATTCACATGCACACCACATGAGTCCTCCTCGTTACTTGCCGATTCGGCTCTCCACCCTTAGTGCGTAGGCTAGAATTGTAGATTCAATACAAATTTTCACACTTTTCCACCGTTAGCGAGGTGGTTGTAACACGCTTTATTTTTCTTTATCGATCAAACTTGCGAATGTAGAACGACTTGTCACTGTGATCTGACCCGGTACTCACCGGTTATTTATTGTTGCATTGACACTCCTACGCTTGGGAGTGGAAGGCGTGCCTTTGCGCATCCTCCGGTTCAACCAGTGGTACAAAGAGAGATAAAGATAATAATAATAGCAGGTGGTAGGGAAAAATCTCTCTCTCTCTGCTGTTTTTTTGTTTTTTTTAACATAAACTAATCAACCTAATTGTGACAAATTGACATCCAATGGGAAACATCTTCCCGGCAACGGCGCCAAAAACTTGATCGGCCCCGGATATATACCCGGAAAACGATTATAGTTTTATCGCAAGCGCACGGTGTAGTGGAGAGCGGGTATCGAACACGAGGAGGTGGTGTTGGCTCCAATCTATCCTAGGTTGTTTTGACTACGAATGTATTATTGGTGGTGATGGTTATGGTATGATATAATGGAAATGGTGGTGGATGTCGGTGTCGGTGATAAAGATGCTGGTCAAATATCGATTCAAATACAATATAATAAAAGTGTCTGGGGCTAGGGAATCCCCACTACGGATTGTCATACATCATTGTAAATAGTGAATCTTAATATTACTAGACTTGTGCTGAGGTGAACTAGTCGTAACTGAATATAGAACCAAGCTCACGCTCTTGCGCTATTGCCGGTCTATAGCAATCTAGATTAGGGCCCACTCTATCCCGAAAAATGATTGTAGTTTTACCGCAAGCGCATGGTGTAGTGGCGAGCGGGTATCGAACACGAGGAGGCGGTGTTGGCTCCAATCTATCCTAGGTTGGTTTGACTACGAAGGTTTTATTGGTGGAGATGGTTATGGTATGATGTAATGGAAATGGTGATGGATGTCGGTGTCGATGATAAAGAAGTTGGATAAATATCGATTCGAATTTAATATAATAAAAGCGTCTAGGGCTAAGGAATCTCCACTACGGATTATCATGCATCATTGTGAATAGTGAATCTCAATATTACTAGATTTGTGTTGAGGTGAACTAGTCGTAACTGAATAGAGAACCAAGCTCACGCTCTCGCGCTATTTTCGATCTATAGCAACCTAGGTTAGGGCCCACTCTCGTTCAAAAACCCTAACCTAAGCCACTAGCATGAAGATCAACATCATCGTCGAATCGCACCTCAAGCCCACTCTCGTGCAAACTCGAGTTACGATCTAGGTTGTGATAAATCGTATTCGTCCAATCTCTTGCAAACGAATATGGGTATAGATTTATAATAAAAATTCTAGCTTTGGTCCAATCTCTTGCAAACCAAGTCTAGTCAATCTCGATTATAAACCTAAATCGAATATCTAGGCCTTCCCATCGATCAGAATCTAATCTCTTGCAAACCCCAAATCGATGGAAATTCCTAGCTATCCGTAATAAATCAACCACAACCTAACCTCTTTAGCAATTCCAGCAACAAAGAGATTCATTCATCACAAATCTGAAATTAGATCCATAGGGTTCATCTCTTTGCCCTGGAACAGCGAATCTACTCAAGCATAGCAATAACGATAGAGAAATCGATAAAAAACATTGCTTGCATATATAAAGATATCAAATCAAAGATTCAAATAATAAGAACAAAGATACTTAGCTTTGATGAAGAACTTCAATCCCAATACAAGCTTTTAGATCCAAGAGGGGGCCTAAGGCATGGCCTAACCTCTGAAATAATCCCTAAGAAAACATAATGGAACTCCCCTCTAATGATGGCTACAAACCTCTTATATAACCCCCTCAAAACCCTAGCAAAACCCCTAAAACCCCTCTGAAACCCGCGCCCAAAATCAGATCTACGCGTAACCTAAGTTCAGTGCCAGCAGCGACTCGGACGAGTGGAAAGCTTACTTGGCCGAGTGAGAATTCCTGCAGAAACTCCAAAAAACAGCACTCTGTCAAAAACTGTCAAAAACTGTCAAAAACTGGTCACTCGGCCAAGTGGAAAGCTCACTTGGCCGAGTAGGGTCTTCTGACGGTCTCCCAAAATTCTAGAGAGTCTGCTTCGAAGTCGGGGTTTGGGCACTCTGGCGCTCTGCGTCACTCGGCCTGTCATGCCCTATTTTGCACTATACGTGTATTCTACTGAACACACGTGGTATTTCTACCTACGATGCATACGTGGGCAGGAAATAAGTATAGATATCAATGTATGTAACGTAGTGTAAGGGGGATTGGGGCGTAATGCATGGCTAAGAGTCGAGAAAGTGAGATTGAGTGCGGGAGAAGTGTGAAAGACGTCGTGGGTGTGAAACAACAGGAATGTGTTGGATGTGTGTGCGTGGTGTATGCATGCATGTGTAGGCATGCATGGGTTGTGTGGGGAAGCCATGCAAGCGTGAAAGGGGTTAGGGATCAATGGCAACCCCGTAAAATTTTAGAAAGACGAGGGGCAAAATGGTCATTTGGACCAAAAGTGCTGTGTGTACATATTTAAGTGGTCGGTGCATAAAGTAATGGCAAACTTGTAAATACCTAAAAGTTGAGGGGCATTTTGGGAAGGGTATTTTAGTCATTTTAGGTGATTCATGGTTTGTGGAGCAAGGAAGATGTGTTTAGATATTTCTTTAAGAAAATCTTTCTTTTCTTTCTTGAACTTTCTCTTTTCTTCTCCCTTTCTCTTTTCCTTTCTCCCCCAAGATTGGGCCGGCCACCTCCCCCTCTTTTCTCCTCCTCCTCCATTAGAAACCCTAATTATTCACTCCAAAAATCAAGTATACCAAGTAGCTTGCAAGAGGGAAGAAGTTAGAGAAGAAAGGAAGAGAAGAAGAGGAGAAAAATCAAAGCTTTGAGGTAGGAAACCTCTTCGATTTGGAATTCTAAAAATTGGTTTTTGTGATTATGATTTCGTAGCATGTTTTTACTCAATACATGATAAGGATAGTTAAATTTATGTGCTATGGCTCAATTTTACAAATTTCCTCTTGAAATACCTAGCAAAATCACCTCTTTTGAAATCCTGAAATTTTGATGTCTGTTGTAGCTTCCATTACAGTTACTGTAGCTCGAATCATGTATCGAAAAAATATATACATGTAGATCTTGAAGTTCTACTGCAAAATCATATAAGTTTTTATATATGTTCAATTTAAGAATCAGGAGCAATAAATCCATCTTTACAACATGTCTGTTTGATTTTCAGTGGTTACATAGTTTAGCAAAATTGGCCTAGACACATGTACACACAATGGAATTTTGTGTTCTTGGTCTTGTTGGAAAGTTAACAAGTTTTTCTCAAAATTCATCAGAGTGCTTATATGTTGAATGTCTAGCTGCAACATGCCCAAAATTGGATTTCGATACAGACTCAGTAATCTGTCTGAAAAACAGATTTGATACACTTCACCAAATAATTCACCATAAATCACCTACTTAATATTTTTGCATGAAATTTTATCTGTGGATCCAGGACTAGTATATCTATAACTTTAATTTGGGACAATTTATCAAATTCTCAATGAAAACTGATGTTAAATGGCCATGTATTGTCACTTCCTGCAATTTCAGCAAGCTGAATTCATTAAGTGTTCCTCTTATTCATTAATTGTGGTTAATTGGCTATCATTATTCTTACTTATCATGGTTGTGTGGTGGAATGAATGTTCATGCCCTTGGCACATGTAAATTATATTGTGTTTCCTTGATATGAATGACGCCCGTTATGTGTTCGATAAAATGACTCAACGAAGGCAATATCCGATAATTTGAGTAACGTGCATGTGTTAGTATTGGCCTTGAGCCACATTGATAATTGGTGAAGTTAGAGGTTTGAATGTCATGGATACATTGTAATTGTTAATGGATGATGTGTTGTGATAGAGGGCATGTCACGTGAGTGCATGGCCCTATGTTTAATGATGGACGACTAAGGTGATATGTCAACCATGCCATCATGACCTCTAACGTGTTACGTATGGTGTTAAATTATAAAAACTAGATATATCTCAGTCCTCTCTAATGAGGGTGAGTTAGCAGAACCCGGGTTTTAGGTGGGATTTGAGTAAATTGTGGATATGAGGCCTGGACTGTGAAGTTGGGGGAAATGATTATGTGATTTGTGATATTTATACCCACTCGCCTTTACCGGGAGTGGAGGGGACATACGGAGGTTGTGTTATTGTGGGAGAGCCTCACTCCTGCCAGGGACGGGGAGCTGAGAGGCCCGGTGTCGTACAGTGCACGTGTCCACTGCGCCGTGTGCTATATTCACCCCAAATTTGGGGTGAAGTCCAGGTCCTGGTATCACACAATTTACCCAAGTTCCCAATTAATTCAATTAATTAACTCAATCATAAAAATAAGAATTGCACATGTTACATTCTCCTGTTGGTGGCACCTTCCCTCTTCCTCCTACCTGCTTTGCTTGTGATGCTATAACATACCTCTCGCACTTGTACTTATCTTATTAGATAATGTTTGCTTGAATATCTGTATTATTATTCGTGCTAACCCTTTTCTTGCAGTAACTCGACATCAAGCCGTAGGTATGATCCCTCGCTTAGCTGTGTACTTTCCGCCATATTATTTAGTTTACACGTCTTATTTCTCATGCCTTGCGTAGTGGTTGATAACCTTAAATTGGTGTTCCAAATCCAAGTTGGTTCCTACTGGGGCACGCGTTGACGTGCTCCTCCCTATTTTTCAGGTAGCAGGGACAGCGTGGTTGGTGGTGACTTGGAGTTGGGTTTCAGGAGTAGGGTCTGTTGTGAGCTGTAGCTATATAGGGTGACATGGTTGTCTTGAGAGGTGGAGAGTGGCGGTGTGTGTGTAGTGGTGCACTTGGACTATGTATGTAAATGAAAGTTGTTATATAAATTTGTTGTTGTCGTTCTCTGCTATTTATGAGTTGTTGATATTTTAATGAAGCTGCATTTGTACTACCCCAGCATGTGCGTAGTGGCCTGCTTATTCAGTTACTTCTTTCTCTCTCTCTTTCCTCTCTCATCACCCTCACTCTTCAGGATACTTGGAAAAAAAATTTAAATGCAGGGTATTCTGGGGAACGGGGCGTGACACGGCCGAGTGGGATTCATCACTCGGTCGAGTGGGTCTTCTGCTGTGCTCCCCAGAATTCCAGAGAGTCTGGTTCGATTTCCTTTAGAAGTTGACCTCACTCGGGCGAGTGTAGTTCTCTACTCGGCCGAGTGGAGTTCACCACTCGGCCGAGTGAAATTCACCACTCGACCGAGTGCATTGTGGCACTCAGCTCAGGCAGAGGTTCTTCGTTTCAGTCGTACTCGGCCGAGTACACTGCTTCACTCGGGCGAGTAACTAGCGTGACTCGGCTGAGTGGCCTGTTTCTGGAATCCTTCCTTCTCCTCCTCGCCTCCTCGACGATTCTAACGATCTTCTTCTTCTCCCGCTCATCGTCCAGTGCAGTTAGCTCCTTAATAAGGCCATGAGCGATGCTCCGGTATGCGTACAAGTCCTTTAGGCTCATTTTTTCTCCCGATCGCTCCATATTTCCTGAAATCCGACAAAAACAGGAAATAGTGAAAAGTAATGTAATATTGTCGAATAATCGTGAAAAGCGTGATATGGACGATCGAATGGTATGCAAACATGCAGAAATAAGGTGTAAAATATGGACTGATCAATGGAAAGGCCACGATCCCCAAGCGTGTACACGATCGTGTATATCTTTACACGGTCGTGTAGCTTTATCTTCATTAAGCTCCTCATACTGCCTCGTTTGGCTTTTCTTGGTCTCCCTGCCACACAGCCATGTGGGATATCCCACACAGTCGTGTAGTTTATTTCTTGCACTTCAAAAAAAATTGGGTTTAGTGTGGGTTTTCGGGTTTTTATTCTTTTAGCTAAACTAGTAAACTAATTAAAAAGAAATGAAAAATAAGAACGGGAAAAAGGCTAGAACTTGTGTTGCCTATCAAGAAGCGATCATTTAGAGTCATGAGCTCGACTCCTGACGGTTTTCATGGTGGCTCTTGGGCAGAGAGCAGTGAGGTTGCTCTCATATCATCATGTCGCTTCGTCGTCGTCGGTGACGCTTGGCATAACGTCAATATTTGTAGCTTGTCAGGGTCTAGTGAGGGTGTCATTATAGCATAGGAGTCCTTCCTAGAGTAGAAGAGGGCGTTGTAAATCATGTCCATGAGATTTAACCACAAAACATATCAACGGTCTAGATTAGAGTTCGAATTCTGGACGTTTTCGGATTTCTGCACATTAGCACGGCCGGTAGAAATCTAGCACGACTATGCACAATCTACGTAACACACTAATCTTATTCTACACCGTGACACATCCATGTAAGTATATGGTACAACCGTGTGCAATCTACAGTTGGGATGCTCATGCTGTCCATCACGACTGTGTAAGGACTCGCATGGCCGTGCACACTTTGTGATAAGTGGCTGGCTTCATCGTTGGGACCCGCATGACTATGCTGGGTCTCGCAAAGCTATGCACAGCTTTCGTAAAGCAACTGGCTCTCCTGCTGGGTCTTGCATGGCCGTGCTATCATTTGCATGGCCGTGACAACCCTCAAAATTCAAATTTGAAGCATATTTCAATAAACTCTGCCATGCTTCAAATTTCCTCCAATAACCATGGCATGCTCGAGCTATCCACATCAACTCTACCCAAATACCAAACATCTCTACCCCGATCTAGAATTTTCGAAACTCTCATGACAACGAGAAATCATCAACCACTCACCATGTATAGATTAAGCTCAAGTAATGCCTGAGCTTGACTGCGGGAATAACCTTCGTGAGCATATTTACAGGATTATGATCTGTCAAGACATTCTCCAGTGCTATCACATTCTTCACCTCCTGGAGAAAGAAGTCCAGCACTTCAATGTGCTTGGTCCTCGAACTATATGCCTGATGCGCTGCCAAGTGAATTGCGCTTTGACTGTCTTAATAAACTTTCGTCGCTCTTGCAGAATTCCCAAGTCTCTCAGTAGACTTTTCAGGTATTGCCTTCCTTGATTGCCTAAACTGCATCTATCAATTCTACCTCCGTGGTTGACAGTGCTACAATGGACTGCATGATCAATCTCAAGGATACTACAACAGTGCCCAAAGTGAACACCTATCCAGTCATAGATCTCCTTTTATCGATGTCACCTGCATAATCTGAATCACAAAATTCAGATATTGCCAACCCATCTCACTTGCTATAACACAAACCAACGCTGGCCGTTCCCTTCAGATATCTCAATATCCATTTCACAGCTTGCCAGTGTTCCTTCCCTGTATTCGCCATGTACCTGCTGATGAACCAACTACATAGGCTAAGTCTGTGCATGTATAAAACCATGGCAGACATCAGACTATCCACTGCACTAGCATAGGGGACTGTAGACATGTAGCTTGCCTCTTCGTCGGTGCTAGATGACAGTCTCGTAGAAAGCTGGAAGTGAGCTCCTAGTGGTGTGGTGATAGTCTTTGCCTTCTCCATTAAATATAGTGCTAGGACTTTCTTGATATCTCCATCCTGGCTTAACCTCAACTTTCCCATCTTCCTGTCCCTGCTGATTTCCATACCAATGATCTTCTTTGTAGGCCTCAAACTCTTTCTACAAGCTTCCCCTTCAATTTATTGATTTCCTTCTTGTCCCGTGCCACAATCAGCATATCGTCAATGTACAAAAGTAAGTATATCTTCAACCCACCATCAAGTGTGCAAACATAAACACACTGGTCCTTTATACTCCGCTCGAAACCAATGCTAATCATGAAGGATTCAAATCACTTATGCCACTACCTTGGACTCTATTTTAAACCATATAAGGATTTTTTCAGCTGCATACCTTATGCTCATGCCCCTCCATTACAAAGCTTTTATGCTAGCGCATGTCGATCTTTTCATCAAGCTCTCCATGTAAGAACTCTGTCTTAACAACCAGCTGCTCCAGCTCTAAGTCATGAGTTTCTACCCCAGTCCAGCAACACACGGATGAAGTCATGAGTTTCTACCAAGTCTACCAACACACGGATAGACGTGTGTCTCATCACAGGCGAGAAGATCTCATTGTAATCTTTTTCCTTCCTCTACGCGAATCCCTTGGCCACCAGCCAGGTTTTATACCTCCCAACACCAACATCTCCTTCCTTGACCTTGTATACCCACTAGCATCCAATGGCCTTCCTGTCCTTGGGCAATTCTACCAATTCCCAAGTGCTATTCTTGTAAAGGGATTCCATCGCCTCTTCCATCGCCATCCGCCACTCTGTAACTATGCTCAAAGTCTAGTCTTCATTAAATGCCAAAGGCTCTTTGTGCTTAATGTTCAGAGCATATGCAAGCATATCATCGAATACAAAAGTAGCAGCATAATAGCTCCACTCTCCCAGTCTATCTGGTGCTCTCCTAGTCCTTGATGACCTTCGCACCTCCAGCTAACACTGGGCTGGAACCTCACCATGAGTCTAAATCTGATATGTATATATCTTCTCTCCCTTATTATTCAGGTCCTGGCCTTTCTCAGCATCTCGTGTCTCTATCTCAAGGGGAGGTAGCTCAACCTCAGCATCAGGCTCCTTAGGACTATGTCCATCATCTACAGCCTGACCATCAACAACTCATCAAATTTAACATGCCTACTGGTAAACGTCTTTTTGGACACATGGTTTAGTAACATGAATGTATCCCTTAACTCCTTCTGGGTATCCAAGCAAAATGACCTTCCTGGCCCTCGAATCTAGCTTGTCCTCCTTATTAAAAGCATAGACAGGACATCTACAAACCCTCAAGTACGAGTATTCACCAGTCTTTTCTGTCCACTCCTCAGGAATTTTGAAACTGCATCGATGATAGTAGTTTGTTCACAAGATGCATGATGGTTGTCACAACTTTACCCTAATATTCCTTAGGAAGTCCAGCAGTCAGCCTCAAGCATCGGCAATTCTCCATCAGTGTACGGTTTTGTCTCCTGCAACACTGTTTGATTGTGTATCTCTAAGCATAGTGTAGTGCCATAAAATACACTGAGATCTGCAGAATTATTTGAACACCCTCGACGTGCAATATGTACCATTGTCTGATCTTAACACCTTTAACGGTTCTCCCAGACTACTTTTAAACAATGGCTCTCCAATCCTTGAACTTTTCAAAGACTTGATCTTTTGATTTCATCAGATAGATCCACACCTTTCTCGAGTAGTCATCTATATATGAAGGACACGAAGTATTTTTCTCCCCCAGTGGTTGGTATAGAAGTTGGCCCCCATACATCTGAATGTACATAGTCTAGTGGCCCTTTGCTACTATGCTCTGTGATCCCAAAAGCATGTCTTTGTCAGCTTACCCACAACACACTTCTCGCAAAACTCCAATCTCTCATCTCTAACCTATATTAGCTTCCTTTTGCGAAGCACATCCAATGACCTCTCACTTGGATGTCCTAGGCAATGATGTCATAGCTTTACCGATCCTTCACCATCTGTGCCCTAAGAGATGCTAGTCTTACCCTCTGCAGTGTGCTCCTGCAACGCATATAAGTTTTGTACTCTCATTCCCTTCATCACGACAAGAGAACCCTTGGACACCTTCAATAGGTCATCTTCATTGACCGTCGTTTGGCACACGACGTACGTCTGTAAGCGTCGTGATGACCCCATCATGCATTTTGATCTGCATTTCTCCAACCCCTACTGTCTTAAAAGCCGTATTGTTCCCCATGAGCATGTTGCCACCTTCCCTGGGATAATACAAACTGAACCAACTTCTGTGTGGCGTCATGTGGAAGGATCATCTGAATCTAAAAGCATTGAGACCCCTAGGTCTTCAGATGCAGCCGCAATCAGAATCTCACCATCATCGCTGTTCTTGCTACTAATTCCCACCAAGGCAGAACCAGAAGCTTCATCCTTCCCTTTTTTCATTCTTCTTTAGCTTAGGGCAGTCTCTTCTCCAATGTCGGATCTCCTTGCACAAGTGACACCTGTCCTTGTACCCATGTGATTTAGATCTTGAGTGTCCCTTGTCCTTCCTAAAATCATGGCCACTTTTGGAATCCTGAAGTCCCCTAATGAAAAGTGCATCCCCTTGATTACTACTCTCTCGACCAGTCACTTTAACAAGAAGGACCACAATGTACCACAGATTCAACCTCCTCCAGAGATAATGTTTCACACCCATTTACTATGGACATGACCAATGAGTTGAAATCATCCGTAAGAGAACATAACAATATCATCGCCCAATTGCTCGTCCTCGATGTTCACCACCATGTTCTGCAAGTCAGACACAGTCTTCGTGAAAGCATCGGTGTGATTCTTAACGTGGATGCCCTCTCTTATCTTCAGCACATATAACTGTTGCACTAGATACAATCTGCTCGTTAGATTCTTCTTTGCATAGAGCGCCTCCAACTTCTTCCAAAGCTTCTCCGTCGTAATCTCCTCAGACACCTTTCTGAAAGTGATAACTGTAGTGTGCTTAACACCTTTCACTCAATTTCGGCCTTATGTGCCTCCATGACATCCTTGTTAAAACTGTCTTACTCAAATACAATTTGATAGCATCCATCTCTCATGAGAAAAGCCTTCATCTTTAACCTCCAAAGACTGAAGTCGTTTCTCCCAGTGAACTTGTCGATCTTGAACAACGTGGTAGATGACATCTTGACTTCTTACTCTTTTCTCACCCATAGCTCTGATACCAATTGTTGGAAATCTGACACAAGACCAATCAACACCAAAGTGTGCACAACGAAATAAATATATAGATAAAGTGTCGCCAACTAAATCAATGCAGATTTAGGATCTTGAAAGAATCATAAAAAGCACAAGAACTACCGTAGAATCAAAACCAATTAATCACACAGAGAGGCTAGGATTTATACTAGTTCGGCCCAACCTATGGCCTACGTCCAGTCTTCCGTTGTCACTGTTTCCACTAGATTAGAGTTGACAATTCAGAGAAAACACCGACTATAAAATCGCATCCAAACAATATGTGTCCTCTTGACAAAATAACTCTAGCACTCTAGCAATTACAATGCCTCATGCACACAACTAATGGATAGATTTTACCTAGAACAAGAAATACATCCTCTCCTAAAGCTCGTAGTCTCCTCAAAGCACTTTCGTCGGCTGTCCCCGGCAAAAGATCAGCTTTGCTCAAGAACACGCAATGAATTCTTCTCCAATTCTATTCGTTGTGCCACACACCGTCAAAAGGTGTATATCTTGGTATTTATAACATAGGAGTCCTTCCTAGGGTAGAAGAGCGTGTTTTAAATCGTGTCCATGCGACTCAAAACAGATTAACATAGATTATATTTTTGATTTAATGTAATCATCATTCTAAATAATTATTATTATCAATATGTTCACTACTTTAACATCTTACAGTTGACATCATGTCTTACATTATCAATGCAAGAAGCATATCATTTTACTGTTTGTACATTTACTCCAAAGCGCGTATATGTATGTGTGTGTATCATTAAACCACCCAACGTACTTGTGAGGAGGAAGCAGAACAATCGGTAAGTAATCAAACGAAGTGAGTAGTGTCTTCTTTGAAGTTTGCCACACTTGCTTCTTCTATGCACGCACGAAAGAAATCAATCGCTGATCGGGTACCATTTGATTATAGCGCGCATGCATATGTGCAAATTATCAAGAAATATATATGACGCTTCGTCTAGCAAGCAAGCTAGCGAGTGAGTCCGATCCTCGTCAAGGCCAAGTAAGCGACGAATCTATAGAAGAATAGCATGGCAAACAATATGAGAATAGCCCCAGTGCGACGGTGAAATCCAACAAGGGCTATGGAAGGTAGATCTGTAACCTTGCAGGCGACCGTAGGAGTGCACTGATAGGTGTCATTGGCCGAAAACTGAGAGGCCACGAGGAGTTTGAAGGAGTAGAAGCTGAGGGAGATGTATCTGATCCACGCAATGAAGACGGGCACTTTCTGGACGTAGTACCCACCAGCGAGCATAAATGTGAGCATGACAACGGAGCCAAGGGTAGTGGCGGACTTGAGATCCATGATGAGGGCGCCGAGTGCCAGACCAATTCCCTGCGACACCAAGACGCACAGGAGCATCACCGAGAGCGTCACAAAGAAGTTGTGCGCCGTTGTTTTCAGGCCGCTCATCCAATACACGATCGTAATGAAGACGGTCGGAAGGATTAATTCCATGGGCAGGTCTCCGACCAATCTTGCCATGAAGTAGGAAGAGAGCCTGTACATTCTTGAAGACCTCTCTTTGGTCAACATCATCCGTTCTTGTGGGAACGTGAATATTGCTTGAAACACCGGGAAGAAGCCCCAGAATCCTGAGATGAAGAAAAGCAGACCTACCTACATATTCGATGGATCAGGCCATGGCTAGGACTTCAAAATGTACAATACGTACGAATGCATGTTCAATTATAGTACCTGATCTTGAACATGGTGCCCAGACTGCCACCATAGGGTACCTGATATGAAAGCTACAATAAGAACTTGTGCAATCTTGAGGCCAGAGAAGGATTCATGTCTCCTTTCTTTTAGACCTCTTTGGAGCAACACTTTGAATTGCTCGAACCATGTCGTGGACCATTGAATGTTATTTGACGTCGTCCCTGCTGCGGCTGCTTTCTGATCATTCTGAGCTTCCCCTGGCTCACGACGGACACCTTCCATTAATTGTTGGTTCTCCATTATTTCTTCTTGACATGTTACCTCATCTCTCACCCTGTCCTGTATGTGTATCTTATATGCTGTAACCAAAGCTTCTTTGTTCGCCGCCGGATCATCGGTTCCATCTTCACAGGATGATACCCCTGCACGCAAGCATGCTAATTAGATTAATGTGCAACTCCATCCGTATGTGTGCATGTGCGTGTGTACTGGGTGTGGGTGTGGGGCTAGATGATCGGTAGTTAATTAATTAGCAGCATACATAATTAATTAATTAACAAGTACCGTTTGCAAGGTCCAGAAGGAAATCGGCAGGGTTCATGGGAACGGAAGGCGCATGTCCAATGCTTGCAAAGTATTCCATAGCTTCCGATCCCTTTCCAAAATAAACAGGGTTGCCATCGGAGAGCAGCAACAGCTTATGAAACATGTAGAATAGCCTGCTCGACGGTTGATGGATGGTCATCGCCACCGTCCTCCCCCCTTTCGTCGTCAGCCCCCAAAGTGTAGACACGATTCTCTGGGCCGTCGTTGAGTCAAGGCCGGACGTTGGCTCATCGAGGAATAACAGGCTTGGGTTGATTAACATCTCCTGTCCAATGCTGACTCTCTTCCTCTCACCCCCCGAAACGCCCCTCAACATGGTGGCTCCCCCTCCAACTATGCTGTTGCGGCACGCGGTCAGCCCCAGCTCGGCCATGACCCCCTCCGCCTGAATGATCTTATTCTGCTTCCCAAGGGTGCTAGGGAGGCGGAGCAGGGCAGTGTAGACCAGGGTCTCGAAGACGGTGAGGTGAGGGTACAAGACATCGTCCTGCGTGACGAACCCCATGTTGCGTCTCACTGAATTGGAGATGGCCCTTCCGTTGTAGGTTATGGTGCCGGTCAGGTTGCCACTGAGGCGTCCGCCAAGAGCCGTCAGGAGAGTGGTCTTGCCGCTGCCCGACGGACCCATCATCGCCAGCATCTCACCGGGATGGACTATTCCGGATACGCTCTTCAGAATTTTCCGCTGACCATTTTCTGATCTATTAATATTGTTCTTTAGCTGCACCTTGGAATTGTTGCTTCCTGTTGCTTTACCCCCGGCCTTGCTTTTGATCTTGTACTCAACATCTTGGAACTGCAATTATAATACCCATATATGTACCTCACATGTCATCCAATAACATACTTAATCAATGCCCATCAAATTAATTAAGCGAATTATTAATTTATAGATGCATACACCAAGAATATGCATCTGTACGATCAACCATTAATCATGTAAGATCGCTGTGCTCATATATAGGCGATAGATATAAGAAACTGTAGTACTGTGTCATGTTTTAAGTAGATATTGATCAAAAATAGCTAGGAATGTGAACACCGATTACGTAGAGGGTATATTACTCGCTAATGAAAGTACTGGAACTCATCGAGATTAAATTGGCATGCGAAGATTAATTAATTAACGAAGATAATATCTAACAATTTAAATATAGCGGAGATTGTATATGTCCACAAAAGCGCCGAGTAAATGAATATAACAAAGAAATAAAAATAATAATAAACGAGGAAAACGACTCAAATTTCCCCCATTTTAAGATGTTTGCATTTAGATGTCCTACAAGAATTGCCAAGAATCCTCCTATTTAATTTCTTCTCTAAGAGTTTGGATTAGAAGTGGCCGGCCGCCAAGGGGGGTTAATATATAACAAGAACATGATAAAAAGAAGAGGAGGAAGAGGACCTTGAGGCTGACGGGATGCTTGGATTTGGCAAAGATAGAGCATGGTTGTCCCTCCGAAGTTTCTATATTCGATGCAGCGGGCAAAGATACCTCCATGATCTCCACCACTATCAATCAATCAATCAATCCTAAACTTGATTTCTTGTATAACATCTGACCAAATGTGATGTTTTGGGAACGGATCTCTTCTTGGTCTTGATCTTGTTCCTGATCTTGATCTCTTCCTTCCTATAACATGTGCTGCAGCATATTAATATGATGATGATGATGGTGATGATGATAGATGATGATTATGACGAGGAAGTAGCTAGTTACAAGGAGTTTGTTAGTGTCAGGGTAAAAAAATGAAGTTTACAAAAAAGGAAAATTTATGAGAATATTGGAAGAGAACGAGTCAGGCATATATCAAGGCGCCTCAACCCCAGCGGGCAGCTCCCCCTTAATATAAGGATCGATAGATCGTAGGTGGACATTCGGGCAAATAAGGGAGGAAAGGTTTGAATATGAACGTCTCTCCCTTGTATTTACAAAAATAATAATAACGGAGCGTGGCTCAAATTCTATCGTCCCAAGTGTGCTTGGGTGACTACACACCATCACCAATTCACAAGCACTAACCACATCCTAATGCCAACTCGCTACCTCAGTGTTCAATGAACACATAAACTCACAGTAATTGTTCGGAAATAAAAAAGCAAAAGAGGTTCGTGAAAAGGAATGCTGGTTAGCTCCGACATCAACAATTGGATTGATCTTACTAGAAACTCTAGAACAAGGAATACTTCTTGTTCCAAAGCTCGTAGTGGCACCAAATCTCTTTCGTCATCTGTAACCGCAAAAAGATCAGCTTTTCTCTAGAAATCTCAAGGAATTTCTCTTCAATTCTCTTCATGCCGTCAAAAGATGTGTACTCTAAGTATTTATATCATATGAGTCCTTCCTAGGATAGAAGAGGGTGTTTTAAATCATGTCCAACCGATTTAAGCTCAAAACAAAACAACGATCCAACTAGAATTTGCAATCTGGGCGAATTCGGGCTTCAGCACATCGACATGCATGGCCGTGCAGATATATGGCACGGTCATGCGCACTTTGCGAAATAATTTGGGCTGCATTTGTTGGATGTGCATGGCCGTGCCGTCTAGCACGGTCATGCGCACTTTGCAAAAAAGAACCTAACACTCCTGTTGGTTGTGCACGACAGTGCAGAGTATGGCACGTCTATATGCAGTTTACGAAAAACATCTGCCTCATTGTTGGGTCCCGCACAGCCGTATAGGGTCGCGCACGGCCGTGAGCAGCTTGTGGAACAACAACTGGCTCTCCTGTTGGGTCTTACATGGCCGTGACAACCCTTGCGTTGCCATACCAGCCCGCCGAATTCATGTTTGAAGCATTTTCAAAAAAACTCTACACTGCTTCAAACTTCCTCTGTAACGACCCGCTCTCAGGAGGCATTACTTATTTGATTTATTCGCAGGTCTGCAGATCACCAGTGAAAACAATATAGCCATGATGCCGAGACGTACAATAATACTCAAACCAGCGTACATATTACAGTCCATAATTGAAAGTACAACACAATGACATCTCTCGCACTAAATACATGAAAAATAAAGCGGAATGCAAATACATAGAAAATACATCACACATACAATCCAAATCTAAAAGTCGGCGATCTCAGGATCAAGCTATGGTTTTGCGAACTCAGTATTGCCTATGTCAACCAGTGAAAACAATATAGCCATGATGCCGAGACGTACAATAATACTCAAACCAGCGTACATATTTCAGTCCATAATTGAAAGTACACCACAATGACATCTCTCGCACTAAATACATGAAAAATAAAGCGGAATGCAAATACATAGAAAATACATCACACATACACTCCAAATCTAAAAGTCGGCGATCTCAGGATCAAGCTATGGTTTTGCGAACTCAGTATTGCCTATGTCAACCTGTGCGACGTCTGCGGCGCCAAGAAGATGGAACCGTATGTAAATCACAATAATTCTAGCAATAGAAATAGAGTAGTGCAAAAGTATGGAACAGACTATAGTAAACAATTAAAGATGATCATGCAAGTGCAAAAGGTAAGATAAGAGAAGACATGCATGCAAGAGCGATAAGTAAAGTACTGGTGGCTGCTCAGGTGTGGTAAGTAAAGTGCATGTAATGCATAAAGTAAAGGTGACCGTGCAAGTGCAAAAAGTAACGTATAAGAGCAACAACTGTGGCATGACATATGTAATATGGTAGCAACAATATTTTAACCAGTATGCAATGTGATGACAATATATAGTAGGACAACCAGGTAGATGTAGTAACAAAAAGGACAAGTAGACAGTAGTAGAGCTAGAAACTATGTGACTTATATAGGAAAGTATAGTGTGCAACCATTGAGCCCATCTCCTGCCACGGGGGCGCTCACCCGGGCGGATCTCACTTCACTTTAGGCGGTAAATTTTATTTTAGACAGTCGGTATGGGACAGTGCAATGTGTAGATGTCTCGCGGTCGCTCTCCCGCTTTCTCTAATATAAGTTACCCCAAAAACCCAGTGCAGTGTCAACTACTTTCAAGCATTTAATTTCGATAGGATGTTCCAGCAGTATGATGTGAAAATGGTATATCATTCAATTATTATGTTTCAATATGATATGTCAATCCGTTATTCCAACACGCCACTTTATATTACATTTTCTATGATGATTCAACATGGTATTTCAATGGCAAACGATGACTAGTATAGGACATGCATCAGGTGATGTGAATGTTTAAACATGAGCAATCGTGCAACAAGTGTATACAAAGTCCATGCATAGTTTTTCAAATGACAAGTATCAGAATATGGTAAGTCTAAAAGTTGGCAGTGTCGTATGATCAAGTTAATAGTCATTCTGTAGTTGAGTTGTTCCCTGGTTAAATAGGTCTCTAGTCTTTTATTTAGGTCGATAGTTGTTCTGAGGCTATAAAATCCTAGGTTCATACTAGTACACTTACTGAACTTCTAAAACTAGAATTAGCGTGACTTACAGTTATTGAGATCGTCGTAGTAAGTCGAGTTTGGAGCTAAAGCTTCCAAGGTAGCTGGTGCACGAGAATCGGTACTTGCAAACACAAGAAATCAATATTTAAGGGCCACACGATTTCTATCTATTTTTCGTAATGTGTTCGTATTTTTATTATAGCTTGAAACTCAGCAAAATACATACTACATATTATTAGATGGGCTAGATGGGAGCAAAATAATTTTATATAGGAAGAAAATATTTTCCTAAGGCTCCTAGGTATTTTTCATAATTTTTAAAAGCTTAAAATCAATTAAAACTAATTAAAAACGAGAAAACGAGTTTGCATTATATTTTTCAAAGATTTCTCTAGGGAAAACCATAAGTCGGAATTCTTCTAACAAAGGGTCAAAGCTAACGTATTAACTAGTACTACAACATATATTTTTCTCGCACGTCAGTGCACGTGAAATATTAAAGATGTTGATTTTTAAATGAAAACATCATAATTAGATTTAAACTTTAAAAATTTACTGAGGAAAATATACTCGCCCTTTGGCATTGAAACTAGTGCCAATGAGTTCGCTTCATCATTTCGGATTTTCTGGGCCTTGCTGTGTACTTTTCTGGTCTCTAGATTATTTACTGGGAATTTTTATCATTTTCTCTTTATTATAATATATATATTTATATATAGTAATCATAATACATATATACTAGTATTTATACAATACTAATTTACTAATATAATAATACTGTTATTATTACACCCTTTCCTTTGCATGCAGCAACGACGGGGTGAGCCCTCGACGTCGGCGACATAGCATCGACGGAGGGGCGCGACAGCTCGGAGGGGATTCTCGAGAGTCTCCGTGTCTCCGTCGTGGAGCAGAGGGGGAGCCTCGGGCTTCTTCGCTATGGGGCTTCACTGGTGGGCTCCGGTGGGGATTCGGTTTGCGCGGGTCGTCGTAGAAGGTGGCAGAGCGGGGGCGTCGAGGCGAGAGCTCGTCAGGGGATGATGGAGAGGGCAACGTGGCGGTTACTGCTGGGGGTGGTGGAACATCGGAGAAGGGCGGCATTCGAGCACGGAGGAGGTGAGCTGGGTGACGACGAGCATGGCTTCGGGTCGGAGATGGGGAGAGGAGAGGGGGGAGCGGGCTGGGCGGCACTCGAAGCTAGCGAGGCGGAGGCGTGGGTCACGAAAGCTCGCCGGAGAGAGGTGTAGCTTAGGGGAGTTTCGGAGAGGTGGAGATGGGTTTTGGCCTTGCCATGGCGAAGCTGGGGGGTTTGGTCGGAGTCACCGAGGTGGCGGGGACAGCGATGTTCGTCGACATTGTCGGGGAGGATGAGAGGGAAGTGATGCTGGGGGAGGGGGCTGATCGGAGCACCGGTGGGTGCATGCATTAGGGTAGTGAATGAGTGGAGAGGGGATGTGAGGTGATCGGTGAAGAGGGGAGGGAGCCGCTGTTACATGGGTTGCATGGAGGCTGGGGGTTGTCGCCGGGAGTGGGGAGAGGGGTTTGGCATGGGTTCGACATGAGGAGAGGAGGGGAGGTCGGGGGGTCACAGGTAACTGCTTGGAGGAGGCGAGGGCTCGGAGGGGGGTGGAGAAGGTGGGCGACTGTGGGGCGAAGTGGGGAGATGGAGGCGTTGTTTGCAGCAGAGAGGAGGGTGCACATGTTTATGGAGCTCGTGGCGGTGGGGGAAGCTCAACTTCACGTGGTTACGACGAGTGGTGGCGGGCATCCACGGCGGTGTCAGGCGATGGAGTGAGGGAGAAACGGGGAGAGGGGTGTAAAAGAAGAAGAGAACGAAGGAGAAGGTGGAGTTGCCATGGGTTCGGGGGCTGATTGAGAACGAGAGGGGGGTTGGGTTTGTGTGTTGCAGGCTTGGGGTAGAACGAGAGAGAGGGAGCGAGTGTTTTTGCATGAACGAAGGAGATGGGGATGGGTTGTTGTTAAAACGAACGGAGAGGGTTAGGCTCATTTATAGGGTTAGTGATATAAATATAAAATTTAATAGGAGGAGAAATTTGGTGGGAGTAAATAATCGTAGGATTGGTTGGTGGTGCCCAACGTGGCAGGTATGGGTACGACAGCTAGGTAAGGTGGCATGCCCTATTTTGCACTATACGTGTATTCTACTGAACACACGTGGTATTTCTACTTACGATGCATACGTGGGCATGAAATAAGCGTAGATATCGATGTATATGACGTAGTACAAGGGAGATTAGGCCGTAATACGTGTCTAAGGGAAGAGAATGCGAAATGTGAATGCGGGAGAAGTGCAAAAGACGTCGTGGGTGCAAAACAACAGGAATGTGTTGGACGTGTGTGCGTGGTGCATGTATGCATGTGTAGGCATGCATGGGTGTGTGTAGGGAAGCCATGCAAGTGTGAAAGGGGTTAGGGGTCAATGGCAACCCCCGTAAATTTTTAGAAAAGTTGGGGGCAAAACGGTCATTTGGACTAAAGCTGCTGTGCGTACATCCTAAAGTGGTGTGTGCATAAAGTAATGGCAAACTTCTAAATACATAGATGATGGGGGTATTTTGTTCATTTCCACATGGAATATTTTCTTGGAATATTCCTTTCTTGGAAGGGAAGAAAGGAATATGAAAAGAGAAGAAATGAAGAGAGAAAACTAGAAACCCCTCTCATTTTCTCTCATTTTCTCCTCTCTCCCCTCTCCTTCCTAGCCATGGCCGGCCATTCCCACCCCCTTTTTTCCTCCTCCTTCTATTGAAAACCCTAATTACTTCATCCTAAAGCCATGAAACACAAGTGGTTGCACGAGAGAAGAAGGTGGAGAAGAAAGAAGAGAAGGAAAAGAGGAAAACCAAACTTTTTGAGGTAGGAATCCAACTTGGTTTCGGAATTTAATTAGGGTTTATTTCTACCATGTTTTTATATCATGTTTAATCACTATGAATTAGGGGTAATCAAATTAAAGTGCCATTATTCAATTTTCATGAATATCCCTTCGAAATTCCAAGCAAAATCACTTTCTTCAAAAAGCTGAAATCTTGTAGTATGTTATTACTGGAATTCTGTTTTCTTTGGCTTGAATTGGGTTTCGAAAAAAAATATAGGCTTGTAGATCTTGAAGTTCTACCCCAAAATCATATAAATTTTGATATATGTTCAATTCATAAATTAGGAGCAAAAATTCCATCTTTACAACATGTCTGTTTGATTTCAATCTTGACACAGTTTAGAAAAATTGATCTAAACAGCTGCACACAAAATGGAATTTTATGTTTTTGGTCTTGTTGAAAATTTAACAAGTGTTTCTAAAAGTTCATCATAGTGCTTATATGTCGAATTTCTGGTTACAACATGCCCAAAATTGGCTTTCAATACAGACACTAAAATCTGTCTTAAAAACAGATTTGACACACTTTACCAAATAATTCACCATAAATCACTTACTTAATATTTTTGCATGAAATTTTATGTGAATCTAGGACTAATATATCTATAACTTTTATTTAGGATAATTTGTCAAATTCTCAATGCAAACTGATGTTATATGGCCATGTATTGTCACTTCCTGCAATTTCAGCAAGCTGAATTCATTAAGTGTTGTTCTTACTCATTAAATGTGGTTAATTGGCCATCACTATTCTTGCTTAATATGGTTATGTGGTGTAATGAATGTTCATGCCCATGGCACATGTAAATATATTGTGTTGCTTTGATATGAATGACGCCCGTCATGTGTTCGATGAAATGCCTCAATGAAGGCAATATTCGGTAATTTGAGGAATGTGCATGTGTTAGTGTTGGCCTTGAGCCACAGTGCTGATTGGTGAAGTTAATGGCTTGAATGGCATGGGTACATCGTATTTGTGAGTGGATGATGTGTTGTGATAGAGGGCACGTCACGTGAGTGCATGACCCTATGTCTAATGATGGACAGCTGAGGTGATATGTGCATACCCATGCCATCATGACCCCTAACGTGCCACTTATGATGTTAACATATAAAATTGAATAAGTCTCAATCCTCTCTAATGAGGGTGAGTTAGCAAAACCCGGGTTTTAGGTGGGATTTGAGTAAATTGTGGATATGAGGCCTGGACTGAGAAGTTGGGGGAAATGATTATGTGATATGTGATATTTATACCCACTCGCATTTACCGGGAGTGGAGGGGACATACGGAGGTTGTGTTATTATGTGGAGAGCCTCACTCCTGCCAGGGACGGGGGAGCTGAGAGGCCGGCGTACAGTGCCCGTGTCCACTGCGTCGTGTGCTATATTCACCCCAAATTTGGGGTGAAGTCCAGGTCCTGGTATCACACAGTTTACCCAAGTTCCAATTAATTCAATTATAAAATAATAAATAAGAATTTATGTGTTACTCCTTCTGCTGGCAGTACTTCCCTTTTTCTTTACTTGCTTCACCGGTGACACTGTATTATGGTTCTGACACATGTGAATTTCCTTTTAAATTTTGGTTGCACGAATATTTATATCGGTATTCGTGCTAACCCTTTTCTTGCAGCATCTCGACATTGGACCACAAGCCTGAGAAACAAGTTTTGGGCCAAAACATTTGCGATGCAGGCTTGCGGGTTCTAGGTCAATTTGATTTCAAAAAATTACGAAATTAATATGGGGAGCCCTAAATGATCATAGAGTCACACTGTAGAAGTTTGAAATCATTTGATAACATTTATATAGAAAATTAATTCATACAGCTAAATCAGTAACAATTGAATATGAATTATTATAAAAATTATTTATAAGTATTCGATGATACTCGAACTTACGTAAATACACCATAACTAGTTTGATACTTCAAAATATTTTTCACAAAGAATTTTGAAATCAGTTTTTGATTTAAAACTCCTGATCAACCATTATAAAATGCTTTTAAAATGTGAAAATACGTGAAATACGTAAATAGATGTATTGACGAATACGGGTCGTTACATCTTCCAATAACCATGAAACGTCTGGCTCTCCACATAAAATCTACCCAAATGCCAAATATCTCTACCTAGATATAGAATTTATGAAACTCACATGACAAGAAATCATCAACCCTTCACCTTGTATAGATCCATCTCAAGCAATGTCGGAGCTTGACTATCGGAACGACTTTTGTGAGCATATCTGTCGGATTATGATCAGTCGAGACCTTCTCCAATGCTATAACCTTCTTATCCTCCTATAGAAAGAAGTCCAACACTTAAATATGTTTGGTCGTCGAACTGTAGGCCTAATGCTCTGCCAAGTGAATTGTGCTCTGGTCGTCTGCTTGCATATTTGGAAAAAACATAATTTGCCTGCAGAGTCAGCGACTGAACAGGTGCTAAACATGGGCTTAAAATTTTAAGCCACTGTTCAACCCTATCTCTCAACTTTTTTTTGCAAAAACACCGTCCATTTCAGATTAAGCCCCTGATTCAACCCCCGTTTAGCCCTCCACTGGGAGTGCTATTATCTCTTTGGTTTGTCATGTCCAATCATCTGTGTTTTTTGGAATAAATCCACACATCAGAGGTGTATGAATGTTGTTTGATGGTCGTTTGGTTAGAGTAGCTGGGGTGCACAGTTGACGGGCAATTGGGCAAGCTGATCCTGAGGTGACTATACCTTGATCCGAGTTGTTGGGACGGGCTGAGCTATCTCCAGGATGTTCCAATCAGGCCCGGGTTGTATTTACCAAGCCTGAGCTATCTCTAGGTTGCCTTCAGCTTCCTACAACACATGGGATCGTTAAGGGGTCGGATCCCAGATCCGATGTAAAGGCATGTTTTCATAGTGCACATATTTCCGTAACAAAATGATTTCAATCAAATTCAAAAATGAGTAAATGATTTTATTCCATTTTTTTCATCGTTCAAATCTAAAAATGGACTTTATTTTCATATCCTTGTGATGATAGAACTCGTGGCATTTTTCGTAATTTTTCGGAGTCTTTTGTGAAAATTGATATTTTAATATTAAACTAATAATATTTTACTATATACTTAATTACATTTTACTGTAGTTAATTAACCATAACCCACCCTCTATACACGGCCATTAAGGAAAACATGTCATCACGTTTTCCTTTTCCCATAAACTGGTTCTTTCCCCCTTAAACACCCACCAACCTCATTAATTAGCTTAATTAATACCCATTTAATATTATATTATTATTATTTTATTATACAATAAACCATTAAACCTCTCACTCTCCCTGATAACCCATGCAGCTCAACGACAGCCTCAGTTTCCCCCTTACCGCACACCCTCCCCACTCCTCTCTCCTCCGGTGGAGCGCCGCCTCAGTCGCCACTCCGCAACCGTCTCCAGGCAGAGCCCGCCACAACAGTGACACCCAGTCCAACCTCCCAGCTCTCCTTCATCTCACTCAAACCCACGTCGAACACCCTCAGCCTGCTGTTGCCCTCACCACAACCCACGGTGCTTCCCGCCGCTATTCTTCTTCCCGCCGACCGCAGTAGCTCTGCCCTCACCGTCGGCTTCGCTCCGCAGCTCAAGCTTCACCAGAGCTCCTCTTCGACGAGCTGTGAGGCTTGCCACACGATGACAATCGAGCAGCCCACGCACGGTGGGTGCTTCCTGCCTTCGCTCGCCCCGACTCTCCCTCGTCGCCTCATCACCGTCGGGCCTCCGCCCCCGCAGCCTTTCTCCGCCATCCGAAGACACCCATGGCAGCCCCCACGCCTGTCGGTGAGCCCCATCGCTCGAGTTAACCACTGTCGAACCCATCAGAACCCCGACGCCAAGTCACCACGGGCCGCCGCCACTCATCGACTAGTCCGCAGCCGTACCCGTCGCCACTAAGCCCTCTGCCACCGTTGTTGCGCCTCCACAGCCGCCTCCTTCCCAGCATGTGTGTGTGTGTGTGTGTGTGTGTGTGTGTGTGTGTGTGTGTGCGCGTGCCCGCGCGCGCGCAATCACAGAAGAACAAATAGAAATATAGGAATACATATATTAATACGTATAAATATAAGTATATAAGTATATTATAATGTATTATATAAGAGTTAAATAGATAAAAATTTATAACAAATAATTTAGAGACCAGAAAAATACACGGAGACCACCGAAAAAAACCAGCGTGTTGCATAGAACACGTAGACGATGGAATCATCCCAATTTGAGACTTATATTTTTAAATATCAATTTTTAATGGTAAACGTAATTAATTCTAATTTGCTTTTAAAATTCGTATCTTCCAGTACTACGCATTTTTTCCAAATACAAAAATATATTTGTATTCTACTAGTCAAGAGTAACATTTCGACATATCATATGAAGTAATTCGACGTGTAGATTTCTTTAAACAAATCGTTGAACGTTTACGATAATTATTGTATGATTTTAAAAATTAGTTTTTAATTCATTTTAAATTCTGAAAATTGAGTCTAAGCTTTTAATAATTAAAAAATACCTAGAGGTTTAGAAAAATATTTTCTTCTAAGATAAAATTATTTTTCTTATAGCTAAACTATATAAAATTTTAGAACGTGTTTTGACATCATTTCAAGCTATAATAAAAATTAAAACAGTCGAGATAAATAAATAGAAAATAGAATAACCATTAATACTTCTATTTTGTATTTGCAGGAACCAATTCTGAACACGAGCATCCTTGGAAGCACTAGTTCCAGTCTCGGCTCACTATAAAGACCTCGAAACCTATAAGTCACTCTAATTCTAACTTTAGAAATCTAAACCAGTGTACTAGTATGAACTTAGGATATTATACATAGCCTCGGAATGGCTATTGAATTGAACAAACGACTAGAGACCTAATTAAATAGGAAACTAATCAACTGCAGAACGACTATTGACCTAAGAATACGACATTGCAAAATTTCAACTTGGGTAGTTGTAGCACGTGACCATCTACTTGGGTAAACTGTGTACTAATGGAAATACCACATGCTCGAAGAATGGGATCGGTATCATAATTGTTGGACTTGTCCTTATCCTCAAACTTTCTAGCATCCGATTTGCTTTGGCTCAGTCGATTTGAAATGGGTCTCTAACTTTCTAGTTTTCAATAAGAAAGTCAATTCAGTGGTTATGGTTTAACTATCATAGCGATAGAGATCTAAATAAATAGGAAACTACTCTACTGTTTGTTAATGTAATCGATGGAGTAGATGTGATAATTGGCATTCTTAATATTGGTATCGTCCGGTGTCTAGGATCGTTTGCGTCTAAGTCTGGATCACCCTACCTGGGGATAGTGACATGCTTGGCCAAACCTAACTGACCATGTTTGTATGGATCAATGTTAGAATTTAATTATCATCAGTTTGCAAACATTGATTATAAATACTTTAAATGAGTTACTTCAACCTTTCATTGCACGTAAACTCATATTAACCATGATAACTCTCGTTCACCCTTGCCTACCATGTTCTAATGCTTCTCACTTGAAAACTATGCAAGAACATTGGATACACTTGTTGCACGATTGCTCAGGTTTAAATAGTCACATCACCTACTGCATGACATCTATGACTCAGTGAATGCTAATGAATTATCATATGAAATTTCATGTAGTACATCTTGTGGAATATCTTGTGGGATATATTGTGAAACATCTCGTAATAAACATATACTTGATACACAGACACTTCACTTAGGTTTGGGGTAACTCATTGTAGAAATAGTGTGGGAGCTATGACCAAGTGACGCCTCTCTTATCAAGTGACTGGAGTCTTGTCTACTTTCACGTCATGTCCGTTTTCAAAAAGTACATGTTTTCAAAAGTATATTGTACGTAGATGCGCGGGATTAGCTCCTCGTTGCAAAAGAGGTGGGCTCAAAGGTTGCATATCATACTATCCTACATGAGTCACATAGATCAGCTTAATCACTGCTAGGACCACAATAACCAATGGATTAAATGTACGTCTTGTTTAGTACTTTACATGTTTATCATTGTTACAGTTCATGCCTGCTAGTCTTACTATTGCTATCACCATGGTTGCCCTTGTACTTTACTTATTGTACTTGCACAGTCACCTTTTTACCTCATTTATAGTACTTGTATGCTTGTCTTCTTTCACCTTACTTTTCACACTTGCACGATCATATTTAGTTGTTTACCATAGCATGTTCCGTACTTTTGCATTACTTTATTTATATTTCAAGAATTGTTGTGACTTACCTATGGTTCCATCTTCATGGCAACGTCAGACAACGAACATGTTGAAGAATAGTCTCCCGAGTTTGAGAAGCCAAAGTTCGACCCAGAGACTGCAACTTTTAGAGTTATATTCACATATGTATTTCCTTCCATTTTCTTTCATGTACCCCTGTGTGAGATGTTGGAATATGTTGTACTGTATGGATTGTAATAAATGGACCATGTTTGAGTATATTTGTACATCTCTCCATCGTGGCTATATTGTTTTCACTAGTGATCTGCGGACATGCTAATGTATCAAATAAGTAATGGCCCCTTGAAAGCGAGTCGTTACATCCGACCTAATCCCCTCCGGTGTTTAAGTTAGATGATGACTCGAAGTAGGCTCGATGTAATCTATGGTTGATCTATTAGAGAGACCTACCGATAGCTTACACACTGAGCTATAGAAGAAATGTGAAAAGGAGATGTTAGGTCAGAGGAAGCCAAATCTTATTTAGAGAGTATCTAACCCTTGCCGGAGATCGTAGTGGCCCTCCACTAGTGGAGTTGGAGTCATAGTCATTTGGCCTATGCTTGGAATACCGATCACCAGCCCCTCATCACTACAAAGAATTCTTATAGGCATGCCATTACATGGTAATGTCCAGGCTAATAATGTTGCTTTATTGTCAGCATTGATGAGGGGGAATTAATGAGGAGGCAAAGATTAGAGTAACAGTAGTATTGATATAGAAAACACTCGCCATGAATGCAAGTCATAATTATTGAATTAATGGCCATGAATATAAGCCATAATTGTTGTAACAATGACCACATCTCTCGAGCTCAACTACTGTAAATGTTGAGGTTGGGTGATGTGGCATGCATGAGAGTGACTCCAGTCATATAGTTAGGTCAGCTTGCAAGGGGAGTGGCCCCTCAAGTGATAGCCGAGGCAGAGACTATGTCGGTCTGTGAGGGGAGTGGCCCCAAGCTAATAAAAGCAAGGCAAGAAGAAAGCACTTCAAGGGCAGCGGATCGGGGTAAAGGATTGGCCATAGTACTGCCGGTGACTAGGGTTATCGAGTGAGCTCATATCTGATATAGAATGGTGGGCAACTGATCTGTCTTGAGGCCTCACCACCCATTTTCTGTCGTACAAGTAAATCGACCAAACACTTTGCTTGTTTTGTCATTTCGGTTTCTCTTTTTTCTATTGTTGGGTGAAAATTGAATTCATTCGAGCTAATAAATTTTCGATAAGTGTATTTAAACATTTGATCTGCCTATTTTTCCATTCTGTTTTTTCTAAAAGGATGCAAGAATACAAATTAATGTAGATAAGCTGGGGGGGCGGTTCCCCCGCAGACTGACTTAACTTAATTGGCCTTTAGTCAAGAGGCCACTCCCCTCACAGTCGATTAAACACTTGGTCCACCGTAAGGTGAGGGGTCAGTATCCTTGTAAGCCAACCAAACTCGTCGTCTATCATACGGTGGGGGACCACTTCCCCGTAGACTAACTTTTCTTAAAAGTCGTTAGTCAAGGGGCCACTTCCCTCGCAGTCGATCGAGCACTTGGTCTGCCGTAAGGCGTGGGCCACTCCCCTCGCAGGTTGACCATTATTCTTGTAGGGTTTTCCGGGACCCTTAGGGCACAAAAACTCTATGCTCGTCCTAAGTCGGACGAAACATAGACAGAAAAGCAGCGGAAAAATAAACATGTTAATCTAATTAACATTTAACCCTAAGGTCCAAGACCCTAATCCAAGATCTATGCCGACTTGGGATGGATCTGACCATCCCAAGAAGGATCTAGCCTACGGTGATTAAATTAAACTAATGCTTAATTAAACACATACCCTGAATCTCAGCCCTGGGGCAGGAGAGATATTCCGCACCGTCTTCCGAGCCGCTCCCGTCCCACGCCGAGCTGCTCCTCGAACCGCTCCCCGAACTGCTTCTCGAACCGTTCCGTATCCCGAGGCGATCAATCCCGTGTCGCCGAGCCAACCACGCGCCGAAGAAAGTTTCACGCGAGTAAAACCTCCGCCTAGATTTCGGATCTAAATCCGAACTCCTTTGCGGCTTTGCTAGAGCCCTCAGGAGCAAGGCAGAAATTTATAGGGAGAGGAGAAATATTAATTTAAGCCTATATCCGAGCGTGCTCCAACATTTACGAGAGCCGCTCAGATCTAGAGCTTGGGACGAGTTATGAGGAAGGGGGAGGGCCTCTATTTATAGAGGCGGCTGACTCTCCCCTTTTCTCCACAACCGAGGTGGGACTATTAATTTGGGATTAATTAAATCAAGTTAGTTTGCCTTTCACAAAGGACAAACTTCCTCGAATTTTAACTCCCTCATCGTTGAGCTTCAATGTTGGTACAACCTACCAAATCAAAGAGGGTTCAACGGTGAATGCGTAGGAAAAAACGGCTCGTCAATCCGAGTCCGTTTGACCCTTCAAACAATTGTCCAAAGTTAACCAAAAGTCATGCTTCTCTTAGAAATGTAGCCGTCAAGAAAATCCCAGGTTTCAAAAAACCCTAACCAGAAAATTCGGGCTTGGTGGGCCTCCATTTTCGCTGGTTTCAGCCCAACAGTTTGGGCTGACTTGTTTTGGCTATAACTTGTGCATTTGGACTCCGTTTTTGACGCGGTTTGAACCTGCGTTTAGAGCGGGACGATCCCGTCATCTAGGTAACCTTTTCAACGCATTTATTTAATTAAATATAGTCTTAAACAATTTAAGACACATTTAATCTCTTTTGCATCATATGCAAATTAGTCCCTATCTAGGCTTAAATTTTCATTTGCATCAAATACAAATGATTCGAGGGCATATTCCTCTACATCTCCCACTTGCACTCAGGATCATTTTTCCCGAATGCAGGAGATGATTGCAAACATCTTTTGTAATATTTTATCCCTTGCATCAAATGCAAATTATTCTCCCTAACTAATTTCTACCTATTACTAGACGAAGGTCACACTCTGTGTGAGACCCTACAGCCTGACCCTTACAACAGGTTGGACTCAAAGCCCTATACGGCAGTGACCACGAGCAGTGGTTGCCGTCCCTGCTTCAGGAATCATCATTTATGTGGTTGACTCATTGACATGAGTATTGTCGGGACCACCCTGACTGTTTCCGTAATGAATTCCACAGTTATAGTCTCTTCATCTTAACTATGTCGTGTAGATCAAGTCTAGGGTACGGTCAAACTGTCAACCCCAATAACTTGACTCCGGTTAGTTTCTATCGATCTTTAGTCAAATAATGTTGGACTTCTTCCAACAAACTCTGGCCAGAGATTTTACTAAAGACCGAACTAACCCTACGACACTAAATTCCATTGACCAGGAGAGACGAATCCTCTCTTGGTCATTACTCTCCTCATACGCTTCAAGTGACACCCAATCAAAGACCTTTCAACAGGCCTAGCCTCGAAGTCAGGTCAGTGATCTAAGTGGCACTGTTCACGCACAGGTTCGTCAAAATGACCTCAAGTCAAAAGACCAACTAGCCTATCATCACTAAGAGTTATCATTGACAGATTGATCAATATAACCATATGATAACTCTTGTCGATCGTTCAGTGAACTCATTCTCTAATGAGCACATGTGTCTCGTCTTCGTCTTCGCCAAGTCAAGCGATCATGAGATCATCACCACCGCTAAACGGTGAAGACTAAGACACAATGGTCTATCCGATGTTTCGATATCCTTGTCTCGAAACATCTACGACCACGAACCCTTTTAGACTTATGCTACAGACGGTCAAACATTTCTCCATGATCGAGATACTCATCTCGATACCTGTTTGACCTTGCATAAAGTCTCAGGAATTTACCTAAGTTGATATCTAATGTTAACTACGTTATAAAATAACTTAGATAAATTATTGCCAAACAGCTTACTGTTATTTCGAACAAGATGTTTGTGTTATTCACACACATAGATGGATTGCCTTGAATGTATCTTCTCTCAACATCTCCCACTTGCACTCAGGCCCATTTATCTCGGTATCTTATACCGTTTTTACACATAAGTTTTTCCGACTTCATGTGGTAGTGCCTTCGTGAGTGGATCTGCTAAAATCGTCTACACTATAGACTTAAGGGGTTTCTATGTTCATGTTAGACCAACCATTTGAATCTCATTCAAATAATTCACTTGGTCTTTCGGAATCCATAATATTTTTATTTACTTGGATCTTATCCAGTTCATCGTACCTTACGATAATCATTTAAATTTGTTAATGGTCATTTCAAATGGCTCATTTCTATTTCTGATAAAGTGTCAAACCATTTGATAACTTTGTCAAAATAAATGTTCCATCCCTTTGATGTCTCGCATGTAATTCATACGCTCCCACTGACCTTGAAAACTTTCTTGGTTAATTCATATAAGTTGGTCCGTCTAAATCATATTTAGAAAAACGAACTTATAAGTGAATGTTCCAATTTTCATGGTCAACTTTGAGCATTTTACATCGAGCTTGGTCCGAGTAGATCTGTGCACATCTGCTGGCGAGACGGTTTCAATATAATCCGTTTATAGGAATTAGGATGAAAACCGTTCTCGACCAACATGATTGCACTTCACTATTTTCTTTTCTGCACCAATCTTTCAACTTAAAGATTTACTTGCAGTAAGTGAGGAAATATTTTCCTTGGGCACGTAAACTAAATTCCAAAATTCATTTACGCACACGGACCTATTTTGGTTGCATCAAGTTTTAAATCGGAGTTACTACTCCGAATTTTATCCCGGAAGTTGACTAAGTCATCATCAGTCATGATGTCTAACTCGACAATTCGTCTCACGAGATTCGAGTAATTTTACAACTTCCTTACGGTTGAATATCTTATTGATAATGTCCTCATAGAACATTATCAAAACCTAGGCATTACTATCTGGGACTTAACCCATAGGGAGGACTTAACTCAGAGTCACTTGCTATGGATCGCACCAAGTCTAACTTAGTGTGATTCATACATTTTAACACACGGATGTGTTAACAGACTTGACCTAAGAGAAAATCATATTTTTCTTTTAATTACGCAAGATTTAATATAGCTAAGTATTTGACCATTCGATCTAATCGAATTAGTTTAAATACTTTAGTCATTTCGTTCTTTATTTTATCAGACTTGTGTTTCATCAAGAACACGTGTCTTAATAAAATATACGAATAACTTATTTTGGTTAATATAGACTCGGGCACATCAGTATGTACCAGACTGAGTTCGACAACTCATTCTCCCACTGTCTCACAGATGGGTTTCGGCCATTATATCTGAGAGGGTAAGACTCACAAGTGTCCGCAGACTTCATAATACGAGAGGTCAGACCCCTCTTTATGTGACTTGTGAAGCTTAGTCTCTCGATACGACCTAGTCTATTTTTCCATATAAGTTTGCTACTATCTTGTGTGTTTATATATATATTATCGTTATACATATTACTTATTGCTTCAGAAGCAATGTGACGACATTCGTCAAAATGTGTTAACCTTTTGTATAACAATAATTACGAAAACGTGACATCAAAATATGTCACATTTTCGTTTCCTCCTACTTATGCCTTTACTAATGATAAATTAAACTAACTTTCTCTATTGACTTTTCGTAGTGTCTTCTTCCTTTTCTAAATCTCATTTAGATATTAAAATAGCCCAACATAAATAAATAGCTATGCAAGCATCACATGTATCCAAACGCCTGAGCTTTGCAATCTTGAGTGCAGCTCAAGAAGTTGCTTGTCTCAAGATCCGGTTGGGATACATAGACTTGCACCGCTCATGCACTCGTATTTGACTCAAACGGTTTGATCGAATTCTCGAACTTTGCGGATCAAAATTGTTTATCCATACAACCTTGAGGGTAGCTCGCCAAGTTGTAGGGAGAAACATACTTCGAATATCATATATGTTCAAGCTGCCTCATATAGAGACGAGTGATATGTAGCGTGAATTTATTTGTTGGACCCAGAACTTAATGAAATCATATTTCTTAAGTCTGTTCTTTAGAAGGTCATTTAAATGTCAACGAGAATATAGTTTTAATTCTATCAATTAGAATTTAACTTGATATTCAATTAATCAACCGTTTGACCAGTTAACTTATTTAATAAAATATTACATTTGATTTCTTCGGTAAACATAGCCTTGCCCTAGTTTAGCATATGTTCAATATTAAATATAGGTAGATTGGCTTTTATCTATCTATATCCTCCCATTATTTTTACGATCGTTTCAAAGCTTAATAACGAACGATTTAATCGAATTAAAATATTTAAAATTTAGTGAAAGAGGGATCCAATCATCCTGAACCTCACAACCTTGAGGAGACTCAACAAGTTGATTGGTTTCATGATTGGTAGACTAACTCTTAGTCAATCACATCACATGTGACTCCCTATCGTTTTTTACCCACAGTCACTTATGATCTTGAGGAGACTCAACAAATCATAATGACTGGTCTAGTCAGACCCTTGATTTCGTGTCCAGATTTGACTTAGATCGATGCTCGAGGAGACCCGACATATCGATTTGGGTCAAGTCTAGACTACATCACATGTATGTTGGAGTTTGTTCCTTAAAGATAAACATGTCATAGCTTGAGGAGACTCAACAACTATAATTGTCTTCTTTGAGTTACCAAGCTCCAAAATCAAGGAGGGATACGGATTAATCTTTAATAAGATTTATAACGCATTGACTAGATATAGTCCAGGGTGTCATACAATCATGATTCGCGACATTGCGGTCCAGCGGAACACAGCCAGAGAATTGACTAAGCCAGGATCACTACCCCTTAGACTAGTAAGGGTTGATCCAGAACTTTTAGCCAAGCACATTGACTGGATCATGGTCCATTGAATGAAGCTTGTCATTTTTGTATGTGTGCCATAGACTAAACAGTTTTTATTAACAACTAATTAATCCTATCAACTAGTTGCATCCTTAAATTCAAAATTTTAGGATTTGTTTAATAACTTTTATTAAGACCTTATCAACTATAAGGTTCACGTGCTATCCTAATCGTTATTAGGATTTTAATAAACTTTCTTAACAACGCCAAAAGCGAAGTCCTTTAATGAGAATTAATTATAACAATTAGAATTAAGATTCATTAAAAGGACTACCCTAATCATGAATTAGGTCTTAAAGGGTTGTTACAAGTTTTATTAAAACATAGCATGTCATTAAAATTCAAGTAATAAATTTTAATCATTTTTAATGGCTAACCTAAAGGGTTGTCTTGTGTTATCAAATAAGGGACAAGAAGAACTAGCCATTAAAATAAAGCTACACTAATTTATCGCATAAAGATAGTGCACAACTATTTAACAATTAAATAGATTAAGTTTATCGCATAAACAATTTTTGGCATGCATACATAAATTTAACATTTAAATTTAAAATATGATTTTAAAATCTTTTATTTTTATCTCATAAAAACTTGTTTTTAAAATCACAAATTTGCATGCTACTTTAAAAAATTTATCGCATAAAAATTTTAACCTTTAAAATCAGTTTTAAAATATCTCATAAAATTAAAACATCATTTTAAAAAACTTTCATGCTTAAAAATTTATCATATAAAATTTTAGGCACTTTAAACTTATCACATAAATTTTAAAAGATTTAAATTTAGTTTAAAAAATTATCACATAAATTTTAAAACGTCATTTAAACATTTCCATGTTCAAAATTTATCAAATAGAATATTTGAACATCTAAAACATTTTTAAAAATTATCTCATAACTTTAAAAACATTTTAAAAAGCATTTAGAAGCATTTTAAAGTTTAATAATAATCGCAGGCTAGATCGTTACGCAGACCTGGCTCTGATACCACTGTAGGGTTTTCAGGGACACTTAGGGCACAAAAACTCTATGCCCGTCCTAAGTCGGACGAAACATAGACAGAAAAGCAGTGGAAAAATAAACATGTTAATCTAATTAACATTTAACCCTAAGGTCCAAGACCCTAATCCAAGATCTATGCCAACTTGGGATGGATCTGACCATCCCAAGAAGGATCTAGCCTACTGTGATTAAATTAAACTAATGCTTAATTAAACACATACCCGGAATCTCAGCCCTGGGGCAGGCGAGATGTTCCGCACCGTCTTCTGAGCCGCTCCCGTCCCACGCCGAGCTGCTCCTCGAACCGCTCCCCGAACTACTTCTCGAACCGCTCCGTATCCCGAGGCGATCAATCCCGTGTCGCCGAGCCAACCACGCGCCGAAGAAAGTTTCACGCGAGTGAAACCTCCGCCTAGATTTCGGATCTAAATCCGAACTCCTTTGCGGCTTTGCTAGAGCCCTCAGGAGCAAGGCAGAATTTTATAGGGGGAGGAGAAATATTAATTTAAGCCTAGATCCGAGCGTGCTCCAACATTTACGAGAGCCGCTCAGATCTAGAGCTTGGGACGAGTTATGAGGAAGGGGGAGGGCCTCTATTTATAGAGGCGGCTGACTCTCCCCTTTTCTCCACAACCGAGGTGGGACTATTAATTTGGGATTAATTAAATCAAGTTAGTTTGCCTTTCACAAAGGACAAACTTCCTCGAATTTTAACTCCCTCATCGTTGAGCTTCAATGTTGGTACAACCTACCAAATCAAAGAGGGTTCAACGGTGAACGCGTAGGAAAAAACGGCTCGTCAATCCGAGTCCGTTTGACCCTTCAAACAATTGTCCAAAGTTAACCAAAAGTCATGCTTCTCTTAGAAATGTAGCCGTCAAGAAAATCCCAGGTTTCAAAAAACCCTTACCAGAAAATTCGGTCTTGGTGGGCCTCCATTTTCGCTGGTTTCAGCCCAACAGTTTGGGCTGACTTGTTTTGGCTATAACTTGTGCATTTGGACTCCGTTTTTGATGCGGCTTGAACCTACGTTTAGAGCGGGACGATTCCGTCATCTAGGTAACCTTTTCAACGCATTTATTTAATTAAATATAGTCTTAAACAATTTAAGACACATTTAATCTCTTTTGCATCATATGCAAATTAGTCCCTATCTAGGCTTAAATTTTCATTTGCATCAAATACAAATGATCCGAGGGCATATTCCTCTATAATTCTGTCATAAGGCAGGGGAACACTCCTATCACAGGCCGAATTATCTTAATTGGTCGTTAGTTAAGGGGTCACTCCCCTTGCATCTGATCAAAGACTTGGTTCGCTGTAAAGCAAGGGGATGCTCCCTTTGCAGGCTGACCAAACTCTTGGTCTATCGTAAGATGAGGGGCCAATCCCCTTGTAGGCCCACCAAACTCTTCATCAGCCGTAAGACGTGGGGCAGCTACCTCGTAGGTCGACTTATCTCAATTGGACGTTAGTCGTGGGGCCACTCCCATTGCAGGATGACCAAACTCTTCGTTCGATGTAAGGCGGGGGGGCCACCCCACCCACAGGTTGACTTATTTTAATCGGTTGTTAGTCGAGGAGCCACTTCCCTCACATCCGATCAATCACTTGGTCAGCTGTATGATGATGGGCCACTCTCCTCGCAGGTCGACCAAACTCTTAGTATGTCGTAAGGCAGGGAGCCACTCCTCCCACATGCCGAATTCTTAATTGGACATTAGTCGATGGCCACTTTCCTCATAGCCGATCAAATACTTGGTTCGAGATAAGGTGATGGGCCGCTCCCCTCGTAGGCTGACCAAACTCTTGGTCCACTGTAAGATTTAGGATTGCTCTCCCAGCATCACGACCTATTTTCATCAGCCGTTAGTTGAGGGCCACTCCCCTCACTGTCGATCAAAAACTTAGTTCGTCGTTGGGCAAGGGGCCCCTTCCCCAGCCATCCTATTCTCATCGGCAGAGGGGACACTCCCCTTATTGCTGATCAAAAACTTAATCCTTTGAAAGGTGGATGGCCATTCTATTCTATAAGTCGGGGGCACTCCCAAGCAACCCACCTATTTTAATTGGCTATAATGTTGTGGGTTAATCTCAAGTTTTACTTGACGAAGTGAAAAATGTTGAACTTCATCTATTCTCTTATAAGCCAAGACAGTATCTTCAACTTTTCTTTCTTATTAAGCTAGGGAAAGAGATATTCCACACATAATGCTTCCTATCTTCGGTCTATGTAAGCCCGAGCTATGGAGGGGGCATGAATGGCACCATGAACGGTACCACAACTGAAGTAAGTTCTCTACGCTCATTTCAAAGGTCAAGAACATGGGAAAAACTAATTATGGGATTTTTCTAATTAGGTCCTAGCTAATATAAGCTAGGACTTGGAGCATTCATGAAGTTCTCTATTACTATGACGACTCGCATCCATCAGTACACGTATTTTCGTATTTTTATATTTTAAAGGTATTTAAAATGGTTTGGCAGGAGTTTTATATCAAAAATAGTTTTAAATCGATTATAAAAAAATATTTTCGTATCATCAAACTAGTTATAACATATATTCGTAAGTTTAAGTGTCGTCAAAAAGATTAAATACTTTGTATAATATTTTCTACTTAATTATTGCTGAAATGATCTCATCAATTAATATTCTATATAAACATTATCAAAACGATTTAAAACTTTTATCACGAGATTATATAGACATTTAGTACTCCCCATATTATTTTCGTATTTTTCTGAAGTTAAATCGACCTAGAACCTACACACCCGCACGACAAACGTTTTGGCCCAAAACTCGTATCTCCGTAGCTCAAACTATGAAATAGACTTCGTATTCATGATCCTCGCGACGATATGAACCTGTGGTTATGTTTTGGAATTTTTCGGAGTCATGTACGAAAACGACATCGTATTACTTCATTTTTTTACTAATTACATCCCCTAATTACTTTAACCCTAACTAAAATTATTGTTCTAACCCTAATTCACTCACCACCAACGGCAGCCCATGCCTTCCACTTTGAGGCAACTCCCCCAAAAACTCACATCTCCCTCATGTACACTCGCAATTCAATGGGCATCATCATGTTTTCCTCTCTATTAATTAAACACTCTCTCAAACTCACGCACCCAACCACATGCAGAAGCCTCAGCCCCTTCCTCCTCCATTGGGAAAACACAAACACATCAACAACTACAACATCAACCCCCACAACGCCCTGCTGCCAACCTCCGCCTTGCCTCCACCCTCCACGCTCACGGAACCCCACTACCTTCTCACTGCCCACACCCCCATATCGGAGCACCGCCACTGCCGATGTCCCTCCGCGTCCCACCACGCAAACCCTCCCTCCCCCGGCCTCTTCCGACGGCAAGCTCCACCGCCACGGGAGCTTCCTTCGTGCGCCTACCATGCCCCTTCCCGTTGTACTCCGCTCAGCCACCCCCACTGATGCCATTACCCCACCCCATACACTGACCCATCAGCCCCGAAGAAGCCCGACGAAACCCCGCACTCCAGAATCCCCTCCCTCCTCACCGCCGTGTCGACCATCGACTGCCTCCCTCTCATCCCTGCCCCTTCGCCGTGCACCGCCCTTGCCAATACCCCCTCCACCGACCCACCTCCTCCCCAGCCCACGAACCTCGCTGCTTCGACGACCGGCCCAGGCAGCACCCAGCACCCCTCCCTCCATCGAAGCCCACTGGAGCCACCCTCTCTGCCATGCCACCACGCCTCCGCCTCCGCCTTTGCCCCCTTTCGCCGACAGCGTCACCCTTAGTCACCGACGGTGAATCCACGAACGCAAGGAGCCCCCTCACGCTGCCCGCGAGCCTCGCTCGCCGTCGCTAGCTTACCGGTGTTGCCGCTACCGCCGCCGCCGCCGCCGCCGCCACTGCCGTCGACAAGGCACATCCCCCTGCTGTGTAACAAAGGTAAGAAGAGAACTTTTATGTTTTGTACGTATTTTAATACGTATATACGTATATACGTGTCTATATATGTTATGGGTTTTATAGACTAAAAGTCATAATAAATTACTTATATGTCAGAAAAACACACAGAAAGAGCCAGAAAATCCAGTTCGATGAAACGAACACATTGGCGATGGTTTCATCGCCAAAAGGCAAGTATATTTCTCACAATAAATTTTTGAAGATAAAACTCAATTAAGGTATATTCACTAAAAGATGTATGTCATAAAATTTTCATGTACACTGACGTACGAGAAAAATATATACTGTAGTACTAAACCAGACGGTCGCTTTGACTCCCTTATTGGAAGAATTCTGACGTATGGTTTGCCCGAATAAATCTTCGAATATATTTTGAAAATTGTTTTCTTAGTTTAAAAATTAGTTTACCTTTTTAAAGTAAGAAAAATATCTGTTAATTATTGAAAAATACAAACTAGTTTTAGAAAAATATTTTTAGCTTAATTAGACTCATTTGCTCAGTTAAAATCATTTCTGTGCTCATTTCTTAATACTATTGCATATTTCCACATTTCGTTTAATTGTTAATTTGAATCGCAAAGTTGTGAAATTTCGTGAGACTGTCATATGGAATATTGAGACACCATAAATCTATTGTACGCATCTGATAGGATGCAAACAGAACAGACTGAACGACTGATGTACTGTACTTTGACCCGACAGTTGACATGACTCGTGGGATAGGATAGTCCAATATAGTCGAGGTTGCTGATTGACTAGATCTACCCTACTGATATATCTTGACCGTCGTCTGGATGGAGTCGGTAAGTTGAGAACTACTGGTATCTCCTGATGTTATGGTACATCTTAGTTACACCCTTCCTCTGGCATTGGACTTTACACTAGAACAAATGTTAGCATCAATGTCATAATTTTATATAGTCTTTTCCTTACAGGTTGCAAATTGTTATCAATCGTTTAACTGCTACAGGTTGCAAACCACTCTTTTTATTTCATATTGCTAAATAATATCAAACGCTCAAACTACTAGCTAATATCTTTTCAGACCTTATATATCTCACCATGCTTGTCTTTACATCACTTTCATATGATGTAGTTTTTACGAATTAAACTCGTTAAATGTTCATGCGAAACTTATATCATGCTCTTAATTACTATGTCATGTTAATATAACATTTCCTACCATGTTTTAACATACCGTGCTCATTCCCAAGATATGCTTTAACTCATGCCTCCCTTATACTTATGTTTTTACCTTTTTATTTACTATGGGTATATACTTGCCGAGTAACCCTCGTTGACGGGCATTTCATTTTTTTGTCTTATGAAATGTCCGTCAGGACTTGAAAGTGAGTTTATAGAGGACCTTACTACAGAGGTCTAGCCAGCGCTCGAGGATCACGTAGAGTTCCAGCCCACAGAATACTATGGTGTTTTCATTTACCTTCGCTTCAGCACTTCTATTTGGATAATGTAAATTGTTGTATTTTGTTGTATTGGCCATGCTAGGCCCAAGATGTATCTTAATTATTGTACGCTGGATATGTAATAATGTCGTTTGAGTTGTTTCTTAAATCTGCATGCAAGGACCTGCAGTTTTTACATAGACGCTTAGTGCATTTAAGCCAAGGAGGGTGAAAGAAAATAAAAAGGTACTACTCCTTATTTTAAGCACACCACGGACCCGCTCGCGTCCTCGCTCCCTAGTAGAATCGGAAGCGGGGCGTGACAATTACCTAAGCTGAGCTAACTATTGGATTTCTTTTATAAGTCTAGGCTAAGACCTGTCATATCTCGAAGTTCTAGATTAACGTTCTATAATCTAAGAAACTCCGGCTTCTGGATGTGCATCCCCAGTGTTCTTGGGCTCAAGGAGGGGGATCTCTTCAACGATGTCTTTTTCCTCCTCTGGAATCCTCTCGAGAAAATTAAAATTGATCCCAAAGTTGGGAAATTTCTGCTTGATTTGCTTGTGACACCTAAGGAAGCCATCACAAAATATATTTTCAATCTCAGGGGCAATGACTTTCTGATATTTCTCCACATCCTCGATAACAATTTTCTTTGGATCGATCTCCTTCAGCTTCCGTATCTGAGCTCAGAACTTGCCTTTTCCCGTCTTCCATCTCTCCCTCATGATGGACAGTTGGTCTTTGGCCTCCTTCTTCAAAGAAGATAAGACCTTTACACTCTCATCGGCAACTGATCGAGCAACCTTCTTCTGCCAATGTGTCCTCTAACTTCCTCATCTTGGATGTGTGATCAGAAACTTGACAAGAGAGGTTGGCTATTTGTGATGATAGCTTGGTGACCTTCATCAACGATGTGGTGACCTTCATCAACGATGTCTTCAGCTTGGCATTCGCATCTTCAACGGCCTTCTCGATAGCCATCACCTTTTGATGCTCCTGAGCAAGGCTAATTTTTGTGTTGGCCATCATTACAGAGCGACCTACCAGCTCGGTAGCCACCAATGACATCTACATTCAAAGAGCAAAAAGGCCAGACATAACAATTAAATGAAGGAAGGAATCGACATGTTGACTGTGCCAGACGACATAGCTGGCCAAACTTTTCGGGTCAATCTTTTTCCTAAAAGAATGATCCCTTGGAAGGACATAGTTCTTTGCTAACTAGACTACTACCCCGCAATCAATAAATACTGACCCACTAGATCCTATTCTATGAGTAGGCTTGACGAGCTCGTCTTCGTAGCATTCCAGGTCGGTGTGGGTGGACTTATAAATGGGAAAATCCCGAGATTGTTCATGTTCAAAAGAAGTTAAGCATGCCAACAAATTAGGAAGGAGGGGGCCTCCCCATGGCCATGAGTCTAACACTCCTAAAGTTTTGGTTGAAGACGCAAAAACCTTCGTGGGGGTCGATGAAAGAAGAATGTCTGTTCCTTTCTTCCTCTTCTTCTCGTCATCCTTCGGACAAGCAGGAGGGCACCCTTTTCTCTTCTGTGAGCCCTCAACAAACTCCACTGAGCCCCCCACAACTCCGGCCGAGCTTTTGGCCACTAACACAGAGCTCTCGATGCCCGGGGCCAAATCTTCTACAGCAATGAACAAGCTCTCATCAGTTACGCTCGATCTCAAGATGGGTTGAATTGATTTCTGCTCCTCTTTTGTTATCGGGCTAGTTGACAAATGACCCAATGAGCTGCCCGCATATTTCTTAAACCCAAGACAGCGAAGCTTCTTCACATCAAGGCGCATGTTGAACTCTTGCCCGGCCATCTTTGTAAAATGAGAGAAGATTAGGGTAAGCAAAGACAAGAACAAAATCTTAAAGCTAATATTACTTGGAGCCCACAAGACGCTCTTCAATAGTTGGTCATTCAACAAAACATGAACCGATCTCTCTTAGGTCGGTAGAGCTAATAAAAGATTGGCTGCCTCTGATTCAGCGTAAGAAAGATTCAATTTTATTGATGCTGAAGTGCCGAGACAACCCCAATGAATGAGGAATGCTGCTTCACCTGGGAAGGTGATGACAAAAAATTATCATTCCAGTCACGAACTTTGCTTGGAATGTCAAGGATGAGGTTTGTGTTCCTTCTAGCAGTGATATAATACCACACACTCAAAGGAGAAAGCTTCACTTAGAAGAAGAAATGGAAAAGCGGCAAAGTCGGCACTATTTCGTGTTGCAAGCAAAGCATAATAAAGCCGACCAGAGAAGAAATAGAATTGGGCATTAATTGACAGAGAGAAATCTCGAGAAAGCCTACACTTCCAGAATGATAGGATGGAAGGGGAAACGAAGTCCATGATGAAGCATCTTTGGCTACACCCCAACCTCACATTTCCGAGGGAAACAAATCCTTTCATCATAAAAGAGGACCATAGCCCATAAGGATGGAAAATGTATTCTGCCCTTATCTTGTCGGTCCAGAAGTAAGGGTCTGAGGAGGTCATATTTCGAATCTCCAAATGAACAGAGGATGCATCACCCTCAGCTTGGGTCCTCTAAAGGATGGACAAGCAAACCTTTCCTTTGACGAATGCATGTGTGAGCTTTGGAGGTTGGACGACATTTGATATCTCTTTAACGTTCTCATGGGAAGGGACTTCCTTGATTCCCAACATATTACCGAAGAAAGAGATTAACAGGAAAGGAAGTTACCTTACTCAGGTGATTGAACAATGAAAACGAAGAGTAGAGATGAAGCTGAATATAAGATTATTTGACTGTGAGTAAGAAAGCACTCGCTCTTCCTCTCCCTCTCCCTCTCCCCGCTCACTTTCTATTTTATACGGAGAGTTGCATTAAGCTCGGCTATCCATTGGGAGATGCGTGTCAACATCTCAAAGCACCAAATTTCCAAATTTTGTGTTCTTTTGGCACACAATCCCTAGGGCATTGAGCTTTGACAGCCAACATTAAATGTGTCGTCTCGACTATCGCACATGTCCAATCTCTAAATGTCACATCACCTGACCTCAACCGCTACTTCGAGTAAGCTTGAGAGATGGGGGCCATTGATACAACCCTAGGCCAGTCCAGATGCCACCCAGTTAATTATCTCTAGCCAAGTAGGGCACACTACTTAGGCCCAACAATCTGGAAGCCCTCACGTGCGGGCTATTACCTCCCGACTCATAACGACAGATCGTTGAGCTCCTTTAGTTACTGGGTATGCCCATTAACCGGGCTTTTAATGACCTGTCGTTTCACACGCCATCAAGAGTGACAACGTAGGCCAACGGCAATAAAGCATCTTCAATGCTCGAATATACCTTGAGAACGACACCCAAAGGACTATCGTCTATAAATACCCCCACAAACAATGAGAGAGGGGATGAATCTCTGAGATCCTACACTGAGGTATTCGTATACTCACAATCTGCTCCACATAAATATTTTCTCCATAGCTCGGCTTGAGAACTAGCAGATGGCCTCCTAATAGGTCGGACATAGTTCCACCGAGCCTTTTCGAGTTAACCACTGACTTAAGAATCAGAGAGAATTTGGTTGGACCCCAGATCCGAGTACTCCTCGATGAGCTTCTTGTGTTGCAGATAAGATAACTGGGGAGAAAGTTTAGACCCATCCTTTATAGCTCGCCTCGGAGTCCCTTCAGCCTGAGTATAGCTCGTCCACCCATAGCTCGTCCTGTTAAAACTAGAGATCCAGACATGCGTTCTTAACCAAACAACACAAATCCAGATGAATAACATGCGGAATCTTAAATCATTAACCTACTCTGATTAGCAGAAGCATACCTGAGTCCATCGCTAATAGTCTGAAAGATCCTGACGATAGAGCAACGATCGATCTTCCAGAATAGCACGAATCAACCGGTTGGAGAATCCCTTTAGCCTTCTCCCGGTTTCTCTCCTAGCGACGGGACGTAGAAAAGACGGCTCAACTTTGTTCGTGTATTCCGGGGACCATGACCGCTAATATTTATAGGCTAGCCTTCATAGCCCTAGGGTTTCCAACTCGGCCCATCAACGAGTTGAAGCCCAATAGTCTCTACACATAAAGGCCCCACGACCTGCTTAACTCATTTAGCCCATTCAATTAATTAAAACCAGATCACTAATGTATTGGGCTTAATCATGACAGCGTAGCACTTATATAATTATTCACCGCATATAAGCCCAACGTTGGATTAAGATCCAACTTAGTTGGATAAGTTCCAACAATCTCCCACTTGGGCTATATGCTTAAACTTTATAATTATATTTCATAGTGCATACAACCAAATAAGATCTTAACCTGCTGTCATTTCTTTAATGAGTCAAAAACAATCCGGTCCATCAATTATATTAGCAAAGGATCAAAGAGATCTTTGCCGCAGCAATTGCAGCTCGACCCATCAGTGGTCACCGTGCTAATACAAAGGAATGACATGGATTATGAAGTGGATGTGTAGCATGGAAATTACATGTGATGTGATCTAACATGTCTATTTCCAACTGATCCTCATTAACCTTAGTGAGATCAAAACATAAACACATATTTTCATACGCATTTATAAACATAGAGTTGAAATATGAAGCCAAACTGAAAACTGAACTTTATTTCTGCAGAAATAAACCATAAACCAAATATGCATAACTGAAGGCTGAAATGTTGTCAAAAATAGAAGCACTACAAAAATTACAAAATCCCACTAAAACTGAATATCTTCAGATGACATGACACCCATACGAGCAACATGCCCATGAAACGTTTTGGGTGGCAGTCCCTTAGTAAGCGGATCCGCAATGTTTGAGTTTGTACCAATGTGCTCTATAGACAACTGTTTATTTCCAACTCTCTCTTTAACAATCAGGAACTTGATATCAATATGCTTTGATTTCGCCGAACTCCTGTTGTTAGTGGCAAATGCTACTGCAGACATATTGTCACAAAATAATCTGAGTGGCCTTTCAATGCCATCTACAATTCGCAGCCCCGTGACAAAATTCCGTAGCCATAGACCATGATTGGATGCATCATGACATGCAATGAATTCTGCGGCCATAGTGGAAGAGGCTATAATAGTCTGTTTAGCACTCTTCCAAGAAATGGCGCCTTCTGCTAATGTATAAACATAGCCTGTAGTAGATTTCATGCTGTCTTTGCATCCAGCAAAATCAGAGTCGGTATATCCAATGATCTCAAGCTTTTCCGACCTCTGATATATGTGTCCTTTTGTCCTCTGTAAGTACCGTAAGACCCTTTTGGCTGCTTTCCAATGGTCCAATCCTGGATTGCTCAAGTATCTGCCAAGCATTCCTGTAATGTACGCCAAGTCTGGACGCGTACATACTTGAGCATACATGATACTCCCTACTGCTGAAGAATAAGGAATATCCTTCATTTGTGCTATCTCAATTTCACTTTCGGGACATTGATTGAGACCAAACTTGTCTCCCTTAGATACTGGGGTATCACCTGGTTTACAACTTTCCATGCCAAATCTTTGCAGAACCTTTTCAATGTAGGCCTTTTGTGATAATCCAAGTATACCTCGAGAACGATCTCGATGTATTTGAATTCCTAATACAAAAGATGCATCACCAAGATCTTTCATCTCAAAGTTCTTAGCTAGAAAGTTCTTGGTTTCATGCAATAAGCCTTCATTGTTACTGGCAAGTAGAATGTCATCGACATATAAAACCAGAAATGCAAATTTACTCCCACAGAACTTATGGTATATACATTCATCAACTAAATTCATCTCGAAGCCAAATGAGGTGATAACTTGATGAAACTTAAAATACCATTGCCGAGACGCCTGTTTGAGTCCATAGATGGATTTCTTAAGTTTGCAAACCATATTCTTTGGGTCTCCCGACACAAAGTTTTCTGGTTGCACCATATAAATTTCCTGATCAATGTCCCCGTTAAGGAACGCTGTTTTAACATCCATCTGATGTAACTCAAGATTGAAATGAGCCACTAATGCCATTATTATCCTGAATGAGTCTTTCGTGGAAACCGGAGAGAAAGTCTCATTATAATCAATGCCTTCCTTTTGAGTAAAGCCCTTAGCGACAAGACGTGCCTTATATCTTTCCACATTACCTTTTGAATCCCTCTTGGTTTTAAATATCCATTTGCAACCAATGGGTTTCACGTCTTTAGGTAATGGGACAAGATCCCAAACGTCATTGTCCTTCATTGACTTTATTTCCTCATTCATGGCACTTATCCATTTTAGAGAGTTAGAACCATTTTTGGCTTGATGGAAGTTGATTGGATCATTTTCCATCACACCAATATCAACTTCATGTTCTTGGAGATATGCAATGTAGTCACTTGATATTGCACTTCTCCTCTCCCTAATGGATCTCCTTAATGGCAATGGTTCTTGAGGTGCAAGGGTTTGTTCTTCCTGAATGGGAGGAGCAATAACATTGTCTTGAATATTTGTGTCTTGTTCCATAACAGGAATAGAATCCTGATCAATAACAAGATCACCTGTGGGAATATCTACATATTCCTCTTCAAAAACAATGTCTCTTCCTAAATCTCCCCCCGCAAACCCGGTATCCTCAAGGAATCTGGCATTTCCAGTCTCAAAAATATTCTTATTTATGGGATCGTAAAATTTGTAACCCCTCGATCTTTCAGCATACCCAATAAAATAGCAACTAACTGTCCGTGTGTCCAGCTTCTTTTCAGCAGGCCTATAAGGCTTTGCCTCAGCTGGGCATCCCCATATGTGCATATGCTTTAGACTAGGTGACTTGCCCGTCCAAAGCTCATATGGTGTTTTATTTGTTGCTTTAGTTGGGACCCGATTAAGGATGTAAGCTGCAGTTTTCAATGCTTCACCCCAGAGGCTTTCTGGTAAAGTAGAATGACTAATCATACTCCTTACCATGTCCTTAAGAGTTCTGTTTCGTCTTTCAGCTACACCATTCATAGTGGGCGAACCCGGCATGGTGTACTGTGGGACAATACCGCATTCCTCTAGGAGTTTAGCAAATGGTCCTGGACGTTGTTCACCTGAACCATCATATCTGCCGTAGTATTCTCCACCACGGTCAGACCTGACAGTTTTAATCCTCTTGCCTAGTTGAAGTTCAACTTCGGCCTTATAATTTTTGAACGTGTCCAAGGACTGAGATTTTTAATGTATGAGATAAATATAGCCATATCTTGAATAGTCGTCAATGAACGTTATAAAATATTGCTGACCATTCCATGCAACCGAAGGGAATGGTCCGCAAATATCCGTATGTATAAGTTCTAAGACTTCACTGGACCTTTTGGCTTCAAATCTCCTTATATTGGTTTGTTTTCCCTTTATACAATTAATGCAGATATCAAAATCTGAAAAATCTAAAGGTTTGAGAATATTGTTGGACACAAGTCTCTCAATTCTCCTTTTGGAGATGTGACCTAATCTCTTGTGCCACAACGAACCTGAATTCTCATCAGTTAATTTACGCTTTAAAACCTGTGTACCCACGTGCAAGGTTTCATTTGCAGCAATTGTATCAAGCAAATACAGATTATCAGTCTCAGACAAATAACCAGAACCAATAAAAATGGAATTGAGAGACAAACTGAATTTCCCATTCGCAAATGAACAACAATAACCAGATTTGTCCAATGCAGAAATAGAAATAAGGTTTCGTCTAAACGACTGTACAATAAATGTCTCAAACAAATCCAAATGGCTTCCAGTTCTTAAAGACAATCTGAAATCCCCAATTGCAGCAACCTTCGCCTTCTTGCCATCGCCCACAAAGATGAATCTTTCAGCATCATTTGGCTTTCGGCAGTTCAGGCAGCCCTGCATAGACACATTGATGTTAGTAGTTGCACCAGAGTCTAACCACCACGTGTCTATGGGTACAGAAGTTAAATTAACTTCTGAACAAACCAAATTGAGAAGAGTACCTTTCTTAGCACGCCAGGCGTGATAATTAGAGCACTGCTTCTTCACATGCCCTTCAGCACCACAAAAGAAACAACTATCTTTCTTAACAGCCTTTACAGGCTTCTTTTGTTGTTTCTTAGGTGGGGCTGTAACTGCAACTTCCTTTCCCCTTTTCCTTTTGTTGTCTTTAGGGGCAAAGGCAACATTTGCACTTTCAGTCTTATCCTGCTTCAGTCTGTCCTCTTCATGTACACAGTGTGAGATGAGCTCATTCAGAGACCAAGTCTCTTTCTGGCAGTTGTAGCTCACCTTAAACTGATTGTACTGTGCAGGAAGAGAAATTAAAACCAAATGCACAAGCAAGTCCTCAGAGAGGTCAAGCTTTAGTGCTTTCAACCTTGAAGCAAGATGGGACTGTTCCAGAATATACTCCCTTATGTTGCATTTCCCTTTATACTTCATTGAGATCAGGCTTGTCAGAATCGTACCAATTTCTGCCTTTTCGTTTCTGACAAACCTTTTCTCAATATCTGCAAGGAAACCCTTAGCTGTCGTGATCGATTCAGACATAGAGCCCCGAAAGGCTTCAGGAATGGCTCTCTTCATGATCATGACACACATGCGATTAGACTTATCCCACTTTTCAAACTCCCTCTTTTCCTCAGAGGTACTCTTTTCCGTAGTAAGTGGGGGACTGTCAGTTCTAATCGCAAGGTCCAGATCCAATATCCCAAGAACTATGAGTAAGTTCTCTTTCCAGGATTTGAAATTCGAGCCATTAAGCACCGGAATTGAGTTTAAGCTAGCAGTAATATTCGCGGGAGTAGCAGCTGAAAACAGGACAATAAACAGAGACAAACATGCTAACATAAGTATTAATTTGTGAAGCAAAATTGTAAATTCAAATTTGCATGTTCCCATCTCAAGATATCCCCAACTAGCTTAATATTTATCTTTGGATAATCTATTAACTAGCAAATGATATCTTGTCGCAGCAATCAAATAAAGATAATAATTAACATGCCAAAATTAATACTTCCTTTGGGCCGAATTAAAATTGCATGCAAAGTTCTCAACAATCATCACTTATTTATTGCTACAGGTGTGGATAAATTAGCATAGAACGGTAATCTGCCTTTGGGCCGATGTAGCGTTCATGAATAAGATATGCACACAAAATTCTTTTTGTATTTAAGAAATGAGATGTTGCAAACAGCAGAGCCCACTTTGGCGGGATGATGAGTACACCAAGTCACCCCAAAAATACATACAGCAAAGTTTGAATTTATCATAGCACAATTAATACGGAATTACTTAATAAGGAGAAATTTAAATAAAAAACTTTAATTTACTCCCATGATCCGATTAAAATTCATTTAGGCAACTAATCATACACAGTATGTATTTTATCCGTTTACATTCCGAAATAATAACAATTTTAATAGTGGAACCCACTTTGGTGGAATATCACAAAAAATCAAAATTATTTCGAAATGTATATTTATAACTGAATTTTTGCCTAAAGAATTTAAAATTCGGAATAGACTTAATTTCAACGCACAAATAAACCGAATGAGGAAATATATATTCAAGATGACCTTTTATTTCCTCTTGTTATTTAGTGCATTAACATATCCAAAATTGGGCTTCAACAAGAAATTAATTGTATCCCCAAAAACAGGGTCCAAACATATCAAAAAATTCAAGTTTAAGTCCAAAAATGTGAAGTGCCCAAAACAGGCCCAAATTAGAAGCCCGTATACTGAAAAAAATTAAATTATTCTGAAAATTAACTATTTGGGCCCAATTTGGCCCAAAATCTGCTAGGGTTAGAAACCCTAGCAGACTTGGCCCATCAAGGGGCTGGCCGCCGCCGACCCCTTCCCTCAGATCCGGCGCCGGCCGGAACAGACAGGGGCGGCGCCGGCCGCCCCTTGCTTTACGTCGCGCAGGCGCCTGGGGCGCCTGCCGACGGCCAACAGGGGCGGCAGGCGCCGCCCCGTTTCATGCCGCGCAGGCGCCTCCGGCGCCTGCGGTTTCCGGCAACGGGGCGGCGATCCGCCGCCCCTTTCCACAGGAAATTCGCGACGAGGGGGGAGCCCCCCCTTTTTTCGTTCGAATCTGCAGGCCCCCACCGTCGGTGGGGGGGCCTGATCTGCCGGCGACGGGGTTAGGGCACCCGTCGCCGGACAGCCAACATTAAATGTGTCGTCTCGACTATCGCACCTGTCCAATCTCTAAATGTCACATCACCTGACCTCAACCGCTACTTCGAGTAAGCTTGAGAGATGGGGGCCATTGATACAACCCTAGGCCAGTCCAGATGCCACCCAGTTAATTATCTCCAGCCAAGTAGGGCACACTACTTAGGCCCAGCAATCTGGAAGCCCTCACGTGTGGGCTATTACCTCCCGACTCATAACGACAGATCGTTGAGCTCCTTTAGTTACTGGGTATGCCCATTAACCGGGCTTTTAATGACCTGTCGTTTCACACGCCATCAAGAGTGACAACGTAGGCCAACGGCAATAAAGCATCTTCAATGCTCGAATATACCTTGAGAACGACACCCAAAGGACTATCGTCTATAAATACCCCCACAAACAATGAGAGAGGGGATGAATCTCTGAGATCCTACACTGAGGTATTCGTATACTCACAATCTGCTCCACATAAATATTTCCTCCATATCTCGGCTTGAGAACTAGTAGATGGCCTCCTAATAGGTCGGACATAGTTCCACCGAGCCTTTTCGAGTTAACCACTGACTTAAGAATCAGAGAGAATTTGGTTGGACCCCAGATCCGAGTACTCCTCGATGAGCTTCTTGTGTTGCAGATAAGATAACTGGGGAGAAAGTTTAGACCCACCCTTTATAGCTCGCCTCGGAGTCCCTTCAGCCCGAGTATAGCTCTTCCACCCATAGCTTGTCCAACATCCAAAAAGCTGCCTATTTTCTCCACGTCAGCAGCTTTGTCCGAACTGTCCATTAAAAATTTCGAGGATGAGAAAATACACTGAAACAATCTGCACCTTGCAGTGGATGATCAAACATAACAGTCCAAAAATTTTAACGCGATAGTGATTCTTTTAAAGGAAAGCTAACACTTTGTTCCCACTATCTGATTTGTACCATTGTCAAGTTTATGTACACAAAAAAAAATCATAATATTCAATTAATTTATACGTGGTTTCGGTTAGACCGTGAATCGACTAGCGCAATATGTGAAGACGGTGGCATTGTTTGCATCTTAAGATACATGCATCAACGGATCCGAGTACATATTGCCCATGGTTGGCCGAGTTCGGCCATCAGCCCAACAATGGTAGGTATGGTTCGGTTGGGTCAATTAAGGTTGGATTGGATATTGGTTTAGGTTCAATCCATTATCACCATGAGGTCCACAAAAGCTAATTCCAATACTACTAGCGTTTCCCGGTTACGAGGCCGGGGTGAGCACTGCTGCTAGCAAGGACGACAAATGCCAAACTCCGCCCAAAAATTGGACAAATGATATATGAGACCAAACCCCAAAACAAAGGGCCCCTTATATGACACTTCATTAATTGTTAGCATCTCCTTTGTTCATGTTGGGGAACATGCTACATCACATTCACTGATGATTAATATATTGAACGCGGCACAAATCCAATGCTTGGTCCATATTTGTTGGGTACAAAAGAATTTCTCATCGCATAATTTGTTCTCTTTTTAGTTAATGATTTATTATAACTTCTATTTTATTGAAAATAGAAACTGTTGATGGGAAAATCCACCGAACAATGAATTTTTAAGATGAGAACTAAGGTTACAGTGGTTGCACGACGATGATGGAGATGAGATGATGGAGATGAACTGAGTAGTCGACCGCGATGAACGAAGGTGGGGCAAAGGAGATGATCAATTTCGTGAACAGCTGAAGTATCTGCAAGGCAAGTAGCTCGTCAAAAGTGGGTCGGGCTTGGGTTCGACCCGAAACCACTCTGAATCTTAAGTTAGTATTGGGTTCCATGAGAGCTTTTATAGTCAAGAACGAACTATAACTGATCCGATCTGACTATGCAGAGCTATATTTTGAATGTAGAAAGCGCAAATATCTGTAATTATACCTAGCCTTTCTGGATCAAGTAGTTTCGACCCCCCCCCCCCCCTCCTCGGAGAATGGCCCCTTTTATAGGGGTTGAATGACTGTTGAGCAATTGATGACGCCTCCTCGTCTTCAGAACAGCTGTCATCATGTAGAAGACCAAGAGTTAGTCTATGTTAATCATTAATGACAGGGGTCATTAAACGCTGTCATTATTTGGCATTTGGAGAGTCGCGTAATTCATGCAGCATAACGGTTTTTCATTAATTGCTGAGAATCCCAAAGGACATGCTCATTAAATGATGTAATGGTCGCCTCAATAATCTCGCCGAAGTAAAAGCTTTTTATACGATGTTGCTCGGTTCTGAAGTTGCCGTTCTCCGGTGCCCAATCTTATACAAAGATCTGATCTATTTCCAGACATTTACTTCTGAATCTGACTCTCTGGTGCAGCCATATAGATCGTCGTATTGGCTCACATACGATCTGTATTTAGGTCGTAACAAGTGCCCCCGTTATTTGATCCTGAACATAAAAAACGAAGGTTCAGGGTTGGATGACGTGTCACACTCTCATTGATCGAGCACAGTTTCCGGAGAGATGCAATTAATTTTTCCCGCCAAAACATCACGTCATTTGATTTTGAAAATCTAAATGGTGAAATGATTAATAGTCAGAGATCTCGCCACGTGGTCTTGCACGAATGACCACAATTTCACCGATTACTCTATAAATATGAGACATCCCTTCGAGGAGAAGCTTCCCGTGTTTTCGTGAAGATCAATCCCTAAATCTTTGCCGGTGGTTTCCCCTCTTCTCCGGTCATCTTCCTCGATCAGTCTGCGGATTAAAGGTATGAGTTCTTCTCATTCTTCTGCTGATTCTGAAATCAACCGATTGTTTGAGGATCTAGTAGAACAAAGCATCAACCATAGGGTAGTCCTGATTTAGGGATTGGGGATGTTGGAGCTCAAGAGGGGATATCTCCACTTCTGCCAATAATAGCGAGTGTGGCATAGGCGGATCATCCGGTATCCTGCAGGAGATTATGACGACTGTTTCTGTTACTCGGACCTTTACGATCCCAGTTCATTCGTCCTCCTTACAGGTTGGCTACCCTTAATGATATGATCTGTTCTTCCAAGGAGAACGAGATCGGCGTATATACCAAAGCCTTCGGTGTCGGACTTCGCTTTCCTATCCATCTGTTCTTTGTTATCGTTCTTTATTTTTTGAAATTCCACTATGCCGACTAAGTCCGAACTCTGTCTGTGCGATCATTAGTTTCATCGTACTTTATTCGGCTAATGGGATAGCACCGACCCTCTCACCTTTTCAATACTTTTTCTAATTAAAGTGTCGCTCCGCCCATTTCTATGTTTCTGCACGAAAGAAGAGAGCGCTCATCTTGGACCTTCCGAACAAAATTGTTGAGTGGAAGATGAACTATGTTTTCATTTTGATGCCCGAAGTGCCGCTCTTCAAAACTCGGTGGGACGAGATCATCCAATTGGCCTTAAAGGACATCGGCCTGGACTAATCAGAGAAAGAGATGGCAGATAAGCTTCTTGGAATTCCACGTTGGGGCAGATCATTCAAGAACTTGGTTACCAAAGAATTGATCGAAAGCTATGTCTGGCCTGAAAGTAAACCACTCTTTATAATCAATATCAATCATTTTGCTCACCTTAATCTTTCGCCATCTTGCAGGCTCGGTTGGTAAGACAACGATGATGAGCTACAGTGTGAAGGAACTCTTGAAAACGGGGAAGAAGCAACTGATTAAAGAGTCAGCTGCTCAGCCTTCTACCGAAGAAGTCCCAAGAACATCCATCGAGGCTTCGAAGAAGAGAGGCAAACCATCTTCGGAGTTGGCAGGAGCTGAGAGGAAGAAGAATAAGAATAAAAAGGGTGGGAGCCGAGGTTCGTAGTTCGGCCTCAGAAAAAGATACCGTGGTTGCTTCTTCTGATGTCCTCCTCCTCGATCGATAGTCCGGTCTAGAAACGATGCCGTTGACTACGGTCGATGCACCGCCTGCTGGTTTGGAGTCTCATCACTTGAGCTCGTCACTTCTCGATGCTTCCACGGTCAAACTACAACCTTTAAGTTTGGGTGGAAATGCATATAAGTGACCATAGGGTTGTGTGCCCCCTAAGGGACCAACTGGATTGGTCCATCCAAGTTGTAATTAAGCTTTAGCGGTGTTTAGATTGAAGAAATCCGATCTATCAAATCTGCTCGAAGATAAGCTTCTGAAGCCGATGTATCCAGTGGGCGTCGAAGAATCTATTTTGAAGACTGCGGGGTTGCTTCCTACTTGGTTGAAAATTCGATTCTCCCCAGCGAAAGGGAATCGTTGAGTGGGGTGGATCCATAGAGGCTCTCCAGCATCGCAATTTGGCTTTCTCAACAGGTTTAGTTTCACATTCTTATCATTTATTTTGTCCAAGTAATCATCTTTGAACGTAGTCTTTCCTCGCTCAGTTATCCTCGGTGACGGCATCACTTCATCGACATGCAGCCTTCATGAACACCGCTGAGGTCAGGCTCGCCAAGAAGACCAAGGAGCTTGAAGTGGTCAAGAAAGAGGCTGCTGAGCAACTGAAACAAAAACAGCTCAAAGTCGACAACTTTGGTGCTCAAGTAGAGGCTTTGAAGAAAAGTCAAGACGAGCTAAATAAAGCTCGTGTTCTGACCGAAGAAAGGGCTAAGGAGAAAGAGATCTCCGAGAAGAGGGCCTCTGAGCTTCAAGCTCGGATAGATGATTCGGAGAAGGTTGACCTTGAGGAGGTAAAGAAGGCAGTTATAACCGATTATCAACTTAAGGAGTTCGTTCCGGCCATGGTGAAAGCCCTCAAAAATCGCTTCGATAAATGTTGGCAAGTGTAACGTCCCACTTCCCGGGATACCCCAAAGAAGCGAGTGTTACAAAAAGAAATACAAAATACAAAACAAACACAAGCAGGTACACCGTGCACGTGCTGAAAAGTGCACGTAATGCTCCACAACTCAATTACAACACAAGAATATAATGTATACCTAAACCATCATGTACAAACAACATATAGAGATAATATACAACACGAACAACTCGTTCATAGACAAGGAAGTCCATTTACGATATTACAATACAAGGACAAGCATTAATCACACTCTCAAGAACAACATTATACAACATAATATCCAATGCCCTCCTTATCCTATTTGACAACACAAAACTAAACCAACCCTCAATGGTACAACTACATTATAGCAAGTTCATTAACAATTTTATATACAACTCTCCATAATTACAACCCTCAGGTACAACACATATAGCATATACATCCATGTACAACTCAACACTCTAATTACCCAAGGCATCCAACTCCAACTCCAAGGATCTCCAACTTCAACTACCTGAAAAATATCAACAGGGACACGTCAACGCGTGACCCAGTAGGAATTTCCATCTCCATATAATATATTATTCAATGCTTGAATGCATCCACCATATGACATATTGTTCAATAATGAGATACAAGCAACAACTAGTGGTAAGTCATAACACCATAAAATGGAACACAAGAGTAACCTAAGCTTCAATGGGTAGTATGACATAGCATTTTGCAAAGTAACATTAAGGTAGCCCTAAGGACTTTTAAAAATTAGTGTACATGATTAGGGTGACATGTTGGGGCATAAGGCATACAACATAAGGAGGCAACATAATCAATAAGTAAAAGGGAGCAAATGAACCAATTTCAATAAGACATCATTGCAGAATTAAGGATTTGTAAGCAACATGGAAGAATATTAATATTGACAAACATAAGATATCAAGACATCTTGTAATATGACCACTAAACTAACAACAACAATTAAGGGGTAGCTTCTACTACTTTTCACAAAATGGCAAGATGACATTCTTATTAGCAACAACAACAACAACAACAACAATTTTACTAGCAACCCAACATGACATACTCATCATAAAGTGAGGCAATTATGGCAAACATATAGCTCCATGGCATGAGGATCTATGTTGTAAAATCAAGATGGCAACTAACAAATTGAGTCATTAGCATATTGCATACTAAAGTGAGATGCTAATGTATGGCAAGCATTCTAGTAACTAATATGGAACTCATCAATAAATTAGCATGTGACAACTAATCATTTTGAAACTACTATGAATGGAACCAACAATTATAAATGGAACTAACAGTTAGCAAGCCTATTGCCTACACTTAACCTTTGGCATGCTACTAACATATGAAGTTGTCAACATGTTGCACATATAACAAATGAGGCTAGTTTCAAGGATAGAAAAATTGGAACATGCCACTAATTACACACTAGTCTTAATTCAAGAACATGGGCTTAAACATTTAGATGGCGGGATGGCCCGAACATGGGCTTAAACATTTGGATGGCCCGAACATGGGATAAGCATAAACAATGCATATATGGCATGCTAGTTTGGGCTTCACTACCACATGTAGCACGCTATCATAAAATCTTCAACATAAATGATGTCAATTAATGCAATCATGAAGCATACTAACAAATTGTATCAACTAGCAGGACATGGGTTCTATTTTTCCCTAAGATCAATTCTTAAGCCTAAACATCCTAACTAGAGTGAAGTTTCCTACTAATTCAATCGTGGAAGATTATAACATAATGTAATATGATAGCTCAAAATGGCATAAAGAAAACTATGAGGCTAGCATATTGAAAGTGCATTTAAACTTAGATTACAACTAATCCCCATAATATTTCATTGCAAAACACGAAACATTCCCCTTGCAACAAACACCATCCTCATTAACCATCACCATTCTCCATTAACCATCACCATTCTCCGAACATTAACATGCCCGCATTGGATATTCCTCGCAACATAAACATATTTTCCATGAAGCCCCAATGGCCACCCACCATTCAATGTATTCCCCATAAACACACCAGCTTAATCAAATGTACATCAAGAATGCAACCTTAAAGTTACTAGTTTTGACTAAATTACTAGCTTAAATAACTACCAACATTAAAATTCCACATTGAGAGTACAACCTTAGATTCCGGTTTATGTCTACATTAAAAGCCATTAAATTTAGGCCTAGTCACAAAAGACAGCCCACTTAACTTAAAGATTGCAATTTTATGAAATGACACCAAATTAACCTTCAACAACTAGCTTTGATCAAGTTACCAGGAGATGTATCAAGATACTCTCAACGATCTAATTCTAACAAATGAATACCATAGGAAATACCACTTTTAGCACAATTATGGCATGGTGTTAAGGAAAAAATGTTTTCTTTCACTAGGGAGTCATCTAAAAACCACAACTTTCCTACAAACTAATGCTACAACTAAGACAACCACCCAAATTCCAATATGTTGCACTAGTAGAGAATCCTATAACAACTACAAGTGAGCTACATACATACATGTATTAGCAAAGCCCAACCATTTGGACAATTTGGGGTAATCTCTCTCTTGTTCATCTCTCCTCTCATACTTTCATTAAGGTCTCATAAATACCCGACAAAACACATGGCCGAAATAATTAGCAACCTTTCCTCCTCATGGAAATGAGGAGCACACGACCTTAATCTTATTAACACAACATCAACAATAACAACAATAATAATGCCAACAATAACAACATTAATACTACCACTAACAACAACAATTAAAAATTATACCATTTTATTCCAACAACAAGAATAATAACAACTAACAACAAGAACAACAACAACAACAAGAATAATAATGCCAACAACAACAAGAATAATGTCATTTTTTCCAAGGGGAGGAAACACAACATCAACTCAAGTTCAACTACTAGCAACCACCAAACACCCACTTTCCAACATACAACCATTTCAAGCATCCAATGCATTCATGGCAACATTCATACTCATAGGATAACAATCACACACACACACACACACACACATAATGCTCGATGATGCCATGATGCATATGAAACACAATGTAATGTAATGCGATGCGATGCAATGCAATGCAATGCAATGCAATGCAATGCAATGCAATGGGATCTCATGAATGTGTCGGCGTGCAAGTGCAACGTGATTCTACTCCGTTATCAATGTGGAGCCACCTAATGGATCAAGAGGTTGCCCACGGTGAATTCTCCCGCCTCCTACCGCGGCAAATTTGTCCATGCCTGTGCACTCCACCTCCGTGTCCCTAACAACATCATATCACACCCAAAAAATGGGCATTTTCTCACATTTCTTGCATTTTTCTTCACTTGGGCATTTTCACAAATACTTGGATGGCATAATATACACAACCAATAATTTAATTGAACCAACATAATACCAATAGCAAGATAACAACTTATGGTGGAATGATCAATTTCATACTCGACCACATATAAGTATTTTCACAAACACATGTTTAGTGTAAGAAACATACTCATTAACTCAATATAAAGCAACATAGAGAAGCATTCTTCCATCTTTAGTACCAACAATTATTAGTAACAATTTTTATTTTGCAACATTTCCCCCTCTTCACAAGTTCTCATTCCAACACATAAAATCCAACACATAAAATCTTTTCATTTCATATCTCATAATAACACATATAATTCCATCACACAAAATTTCACCCATGATTCTCATAGCCAAATTGTGCAAAGCATTTCTCTCTTTTCATATCAACATCTCTACAAATCAAATTATGCAAAGCATTCCCATATAAACATTTACACAAACACTTACCTTCATATATATGTTTCTTCAAACACATGGTTCGCATAATGACATAACATTAATTCAAATAAACACAACATGAAACCAATAGCAAAATGAGAACTTGACTTCATATAGACATTTTTACAAACACATAATAAGCATATTAACAAAACCAATAATTCAATTGAAGCAACATGAAAATAATGCCAAGATAATCACTTGTGGGCATGTTGTTTAATTTCATATCAAGAAAAGAATTGGTCATTCATAATTAAATTCATGCATGCTCATAATTAGAGATGGTCTCTTTAACATGCTTGGATGAAGTTATGAATAACAAACTATATGAAGAGGGGTTTCCTGCCATAAAAATGTTGCCTTGCCAAGAATCCATCCACGAGAAATCCCAAGACTCCACCTCAAGCTTCCATGGCTCCAAAATTGGTACCCTCCTCTTGAAATCACCCCTCTTAGAACCCCAAACTCCCCACATCTACTAGCTAGCCACTAAAGCTTCAAAGGAGAAGGAGATGTGGTGATTGGGATAGAAAAAATAAAGAAACAAAACCCATAAATTTCGGCCCAGATCTGGACATACATTTTTGGGGAGGTTTTGGCCATGGAGATGAAGAGAAAGAGGGGAAAATGAAAGGATAGATTGTGGGAATAGGTTAGTGCTTTGATTCCTCTCTTCTCCCTCTACTTTTTCTTTCTTTTTCCCTTCTTTTTCTCCTCCAATCCCCCCAAAATTCGGCAGCCCCCTCACTTGGCTGGTTCGGTCCATAGGGAAGGGGAAAGGAGGGAGGGGGGAGTAGACCCGACCGCGGTTCGGTTCCGGTTCGGTTCCGGTTCCGAACCGCCGGTTCCGGTTCCGGCAAAACCCGGAACCGGAACCGAACCGCTTTAGAAGCGGTTCGGTTCCGGTTCCGGTTCTCGGCCGGTTCCGGTTCCGGTTCCGGTTCTGGTTTCATTTCGGTTCCGGTTCCGGTTTGGTTCCGGTTTGGGGTCGGTTCTGGTTCGGTTGTGATGAAAATATATGAAAAGTAAACAAAATTTAAAGGCTATAACTTAAAAAAGAAATATATCTTGTCACTAATCAACTTAATGCAAGTTACATGTGAGAAACTTGAGTATGTAACAAACCAAACCAAGTAATGTGAGAAAACTTTGTGAGAAAATTGAGAATGTGAGCAAATTGGTCAAAACCGAATCGGTTCCCCGGTTCTGGAACCGGGGAACCGAACCGGGGAACCGGGGAACCGGAACCGCCGGTTCCGGTTCGGTTCCACAAAAGGGCAAACCGGAACCGAACCGGCTTGGCACGGTTTCGGTTCCGGTTCTTGGAACCGGTCGGCCGGTTCCGGTTCGGTTCGGTTCCAAATCGGTTCGGTTCCGGTTCGGTTCCACGGTTCGAACCGAACCGTGGTCGGGTCTAGGGGGAGAAAGATGTGGAAAGGTCAAAGGTTAAGTTCCCCCTTATGCACAAAACATCCCATACATCACAATATTGCAAATTAATTACAAAAACTCTCATACTTCTCCTCTCTTTCTAATAACTCAAGCCCAATAACAAAGCCCAACCAACCAACTCTAGCTACTAAAATTAGCTAAAGCCCCAATCAATATTACAACATCAACACCAACAATAATAAAAATGCTAAAGCTAATAATAATACCAACATCAACCATAATGCCATCCACATGAGAAATATAATAAATAATAATAATAATAATAATAATAATAATCTCCATAAAATATTCTTCATAAAATAATTTTTTCCTCAAAATAGGTCTTGTTAAAAATAATAGCGAAAGAACATTTTACTATGCACACCCACCATCTCAAATATCACAACACATAGTAAATCTAATAATTTCATTCACATTACCACCTCATATACATCCATTAGCATCCAATAATATATCCAAATCATGAGCCATACAATTATATAGCCATACACGTAAAAAATTACTGGGCACACAACAGATTGCTATATGCACACATCAACTTCAACCATGTACATACACCTCATATACACATTCAATAAGCATTCATATAAATATATCATCACTCATAAGTCAACCATGGCCAATCAAATAAGAATCCATCACTATCTTACTATATCCACTACAGCAATTACTATATACACATCTCAATATATACCAGTATACGAGTACTACTACTATGCACACATACATCAATAGCCATACCCTAGGTATATAGGCACTAGGGCCATTACAGCAAGAGATAGAGAAAGTTTATCCAGATGCTGCGATTGATTTCTCAAAGTTATCCATGGAATTTAGTGATGATGAAGAGTCTTCGTAAGAGAATCAATAAAAGGATGTGTTGGAAAACATTCCTCATCTTGAAGATCATCAACCTGAACAAGAGCACAATTGAATAATGATGTAGCGATGTATAAACATCGTACTTTCATATGGTTGTCTTCCTTTCTGATGATATCTTTGAATGAATGAAAGCATGGTCATGTGTTGAAAATTTCCATTTCCTTCTATGTTCATCGATTATTTTTGCCCCCAACTTTCTGTGTTTGGTTTCGATCTTGTGAGATCATCTGTCTGGTGTTTTTGATCCATACAAACTTAAAAACATCCTCAATGTTAAGCTTCCTCGACCTATGAGATCTTAAACTCCCGATCTTTTAACCGAAGAGCTCGCGAGGGTTTGTAAGTTCTTCTTTGTCATTAAGCTTTCTCAGCCTGCGAGAGCTTAAATTCCCGATCGTATAACCATGGGGCTCGTGAAGATTCGTAGAAACATCTTTGGCGTTAAGCTTCCTCGGTCCGCGAGAGATTAAACTCCCAATCGTATAACCGACGAGCTCGCGAAGGTTTGTGGAACCATCTTCAGCGTTAAGCTTCCTCGTCCCGCGAGAGATTAAACTCCCGATCGTATAACCGAGGGGCTCGCGAAATTTTGTCGAACCATCTTCGACATTAAGCTTCCTTGGCCTGCGAGAGCTTAAACTCCTGACGTATAACCGAAGGGCTCGCAAAGGTTTGCAAGATGTCTTCGACGTTAAGCTTACACGGCCCGCGAGAGCTTAAACTCCCGATCATATAACCGAAGGGCTCGCGAAGGTTTGCAAAATCTTATTCTGCGTTAAGCTTCCTCGGCCCGCGAGAGCTTAAACTCCCGATCGTATAACCAAGGGGCTCACGAAGGCCTATAAAAAATAATAACTTGAAAATGTAGTAGCGTTAGTATTCACATGAATGTATCAAAGAGTACATTCTGAGAAAGATATATTGTTTATTTGATTGCATAGTAGAAAGAAATAGCAACTTCACTTTCTTTTACTGATAATACTTTGATTAAATGTTCGGCATTCCAAGGATGGTTGCCAATTTGTAAGTAGCCGGTCCGAGCACATCAATGACTTGATATGGACCTTCCCATTTCGCAGCAATCTTTCCTTGGCGGACGATCTCGGGGGGGGGGGGGGGGGGCATAAATGGCATTGTTCAGGGCAAGATCGCAGGTCCGAAATATCCTTCCTTTGAAGCGAGCATTGTAGTGTCAGGCTACATGCTGCTTTTGTTTGATGAGGGTCGTCAGAGCTTGGTCTTGTACTTCGTCCATGAGCTTCATATTGAGAGTTAGGCCTTCAAGGTTCCCTTCTTCTTCGAAGTACTTGATCCTCAAGGATTCTTCACCTATCTCCACAAGGACAATGACCTTTGACTCATATGCAAGCATGAAAGGACTTTGACCAGTTGCAGCTTTGTAAGTCGTCATGTATGACCAAAGTATGCTCGGAAGCTCGTCGGGCCATGAACCCCGGGCCTCCCTGACTTTCTTATTCAAAGGCTCTAGAATGCATTTGTTTGTAGCTTCAGTCATGCCGTTGCTTTGAGGATGTGCCGCAGAGGTGAAGTGCAATCGATCCCCCACTCAGAGCAGAATTCATTAAAATTGGAGCAGTCGAATTGCTTCCCATTGTCGGTCACTATGGACCGAGGTATTCCAAAGCGGCATATGATCGACTTACATATGAAGTTCGACATATCTTTCCAAGTGACGCAGGCCAGTGGTTCAGCTTCAATCCATTTGGTAAAATAATCCACGGCGACGACTAGAAACTTCTTCCCTCTCTTCGCCAAAGTGAAAGGTCCCAGAAGGTGGAGCCCCCATTTCGCGAACGGGACTGGGCTAATGATGGGGACCAACTCAGCTGGTGGAGCAAAAGAGTGTTTGAAGAACTTTTGACACTCTTCACACTTTTGTACATATGCTGCTGCATCAGCATCCATAGTTGGTCAGTAATAACCTTGTCTGATCGCCTTTAACATGATCGTCCTTCCACCATAGTGATTTACACAAAGGTAGGCCGCCTCAATGGGCCCTAGGCACTTTAAATAAGGTAGCACATCATGCTTAGCACATCTTCTCCGGTACAGGACACCTTCGTAAAAAGCGTATTTTAATGCATGCCTTTCAAACTTCTGAGCTTCTTCCTTTGATTCCGGCCGTTCAGCATCTCTGAGGTATTTGAGATCGGATCCATCCATGTTGCCCCCTGATTGATGCAGAGCAGTTCGTCTTCGGTGGTGCTCAGGATCAATAGGTTCTCAATAAAGATGGATCTACCTAACTCAATTGGCGACGAGGAAGTCAACTTCGAGAGTGCATCAGCTCTGACATTGTTCGCCCGCGACATGTGCTGGACTTTAGCATATTTAAAGTTTGCAAGTTCGGCTTTCGTAGCATGAAGATATCTCTTCATCATCTCCTCCTTGGCTTTGTAAGTATCCTGTAATTGGTGAATCACGAGTCGGGAGTCGTTTACCAAATGCACATGATGAGCTCCAAGGGCTCGGCATAATTTCAGTCCATTGAGCGATTCCACAAATTCGGCAACATTGTTGGTCACCGTTAAGTTGAATCAGAAATCGTATTCCACAATACTCCCATTAGAAGTGCGTATAACAATCCCTGCTCCGCTACCCGATTTGGAGGATGACCCGTCTACGTACACCACCCATTCCATATCTTCCTTCCATGACGATGTTGATGGATCTTCAACAACTTGCACCCGTGGATGAAGTTCGTCAATCAGGCCGGATGGCACCTCTCCTTCTGGGGGCTCCATGGTGCACTCATCGACGAAGTCCGCCAAAACTTTCCCTTTGATCGTTGTCCTCGGCTTGTGATGTATATCGAATTCACTCAACTCGACGCTCCTATTAAGCATCCGTCCGGATCTATCCAATTTCGATAAATCCCTCTCAAGCTACGAATCTGTCAACACAAAAATAGTGTGAGCTTGAAAATATGGCCGGAGCCTTCTTGCTGTGGTAACGAGGCAATAAGCCGGCTTCTCAATTTGGATGTAAGGAGTCTCAGTTTCTCGGAGCACTCTATTAGTGTAGTAGACCGGTTGATGGACGTTCCCTTCTTCTTTGATCAATACCAAGCTTATTGCTTCTTGGGTGACGACGAGGTACAAGCTGAGCAGGTCTCCTTCATTGGGCTTCTCTAGCAAGGGGGGACTCTGAAGGTTGTTTTTCAAATCGGCAAAGGCTTTAGCACACCCTTCGTCCCAATCGACGAGCTTCCTTTCTCCTTTCATTTGGCTCAACGCTTTCCTCATGATCTTGAAGAACGGAAGGGATTTCTCGGCTGATTTCGAGAGGAACGGTCTAAGAGCTGTGATTCGCCCGTTCAGCCTTTGGAGATCTCTGATCATATTTGGCTCCTGCATATTGGTAAGTGTGGCGATCTTATCGGGGTTAGCTTCAATACCTCGATTTGCGATCATGAAGCCGAGGAATTTTCCTGATTTGACGCCGAATGTACATTTTGACGGGTTCAGCCGTAGGTTGTGACTCTGAACTTTATCAATCCACCGAGTGCCTAGATTTGACGAGCATGTCATCAACGTAAACCTCTAAATTTCTCTCGGTTTGATTTTGGAAAAGTTTGTTGACCATTCGTTGAAAAGTGGCCCTTGCATTTTTCACTTCGGATGCCATCTAGATTTATTTATAGCCAAAAAAAGTATCCATGAAGCTGAGGAGTTCGTATCATGAGGCATTATCCACCAAATGATCTATCCAAGGTAACAGATTGCTGTCTTTTGGGCAGACATTGTTCAGATCGGTGAAGTCGACACACTTCTGCCATTTCTTGTTGGACTTCTTCACCGTCACTACATTAGCAAGCCATTCTGGGTAGGGATGGCAGTAATGGCCTGACCCGACTGGCCCGACCCGACCCGGCCCAGTTTTGACCCGGCCCGCCCGGCCCGAAGACGGGTCAGGCCAAGCTTGGGCTTCGTTTGCGGCCCGGCCCGCCCCGGTAAACTATAGAAGTTCTAAAAAACCTTACTATTTTGATGCGAATCATGTGGCCAGTCCATAACTTATAACTCATACTCTGTTCCACTGTTCTCCTAATTGATCCAATTCCCAATTCCAAATTACCAAATATATCACAATTCTCCCAGTTTTGAAATAAAAATTTTGTTTTGGATTCATAGGGATGGTAGTAATGACCAAACCCAACCGGCCCGACCCAGCCCGACCCGGTTTTGGTAAGAAGTGACCCACCCCGCCCCGGCCCGAGACCCGCCCTGCCCCGACCCGTAGACGGGATGGGACAAGCAGGTCCTTCTGTAACTGCGATTTTTGGAATAGCGATAATAATATTTGAATGTCCAATAAATTGAGTTCGACGTCCGAGTCATAAGCTATGAGTCTAATCTGATTCGTTTTCTGTGTCACTAGATGGCAGGAAGACGTTTCACCCGTGGTGGGGGTAGTGGCGCGGTCCCTCATGATGAGGAGCCTGAGCGGGAACCCACCAGCGGTGAGATGATGCGGATGATGATCCAGATGATGCAAGTGCAGCAGGGCGTGCTCCTGCAAGTCCAGAATGCTCCACTTGCTCGAGCTGCCCGGGCTCTTCCGGATGCCCCTCGCTCTGAGCCAGGAGCGAAGCAATTTCGGGAGCTGGGTCCCGCATATTTTGATGGTTCTGAGGGTCCTCTGGCTGCCGATGAGTGGATTCGGAACATCGAGGACAATCTGAAGATGGCCAAGATCACCCCGGCTGGATGGGTTGATTTGGCGAAGAGGCAACTCAAGGATAATGCTCGGAATTGGTGGGATGCGGAAGAGAAGATGTTGGTGGAGCCGATCGTCTGGGCTACCTTCAAGGCCAGATTTGAGGGTGAGTTCTTCCCGAAAGCTGCCAGGGAGGAGATGCTGCAGCGTTTTATCGATTTGAAGCAAGGGAACTCGTCGGTGGACCTATATCACCAAGAGTTCATGAGGCTGAGTCGGTTTGCACCAAAGATGGTGCAGGACGCTGAGGAGAAGGCTCAGAGGTTCCTGCAGGGGCTTGCTTCGGAGCTCCAGAGTTTTGTGACCTCCTCTGACCGGGAGTCTTATCAGAAGGTTTTGGTAGCAGCTAAGAGGCAGGAGCTGCTCGTGAACCAGAGGAGGGGGTCTGTTGTTGGTGCTGGGAAGAGGCCTGTGGAACAGGCGAGAGCTGTGGTTAGACCTGGATTCAGGCCTAATCAGTCTGCTCAGTTTAAGAGGCCAGGAGGGCCTATTCTGAAGTCTTGCCATTTCTGCGGCAAGCCTGGCCATATCAAGGATCAGTGTCGGAAGTTTTTGGGCCAGTGTCTGGTTTGTGGTGATGCTTCCCATGCCGCGAAGGATTGTCGGCATGCGAATCAGCTGCGGAGGGCTCCTGTTGCAGCACAGTCGTTGCAGCAGCGAGCGTCTGTTCCTGCTGGACGTGGAGCAGCACTTGTTCCACAGGGACAGGCTTTTCGGCAGGCTGTTCCGCCGAGAAGGCAGGCTTTTCTGATGACCGCTGCGGAGAGCGAGGCTGTGGATGAGGTTATCGCAGGTAATCCTCAATCTAGCTGTTACTTTCCTGGCTGGTTTTGATTGTTAGATTGTGTTGTTTGCTTGAATATGGTTGTTTGCTAGATTAGGGTTTGATTGTTAATTGCTTGATTAGGGGTGGTTTTGGTTTGCACATTTCCTGCACGAGTCCTCTTTGACTCTGGTGCATCGATGTGCATTATTTCTCGGAGCTTCGTGGAGAGGCATTCCTTGTCGACGTCCCCTCTTCCCAAGAGTTGGAATATCGTTACAGGGAATGGCGTGGTCTCGGTGCATCGTGGTTGCAATTCTTGCTCTTTGGTGGTTTGTGGACATGAGCTTTTCGCTGATTTCATTGTCCACGACATCATCAACTATGATGCAGTTCTTGGGATGGACTGGCTTGCGAGCTTCTACGCTACGATTGACTGCAGGAGGAAGAAGGTGGTGTTCGAGATTCCCGGACATCCAGTATTTGAGTTCAGTCGTGGTAGCCGTTCGCTTGGTCCTGTCAGATTTCGGGCCAGGCCGGTGGAGGCTGTGGCAATGCAGATGGAGCTGGAATGGCCAGCTGTGGTGCGTGATTTTGGCGACGTCTTCCCCGAGGAGATGTCTGATTTACCGCCTGATCGGGCCTTGGAATTTTCTATTGATCTTGTTCTAGGTGCGCAGCCGATTTCGAAGGCGCCGTATCGTATGGCACCTGCAGAATTGGAGGAGTTACGGAAGCAGTTGGATGAGCTTTTGCAGAAGGGTTATATTAATCCTAGCGTGTCTCCGTGGGGAGCACCGGTGTTGCTGGTGAAGAAGAAGGATAGTTCGCGTCGCATGTGCGTGGACTATCGGGAGTTGAATGCGGTGACCATTAAGAATAAATACCCGTTGCCTCGCATCGATGATATTTTTGATCAGCTTGGAGGTTCGAGGGTGTTTTCTAAATTGGATTTGAGGAGTGGTTACCATCAGTTGAAGGTGAAGAAGGGAGATGTTCCGAAGACAGCGTTCAGGACGAAGTATGGACACTATGAGTTCGTGGTTATGCCTTTCAGCGTAACTAACGCGCCCGCAGTTTTCATGAATCTGATGAACCTGATTTTCTACGAATTTTTGGATAAGTTTGTCGTTATCTTTATTGACGACATTCTGATCTATTCGAAGTCGGAGGAAGAGCATGCCTCGCACTTAAGGACGGTGTTGGAGATCTTGAGGAAGCATCTGTTGTATGCTAAGTTTTCGAAGTGCGAGTTTTGGCTGGATCGAGTTGCTTTTCTCGGGCATGTGGTGACTGGTGATGGTATTTCAGCGGATCCCGAGAAGATTATGGCCATCAGGGAGTGGCCTGTTCCGTCGTCTGCGTCTGAGATTCGGAGTTTCCTTGGACTTGCTGGTTATTATCGACGATTCATTAAGGACTTTTCTCGTATTGCTGAGCCGATGACCAGGTTGACGCGGAAGGATGTTGCTTTTGTTTGGTCGGGTGATTGTGAGTGTGCTTTTGGTATTCTGAAGGAGAGGTTGACGACTGCCCCTATTCTTGTTGTGCCTGATCGCAGCGGTGGATTTGAGATCTTTTGCGATGCTTCTGGCAAGGGTCTCGGTTGTGTGTTGCATCAGCACGGGCATGTTGTGGCGTATGCGTCTCGTCAGCTTAAGGTTCATGAGAAGAATTACCCGACGCATGATTTGGAGTTGGCTGCCGTTGTGTTTGCTCTTAAGATTTGGAGGCACTTCCTGCTGAGTGAGAAAGTGAAGATTTTCACCGATCACAAAAGCTTGAAGTATATTTTCACTCAGAAGGAGCTCAACATGCGACAGCGTCGATGGTTGGAGCTTATGGCATATTATGAGATTGATTTGCAGTTTCACCCTGGCAAGGTGAATGTGGTTCCGGATGCTTTGAGTAGGCTTCCAGCGGTGATGATTTTGACCTCGCAGTGGAGATTGCAGCAGGATTTTTGCGAGTCTGGCGTGGAGATTGTTCTTCCTGGAGAGGCTTCGTCGTTGATGTACATGCAGGTACAGTCGACGATCGTGGATCGGATTAAGGCTGGCCAGGCTGAGGATCTGAAGTTGGTGAGGATTCGGGAGCAGGTGGAAGCCGGTCTGCGGACTGACTTTTTGATTCATGAGGATGGCTCGTTGAGGTTCGGAGCTAGGTTGTGTGTGCCAGCTGGGGATATCAGAGAGGAGTTGATGGTGGAGGCACACAGTTCGCTGTATTCTGTGCATTTTGGTGGCACCAAGATGTACCAGGATCTTCGTCTGAATTATTGGTGGCATGGTATGAAGAGGAGTGTGGCTCGGAGTGTAGCCAAGTGCTTGGTTTGCCAGCAAGTGAAGGCGGAGCATCAGCGTACGGCCGGGTTGCTACAACCGCTTCCGATTCTGGAGTGGAAATGGCAACACATCACTATGGATTTCGTGACTGGACTACCTCGGAGTCCGAAGCAGAATGACGCGATTTGGGTGATCGTAGATCGATTGACCAAATCTGCGCACTTTATTCCGTTCCGAGTGGGACAGTCCACTGAGGCGCTAGCGAGGAGATATATGGAGGTAAAATTCTTTTACTCTCCGTTTTATTTCCTTTTCCTAGTTTGGATAGTGATGTAACGTGAATCGTGCAGGAGGTTGTGCGACTTCATGGAGTCCCCGTGAGTATCGTGTCTGACAGAGACACGAGGTTCACATCTCAGTTCTGGCAGAGTTTGCAGAAGAGCTTGGGTACGCGTCTGAGTTTCAGCACGGCGTACCATCCGCAGACGGATGGCCAGTCCGAGAGGACGATTCAGATTTTGGAAGACATGCTGAGGGCGTGCATGTTGGATTTCAAGGGTTCGTGGGAGGACCATCTGCATTTGGTGGAGTTCTCTTACAACAACAGCTTCCAGGCGAGTATTGGCATGGCGCCTTTCGCCGCTCTTTATGGGAGGAAATGTCGATCGTCATTGAGTTGGGATGACGTTGGTGATCGGGAGTTGTTGGGACCTGAGATGATCGTGGAGGCCGTGGATATCGTCAGGAATATTCGGGAGAGGTTGAGGATTGCTCAGGACCGTTTTAAGCATTGGGCGGATGCTAAACGTCGTCCTTTGGAGTTTCAGCCGGGCGACCATGTGTTCTTGAAAATTTCCCCGAATCGTGGTGTGATTCGTTTCGGGAAGCATGGGAAGTTGAGCCCGCGATACATTGGACCGTTTGACATTTTGGAGAGGGTTGGCGAGGTAGCTTATCGCTTGGCCTTGCCGCCATCTTTGGAAGGAGTTCACAATGTTTTCCATGTGTCGCAGCTTCGTCGATACATTAGCGATCCGTCTCATGCGGTAGATTTTTCGGAGATTACCGTTCGCCCCGATATGACGTATGACCAGCATCCAGTGCAGATTCTGGACAGGCGTCAGAAATCGCTTCGGAACAAGATTGTCAATCTTATGAGGGTGATGTGGCGACACGGCTCACCTGGAGAGTCTACTTGGGAGAATGAGGGTGAGATGCGAGAGCGTTTCCCACTTTTGTTTCCGGCTCGTGAGTATTCGGAAATTCCGAGGACGGAATTTTTCTTAAGTTGGGGAGGATGTAACGACTGCTTTTCATGTATCTGGATTTATTATAATATAATATATGTTTTGGTGGATTTTCTCCTCTTGTGTGGTTTTCGTCTCCGTAGCTTTCGTTTTCGATCGATTCGTCGTATTTTCTCGTTCCTTCCTTAGGATTGTCGATTTCGAAGTGTGTCACTCGTGACGGACTTCATAACGGTCGTATCTAACTATTAGATCAAGCCTAGGAGTCTTAGGAATCGATCCCGGGGCCCCGCGCTCCGTATCGGAACTTTTTGTGCTCATTAGCCGGTATAAGAAGGGGCACCGACCGACTAGATGACGATCCAGTCGGTCGGCAATCCTTCTTGGACCGACTAGTTGGCTTTCTAAAATTATTCAGGAGTTACTGTTTATCGTTAGTCGGTCTAAGAACGTTGGTTGACCGACTAGGTTGCAAACTAGTCGGCCAGCAATGCTTCTTTAACCGACTAACTCATCATCTAAATTTTAGTTGAGTTACTGTTTACTCTTAGTCGGTCTAAGAACGTTCATCGACCGACTAGATGCTAAACTAGTCGATCAGTATTTGTTCATGGACCGACTAACTCTAAAATCCTATTTTCGTTCAGGAGTTACTGTTTGCACTTAGTCGGTCTGCGTTGGTCGACCGACCGACTAGTTGCCAAACTAGTCGGTCAGTGGTTGCTCTTTGACCGACTAACCAGTGTTGAAACCCTAATTTCTGGGCAGCCGCCAGCCCATCCTATTTAAACCCAACCCAAACGTTTTCTTCTTCCCCAACACGACCCAAAACCCTAAAATCTTCCCCCTTGAGCCCCCATCTTCCTCCAAGCTTCATTTCTCCATTCCAAGCCCTAGAATCATCATCCAAACCATCCATTCACTCTATCTACCTCTCATCTTCCCCAAAATCTCACCAAAATCCATCAAAATCCCCAAATCCCCCAAAACCCTAGTTTCCCCAAACTTCTCCAATCTTTTCCAGATCTGATCCTAGGGTTCCCCGGAGTGTTTCTTCCGCCTCCTCTCGGTAAGAAATCGATCTACCGTTGTTTTCATAACCTATTTATATTTTTATGAAACCCTAATATAATTTCATGTTGTTTGATGATTGTTCCCCCAAAACAGCGATTTCCCCGTAGATTGGCATCCGTGTGACGAAGTAGTCGCCATCCCCGGTGCTAGGCAAGTGAAACTTGCCACTTAGGGTTTAGGCCATGTTTTAGGCCATTTGCTTGTTGTAGGCGTAAAAGAGGCTAGGCGACGAAATGATACTCGCCTAGGCGCAAATTGGGGAACTAGCTTGACAACGAAGCTAGTTCCGACATTTAGCATGTTGCACCATTTCCATGTCATGTTTACTTTCCATTAACGGTACGCAAGTTAAATGTCATGTCATTGCATTCTTTAAGTGTTTCTGTGATTGCGTAGCTTTGCTACAATGCTTGTGTTCCTAGCTCGTGTTCCAGAAGCGGGCCATGTGTTGGTTGATAGCCAATGCCCGAATTGCGTGTTCCCGGCTAGGTGCACCCCTACGCCAAATGTTTAAGAATGCGAGCTCATGTGCGGGGCAACCCCAGGCTCACTAGCTGAGCTCATTGTGCGGGGACCCTGGCTCCATTACGTGTGGGTATTGGGGGTAAGAGTTAAGCGACCAATCAACTGGGAGTCTGCCCGATCAGCAACTGCAGTGGTAAGGCGTAAACTCTTGGGTTTGGGGTAGTTGTTAAGCGGCCAATCAGCGAATGTGAAACCATTCAGCTGTAAGGCGTAAACATCTACAAACAACGTGAATAGTGAATTGATTGAGATTGATAGTAGCATGGCTACTCTTGCCTTGTCTTGTCTTGTCCCGATGATTGTTCTCTTGTACAAATTGTCTTGCCATGTCTCGTTTGTGCACTCATGCTATAAATGCCATGTCATGCATACTAAACTGCTAGGTTGCTAGTTGTCTTACTTTCAGTTTCCTTGCCCAAGTCTTTTAGACTTGCTGACATGTGCCCCTTTACTCTTTTGGGTGACACATGTTAGATCTTGAGCCCGAGTACCTTGTTGAGGACGAGGTGTTTGCTGACGCCGAGCCCGAGCTTGTGTTTGACGGGGAGTACGTGGACACTGGGGACCAGTCCTAGTGTCCTCGTTGTGTTTTACTTTTGTTAGACAGTTGTTTTGTTATCGGTGCGTAGCACCTATACTTTGTTGTTGTTGTTGCTTTTGTTGGCCTTGTTCTGGGCCTTTAGACTCTTCTCTTTTAGCCTGGTGGCTTTTCTGGATGTTGGACTTATTTTCTTGTTGGACAATTTATGAGATGTGAGATTTCATTTCAGTCTCTGCTTGTGTTATTATTGTTATTCCGTTGTGGTTACAGGGACCTGCTTATGTATTTTTGACGCTTATCGGGTTTGGGGGCTTCACAGCTCCACTCTCGTGCGGACCTTTTCACGTCTGCCTCCATTTTAGGGAAGCGGGTCGTGACACGAATTGCTTCCCATTGTCGGTCACTATGGACCGAGGTATTCCAAAGCGGCATATGATCGACTTACATATGAAGTTCGACATATCTTTCCAAGTGACGCAGGCCAGTGGTTCAGCTTCAATCCATTTGGTAAAATAATCCACGGTGACGACTAGAAACTTCTTCCCTCTCTTCGCCAAAGTGAAAGGTCCCAGAAGGTGGAGCCCCCATTTCGCGAACGGGACTGGGCTAATGATGGGGACCAACTCAGCTGGTGGAGCAAAAGAGTGTTTGAAGAACTTTTGACACTCTTCACACTTTTGTACATATGCTGCTGCATCAGCATCCATAGTTGGTCAGTAATAACCTTGTCTGATCGACTTTAACATGATCGTCCTTCCACCATAGTGATTTACACAAAGGTAGGCCGCCTCAATGGGCCCTAGGCACTTTAAATAAGGTAGCACATCATGCTTAGCACATCTTCTCCGGTACAGGACACCTTCGTAAAAAGCGTATTTTAATGCATGCCTTTCAAACTTCTGAGCTTCTTCCTTTGATTCCGGCCGTTCAGCATCTCTGAGGTATTTGAGATCGGATCCATCCATGTTGCCCCCTGATTGATGCAGAGCAGTTCGTCTTCGGTGGTGCTCGGGATCAATAGGTTCTCAATAAAGATGGATCTACCTAACTCAATTGGCGACGAGGAAGTCAACTTCGAGAGTGCATCAGCTCTGACATTGTTCGCCCACGACATGTGCTGGACTTTAGCATATTTAAAGTTTGCAAGTTCGGCTTTCGTAGCATGAAGATATCTCTTCATCATCTCCTCCTTGGCTTTGTAAGTATCCTGTAATTGGTGAATCACGAGTCGGGAGGCGTTTACCAAATGCACATGATGAGCTCCAAGGGCTCGGCATAATTTCAGTCCATTGAGCGATTCCACAAATTCGGCAACATTGTTGGTCACCGTGAAGTTGAATCAGAAATCGTATTCCACAATACTCCCATTAGAAGTGCGTATAACAATCCCTGCTCCGCTACCCGATTTGGAGGATGACCCGTCTACGTACACCACCCATTCCATATCTTCCTTCCATGACGATGTTGATGGATCTTCAACAACTTGCACCCGTGGATGAAGTTCGTCAATCAGGCCGGATGGCACCTCTCCTTCTGGGGGCTCCATGGTGCACTCATCGACGAAGTCCGCCAAAACTTTCCCTTTGATTGTTGTCCTCGGCTTGTGATGTATATCGAATTCACTCAACTCGACGCTCCTGTTAAGCATCCGTCCGGATCTATCCAATTTCGATAAATTCCTCTCAAGCTACGAATCTGTCAACACAAAAATAGTGTGAGCTTGAAAATATGGCCGGAGCCTTCTTGCTGTGGTAACGAGGCAATAAGCCGGCTTCTCAATTTGGATGTAAGGAGTCTCAGTTTCTCGGAGCACTCTATTAGTGTAGTAGACCGGTTGATGGACGTTCCCTTCTTCTTTGATCAATACCAAGCTTATTGCTTCTTGGGTGACGACGAGGTACAAGCTGAGCAGGTCTCCTTCATTGGGCTTCTCTAGCAAGGGGGGACTCTGAAGGTTGTTTTTCAAATCAGCAAAGGCTTTAGCACACCCTTCGTCCCAATCGACGAGCTTCCTTTCTCCTTTCATTTGGCTCAACGCTTTCCTCATGATCTTGAAGAACGGAAGGGATTTCTCGACTGATTTCGAGAGGAACGGTCTAAGAGCTGTGATTCGCCCGTTCAGCCTTTGGAGATCTCTGATCATATTTGGCTCCTGCATATTGGTAAGTGTGGCGATCTTATCGGGGTTAGCTTCAATACCTCGCTTTGCGATCATGAAGCCGAGGAATTTTCCTGATTTGACGCCGAATGTACATTTTGACGGGTTCAGCCGTAGGTTGTGACTCTGAACTTTATCAATCCACCGAGTGCCTAGATTTGACGAGCATGTCATCAACGTAAACCTCTAAATTTCTCTCGGTTTGATTTTGGAAAAGTTTGTTGACCATTCGTTGAAAAGTGGCCCTTGCATTTTTCACTTCGGATGCCATCTAGATTTATTTATAGCCAAAAAAAGTATCCATGAAGCTGAGGAGTTCGTATCATGAGGCATTATCCACCAAATGATCTATCCAAGGTAACAGATTGCTGTCTTTTGGGCAGGCATTGTTCAGATCGGTGAAGTCGACACACTTCTGCCATTTCTTGTTGGACTTCTTCACCGTCACTACATTAGCAAGCCATTCTGGGTAGGGATGGCAGTAATGGCTTGACCCGACTGGCCCGACCCGACCCGACCCAGTTTTGACCCGGCCCGCCCGGCCCGAAGACGGGTCGGGCCAAGCTTGGGCTTCGTTTGCGGCCCGGCCCGCCCCGGTAAACTATAGAAGTTCTAAAAAACCTTACTATTTTGATGCGGATCATGTGGCCAGTCCATAACTTATAACTCATACTCTGTTCCACTGTTCTCCTAATTGATCCAATTCCCAATTCCAAATTACCAAATATATCACAATTCTCCCAGTTTTGAAATAAAAATTTTGTTTTGGATTCATAGGGATGGTAGTAATGACCAAACCCAACCGGCCCGACCCGGCCCGACCCGGTTTTGGTAAGAAGTGACCCGCCCCGCCCCGGCCCGAGACCCGCCCTGCCCCGACCCGTAGACGGGATGGGACAAGCTTGGGTAGTTAAATACCCGCCCTGCCCCGCAATATTGACATTCCTAATTCTTGGTATTGTACCTCCTGGATGAACTTCGCTTGGAGAAGACGATCTACCTCCTCAACCACCGCTTGCATCGTTTCCCCTCCCATGTTGTGCTTCTTCTATTTAATGGGACGAGCTGTGGGATCCACATGTAATTCATGAGTGATCAGCCGTAGATCCACACCCCGCAAATCTTCGGGGCTCCAAGTGAATACATCAACATTTGCTCAAAGGAAAGTAATGAGCTTCGTCTTCAAGTTCGATGGTCGCCTTGAACCACTGTATGTGGTCTTCTCCTCCTGAGACAACAACGATATTAGTTCGGCTTCTTCCACTGGTATAGGTCGCTGATCAGCATATTCTTCTTTACTATCAAGGAACTCGATTGGAAGAGCATGTTTGATGTTCTTGTTCTTCGTCGAAAGTATATAACATGACCTTGACTGTTGTTAATTGCCTTTTACTTTCCCTACTCCGTTTGGGTTCGGGAACTTCACCATTAGATGCAACAGAGAGCAGACTGCTTTGATAGAGATGAGATATGGTTGCCCAATGATTCCATTGTATGGAGACTTAAGATTCACAACTACGAACTTCGTCATTTTGGTGACGGACTGTGGGTGATCTCTTAGAGTGACTGTAAGAGTTATCATCCCCACAATGGAAACTGAATGGCCAGTGAATCCGATGATGGGGCACGTGCATGGCTGAAGATCAGAGGAATTTAAGCCCATCCTCTCGATGGTTGACATAAACAATATGTTACACGAACTTCACGTATCTACTAAGAGCTTCAACACTTCGGGCGATCCTATAATGGCCGAAATGACAATAAGATCGTCATGAGGCATCTCGACCCCTTCCAAGTCTGCATCAGTGAAGTCCATCATTGGCATAGAAACTCTTGATCATTTAGGGCCAGCATTTGCTGTTGGATATGGAAGACGTTTGTACACCCTTGTGGGGGATGTACGAGGGAATACGGACCTCGAACGTCGCGCACACAAAGTCGTGTGCAAAGGGAATCTGTTCCCTTGCGGAGAGGATCTCTGTATGAGTGTGAAAGTCGCATTATATATGCATAAATGCATGCGACATATGGCTAATAAAGGGGGAATATCTTAAGCTTATGTTGTACCATGCATATGGTACAACTTAAGCTTATAATGTGCCATGTATCATGGTACACCTTAATTAAGTTGTTCCAAAGGAACAACTTACCCTAAAATAACTACCTTGGGGGCTATAAATAAGACCCAAGGGTAGCCATTTTCCTTACACCATTTGCATGAAATTCATGCATGCATCTTCTTCATAGCGAAGCTCTGCAGAAATATTTCCTCTCCCTCCATCCAAGTTCTTAATCTAAAATAGAGATTTAGATTGTGGATTAGTAGCCTTACTCCGTTCGTGAGAAGACTCGATCCGTCGTGGCGAATCCGAAGGCAAAGTTCCGAGACTACCGCTCCGCATACGCTAGCGTAAGTCTCCACTTTAATTATCGATCCTAACTCTGTTTTGGCAGGATCCCACATTGGTATCAGAGCCATATGGGTTCGCTCCGGTCAATCCACCGCCCCGTCGAAACTACGAACGATTCGTTGTCTTTTTCACGAATGGGTCTCCTACTATTACGGATATAGTAGGAACGCTTCGTGACGGAGAGAACGCAGCGGTTGTTCTTTTCACGTTAGGGTCTCCTATCATTACGGATATGGTAGGAACTCTCCGTGACGGGAAGAACCGACCGTTCACGTAGTACGTTATTCATTTTTTGGCACACGGCCATTAAGAGATAACTAATTTCTTCGACGAACGGGTGCTTCATCAAGGAAGATGATGGAAGTTATTTCCATCGGGTAAGAGGAAAATTTGGTGCATGTGCACCATGGCCAAATGGGCTATGAAGGCCATGCACCCCCTCTCCCCATGCGGAGGGGGTTGGCTACGGCCAATAACCACCGGCGACCACCCCATTAAGGGGGAGGAATGAGTGCGGCAACCCCATTTAAAGGGGGTGGCCGGCCATGGCCAAAGGGGCCATGGCCGGCCAACGCCGAATGGCCTTGGCCATGACCGGCCATGGCCAAGCCATGGCCGGCCATGGCCAGGCCGGCAGTGGCTGGCCAAGGCCAGGCCGGCAGTGGCCGGCCTTGGCCAAGCACTGCCGGCCAGGCCGGCCCTGGCAGTGGCCAGGGCCGGCGCCCTGGCCACTGCCAGGGCCGGTGCCCTGGCCTCAGGCCAGGGCCTGGCCGAGGCCAGGGCAGGAGCCCTGGCCCCGGCCAGCGGCCTGCCGGCCCTGGCAGAGGCCAGGGCCGGCGCCCTGGCCTCAGGCCAGGGCCTGGCCGAGGCCAGGGCAGGAGCCCTCGCCCCGGCCAGTGGCCTGGCCGGCCGGCCCTGGCAGAGGCCAGGGCCTGGCCGGCCCTTGGCCAAGCCCCGGCCAGGGCAGAGGCCCTGGTCGGGGGAATTTGCATTTCAAAAATTGGTCGACCAATTTTGTGTTTTTGGTCGACCAATCTGGCAGAAGGTCTGAGTCGGCTGCAAATTTGTCAACTGACCCATACGGGGTGACAAAAGGCATTGGTCAAACTCGAATGTGTCGATTAGCCCATACGGGGCTAACCACAGTGCTGACTAGTTCATACGGGACTAACGTTTTAATGAAGTTTTTTGGGCTCTACTCCTTGAAGATTAGCCATAGTGCTCTACTTCATGCGAGATTAGCCATGTCTTTGTGCTCTACTCTACGGAGATTAGCCAATGTACTTGTGACGTTGTGCTCTACTCTACGGAGATTAGCCAACATGCTTTCAAAATTTTTGGAAAAAGATGTTTTTCAAATAGGTTATGTCCCGTCCTTAAATCGGGATAGCGCAATTTAGAATTCCAAGTCCTACCACGATCCGGCCATGGTTATCTAACCCATGGGTGTATAGAACAGGTCTCGTGGCTTGGCAATTGTTGCGTTAAAATTCTTTGCGCTAATTCTCACCTATTCTATTTTGAAAGATATGTTTTTCAAAGTAATTTTCCGCTGCTAATACCATACGGGTATTATTTCTGATTTCTTTTTACTTGAGATAAGTAAGAGGGATACTTTGAAAGTTACTTCTAGATGGTAGTTGGGAACGTAGTGAACTTCTCGATTCTAGAGTAACATTTCAACGCATCCAAGGAACTTATCAAGTGTTTAAAGAATCGAAACTTTATGCATAGAATTTTGATCGTGTTTTTCATTCTCTTTGCAGTTTTTTGAATCGAAAATGTCTACCGCTTCTAAGAATATTGTCGCAGAGCTTAACAAAGGTGAAAAGCTCAACGGCGACAATTATAAACTTTGGTCAATTAAAATCCAATATGTTTTGGAGGAGCAAGATGTGCTCGAAACACTCCAAAACATAATGGTAGAACCTGAGTTGGGCAATACGGCCCAACACAAGAGGGACCGGGAAGCTTATGACACTTGGACTCGAAAGAACAAAATAGCACGCATTACGTTACTGTCCGCGATGGACAATGACATAATGCGTCTATTTCGGGAATTCGACCTAGCAAAAGACATATGGTCTGAACTAGAGATAAAGTTTGGTGGAACTTCGGTTACCAAACTCCGCTCCTTGAACATTCAATTTGATTCGTACAAAATGCGACGAGATCATTCTATGAAAAAGCATCTCCGCCACATGGCGAATCTTATATCTGAATTAAAGGATGCGGGAGTCACGCTGTCTGACGAACAGCAGATCCAAGCAGTCATTCGTTCACTCCCAGATAGCTGGGATAACATGAAAATGCATCTCACTCATAATGAGTGCATTAAAACTTTAAGCGATGTATCGAAACACCTCGAACTCGAGGAAGAGCGGATTCAAGCCGCAAAACCAAGTGCAGAAGTGCACGTGGCCGCTAGTTCCTCACATGGAGGAAGTAAGCGGAAGAATAAACGCTTAAGGTTTGTGAACGAACGTAAGCAAGAACCGGAGACCTCAAAGAAGACAAAGAACAAAAAGTGGCAAAAGAATGTGCACTCAAAGAAGAAAAACTTGAAGAAGATCAAGTGCTTTAAGTGCAACAAGTACGGTCACTTCGCCCGTACATGTACGGATGGAAGTGATACGGTAACTTGTAGGACTAGTTACATATGTGTTTCTAGTTCCATGTTTCTTGCTGAATCTAACTATTTTTGGTTGATTGATTCAGGGGCCACAGACCACGTTGCGAAGGACAGAAGGTTCTTCGTAGAGTATCGAAGGATAACTCAAGGAACAAAGTGGATATACGTCGGCAACAACACTCGTGTTGAAGTCAAAGGCGTCGGAACATGTAAGCTAGTTCTCGACAACGGCCGGACATTATTATTGCACGACGTCCTCTTTGCTCCAGATATTAGAAGGAATATCGTTTCTGTGGTCATGTTAATGTCTTTAGATTATGAGTGGAGGTTCTATAAACAATATGTTGACCTTGTTTGTAATAATTCTTTGATTGGTTCTGGTAATGTTTGTAATGGATTAATTGTTTTAAATACAATGTATGATGATTCTTCTTCCATTAATGAAAGTTTCCATTTAACAAATGTTTCTAACTCTGAGTCTGAGATCATTTGTTGGCATGCAAGACTTGGTCATATTGGACCAACTAGAATGGATAGACTTGCCAAAAGTGGCTTGCTATCTAATGTTTCAAAAGTTGAAATGTCAACTTGCGAACATTGTCTTGTAGGGAAAACTTGTCGCAAGCCGTTTGGAACTGGCACAAGGGCCGAAGTTCCATTACAGCTTATCCATTCGGACATTTGCGGTCCAATGAATGTTAAGACAAGACGCGGGAAGTCCTATTTCATCACATTCATTGATGACTTCACCCGTTTCGGACACATCTATTTGATATCCCACAAAAGTGAAGCTTTGGCTTGCTTTAAAAACTATATGAGTTTAGTGGAGAATCAATTAGATCGCAAGATTAAGGTTTTGCGAACCGATAGGGGCGGTGAATATCAATCAATAAGTTTTAAGGAACTTTGTGATGAAAAAGGCATAGTACATCAGGTAACTATGCCTTACACTCCGCAACAAAACGGTGTTGCGGAAAGAAGGAATAGGACATTGATGGAAATGGTCCGATCAATGATGTCTCATGTAAATTTGCCTATCACCTTTTGGGGTGACGCATTATTGACGGCAGCATTCATCTTAAACCGTGTACCCTCGAAGTCGGTAAGTTCCACTCCTTATAAGTTGTGGAACAATAGAACTCCAGACTTAAACATTCTAAAACCTTGGGGTTGTGCCTCTTACGCACATTTATCCTCTCACAAATATGGCAAACTTGGGCCACGTGGGAGGAAGTGTATCTTCATCCGATACGCTGAAAACTCCAAAGGATATGTTTTCGTCGGTCAAGAGGACAATGGGGGTCTAATAGAATTCGAATCGAGGGATGTTGTCTTCTTGGAAAAAGAGTTTCCAAGACAGGGTGAGATAAGTCAAGACTTATCCTTGTTTGAGACTTGGGATCAAGAAGGATCGGAACGTTCGAGTGGGAGAATTCTTGGTGAAGAAGAAAATACGTTTCAAACTTCACCAATGGATGATACGAACAATACCAATCCTATTCCGAGTGGGAGTGATGTTATTCCAAGTGGGAGTGATGTCATTCCAAGTGGGAGTGATCAAACTCAAACAAGACGTAGTAATCGAACGAGGCTAACACCTCTGAGAATTGAGGATGAATTTCCTCAAACATTCATGACATTACTACAAGATGATGACGAACCTGCAAATTTCAAACAGGCCGTCACATGCCCTGCTAAAGATAAATGGATAGCGGCAATGGAAGAAGAACTTCAATCCATGAAAACAAACCAAGTCTGGGACTTGGTTAATTTACCCAAGGGACGTAGAGCCATTGGGAACAAGTGGGTTCTCAAAATCAAGCATAAGGCTGATGGCTCCATCGAGAAATATAAAGCTCGCCTTGTTGCGAAAGGTTTCACGCAACAGGAAGGAATAGACTACGAAGAGACTTTCTCTCCTGTCGTGCGTTTTACCTCCATTCGCTTAATTCTGGCAATGGTAGCTTGTTTAGACCTCGAGTTACATCAGATGGATGTAAAGACTGCTTTTCTTAACGGAGAACTAGATGAGGAGATCTACATGGAACAACCAAATGGGTTTGTACAAGAAGAAAACAAACATAAGGTTTGTAAACTTCGTAAATCCATATATGGTCTTAAACAATCCTCAAGGCAGTGGTATATGCGCTTTCAAGAAGTCGTCTTGTCGTATGGTTTCTCCATGCTCGACGAAGACAACTGCGTATATATTAAGAGGATTAAAAACAAGTATGTAATTATGTCTCTTTATGTAGATGACATACTTATAGCCGGAAATGATAAGCGTCTTATCTTGGATATCAAAACTTGGCTTTCATCCGTCTTTGAGATGAAAGACATGGGTGAAGCTGCATATATCCTTGGGGTTAAGATCTCAAGGAATCGTTCCAAGAAACTTCTTTCTCTCTCTCAAGAGACATATATAAAGAAAGTTTTAGAACAGTTTAATATGCAGGATTGCAAGCCAATTGATACTCCAATAAGCAAAGGCGAGGGTCTATGTTTAGAGATGTGTCCCAAAGATCCAAAAGAAAAGAAAGTTATGGAAAAAGTTCCATACTCCAGTGCTGTCGGGAGTCTGATGTACGCCATGATGTGTACCAGACCGGACATTTGCTATGCTGTTGGTATGGTAAGCCGTTACCAATCCAACCCAGGACAAGCACACTGGAAAGCGGTGAAGAGGATATTAAGATACCTCAAAGGGACTGCGGACTATGCGTTATGCTATCAAGGCAATACCTTGAGACTCGAAGGCTATACCGATGCTGATTGGGCGGGTGATCTCGACGAGCGTAGATCTACCTCAGGCTTTGTTTACTTGCTCGGGAATGGTGCAATATCCTGGAGCAGCAAGAAGCAAACCTGCATCGCCTTATCAACCATGGAAGCCGAATTCGTAGCATTCAGCATGGCGGTCCAAGAAGCTGTTTGGCTTAGGAAATTCTTAGACAGGCTGACGAATGCCTCTGACTCAAGCACTGTTCCTATATACAGTGATAGTCAAGCTTCGATTGCCTATGTCAAAGATCCTAAATTTCATTGTAAGACCAAACACATTGACATTCGATTCAAGTTTGCGAAGGATTATGACAAACGGAAGGAAGTAGACATAGGATACATATCCACGCATGAGATGATAGCGGATCCCCTTACTAAGGCGATCCCCAGAGATGTGTTTTTCAAACACTTATCATCTATGGGAATGCATAGGTGCTGAGCTGTATCATGTAATATTTCTCATGTCTATAGAAGATCAAAGTTTAATAAAAGAAAGAAGTTCTTTTATATATTGCATACAAGTTTCTTACAAATGATTTTAAACATTTGTGTTTTAGTCTCAGCTATTTTATTGTGTGTATGTCGGACAGATTAAGGTTGGCTCTCTCACATGAGCAACCGCCTTATCTTATCAGATGGATAAGATAGAGATGAGACTAGTTTAAAGTCAAAATCATTAAATGATTTAGAGTCATGACTTAAACAAGATAGTCGAATGAAAGATCTGCATCATATGGATGCTTACAAAAGATCTGAGATCTGTATCACAAGGATATAAAGATCTCATTGGATTTTTTAAATCCTATCTGTCTTATGCAGGATGAGAGTCCGTGAATATTTCACGAGTAGTAAGGGGACTCAAAAAGATAGGCACTGTGGTGTCTGATCTTTCATCCGTACAACATCATTAAGACATACTCTCCCTGGGAAAGGAGTGATGTTGTAATACGTGTTCATACCACGTATGCATTTCGACCACTGAGTTAGTAGTAATAGTGTTTGCTATTATGTGAGACTCAAAGGCCATACGGGTCTTAACTCTTACCCTCAAGGACTCCAATTGGTTCCTTTAGATTTGACGAGATGATCGCTATCTTAGCGTGTTACTAATGGGCTATGGTAATTCGGCTCGGCGGGGCACGTTAGAAAAGCGAATCAAGTCAAGATCAGAAGGTTCGCAAGAAGAGGAAGATTGATTTCGTATTCGCATTTGGACTTTAGTGATTCAAAGCTGGCCAGCCAATTGTAATCCAGATGGGATTCAATTGTTGAATATAAAGTACAAGAAAATGTGAAGAAATAATCTAGGGTAAAGCATGCGTTGAACTACTCAACTTTGCACCTTCGAGGTCGTTGTGTATCTCTAACAAGTGCACAACAACAGACTCTACGCGCATGACGGTCGCACGGTCTATTTCTCGGTATGATAGATGAAAGAACTAAGGGAAAAACGTTCTCTTACAATCCCCTCAAGTGTGAGTGGGAGATGTTGGATATGGAAGACGTTTGTACACCCTTGTGGGGGATGTACGAGGGAATACGGACCTCGAACGTCGCGCACACAAAGTCGTGTGCAAAGGGAATCTGTTCCCTTGCGGAGAGGATCTCTGTATGAGTGTGAAAGTCGCATTATATATGCATAAATGCATGCGACATATGGCTAATAAAGGGGGAATATCTTAAGCTTATGTTGTACCATGCATATGGTACAACTTAAGCTTATAATGTGCCATGTATCATGGTACACCTTAATTAAGTTGTTCCAAAGGAACAACTTACCCTAAAATAACTACCTTGGGGGCTATAAATAAGACCCAAGGGTAGCCATTTTCCTTACACCATTTGCATGAAATTCATGCATGCATCTTCTTCATAGCGAAGCTCTGCAGAAATATTTCCTCTCCCTCCATCCAAGTTCTTAATCTAAAATAGAGATTTAGATTGTGGATTAGTAGCCTTACTCCGTTCGTGAGAAGACTCGATCCGTCGTGGCGAATCCGAAGGCAAAGTTCCGAGACTACCGCTCCGCATACGCTAGCGTAAGTCTCCACTTTAATTATCGATCCTAACTCTGTTTTGGCAGGATCCCACATTTGCCACTATAACTGGTCGCGCATATGATTTCCGAGCAGAGAATGACAGACCACCCGAAGACGGTCTGCCGCTTATGACATCGACCCTAACTGTTATCAGTTGAGCGGATTCCAACTAGTTTCTATCATTGGGACCTCCTTTAACTCGATTCGCTTTTGGTTCGTCGAGAAATCATCTTAGAAGCCCCTGCTGAATTAACCGCTCAATATCCCTCTTCAATGTAAAACAGTCATCAGTGTCATGACCATGATCTTGATGATATCGGTAGTATTTGCGCTGATCTCTTTTTATCTCCTGGACTCTTCAGGGGCGGAGGAAGCTTCTAAAATGTCCTTCAGCTTTATCCACAGCCATGATAATCGCCAGGGGAGCATTTAACTTGAGGGAACGTATGGAACCCTCGCTCTTCTATTTCGAGGACTTTGATCTCTTCTCCTTGGATTCTGTTTTTTTCGGTCGACGATCCCTCGATCACGTCGATATGCATCTGTGTCACGCCACGTTCCCCAGAATACCCGGCGTTTAAATTTTTTTTTCAAGTATCCTGAAGAGTGAGGGGGAAGAGAGAGGAAAGAGAGAGGGAAAGAAATAATTGAATAAGCAGGCCACTGCGCACATGTTGGATAGTACACGTGCAGCTTCATTAAAATATTAAACCACTCATAAATAACATAGAACAACAACAACAAATTTATATAACAATTTTCATTTACATACATAGTCCAAGTGCACCACTACACGTACACCGCCACTCTCCACCTCCCAAGACAACCATGTCACACTATATAGCTACAGCTCATACCAAAATCTACTCCTGAAACCCAACTCCAAGCCACCACCAACTACGATGCCCCTGCTACCTGAAAAATAGGGAGGAGCACGTCAACGCGTGCCCCAGTAGGAACCAACTTGGATTTGGAACACTAATTTTAGGTTATCAATCCCAACGCAAGGTAAGATAAATAAGACGTGCAACTAAATAATGTGACGAAAAGTAAACAACTAAGTAGGAAATCATACCTGCGGTTGATGTCGAGCTTCTGCAAGAAAAGGGTTAGCACGAATGATAATACGAGTGTTCACACAACATATACTAAAAGAGGAATCACAAGTGCCATGTGTAACCAAAGTGTCACAAGCAAGCAGGCAAAGGGAAAAGGAGGCGTTGCAAACAGAAGAAGCAACATATAGAACACTTGGCTATTAATTTATTTAGTTGTGAACTTGGGTAAACTGTGTGATACCATGACCTGAACTTCACCCAAAATTTGGGGTGAATATAGCACACAGCACAGTGGAGACGTGCACTGTACGATATCGGGCCTCTAAGCTCCCCCGTCCCTGGCAGGAGTGAGGATCTCCACATAATAACACAACCTCCGTATGTCCCCTCCACTCCTGGTAAAGGCGAGTGGGTATAAATTCTCCTCCACTCCCGGTAAAGGCGAGTGTGTATAAACATCACATATCACATAATCATTTCCCCCAACTTCTCAGTCCTGGCCTCATATCCACAATTTATCCAAATCCCACCCAAACCCGTGTTTTGCTAACTCACCCTCCTTAGAGAGGATTGAGATATTCAAGAGTTTCATTTTATCATTTTAGTAATGAAGGAGTCATGTTGCATGGCATCGCATTCCATATTCATATCAACATGGGTCATGCACCGAAGTGTCATGCCTTCCATTGAGTCATATCCACCCATCATCACATCACATATAGTACCATGCATGACATGCTCCCAATGTTACTTGTTTATATCAAATCTCATTTCATAACCATATGATTAAGTATTCCTCACATTTCTGGCATTTGCCTTCACTTAGGCATTTTCACAAACACATAGTGAGCGTGACATATAGGTCAATAATCACATTAGCAAACAAATTAACAAAACATTTTATTAGCATATCTTCCATGTAAAAAAACAATAGTCATGTATCATAGAGGGGGATTAGCAACAATGCACAATTCATCACACTACTTGTCCATTCAGCTTTCAGGAAATACACATGCAGTCATAAAAGATGACTCATATCACCCATTTATGGTCAGAATTTAGCAAAACTTTAAAAATTAAAGTTATAGATATGTTAGTTCTGAATTCACATATAAAATTTCCTGCAAAAATACTAAGTATCTAATTTATGGTGAATTATTTGGCGAAGTCTGTCAAATCTGTTTTTCAGACAGATTTCAGGGTCTGTAAAGATTGCTGTTTTTGGACTTGTTCTAGCCAGAATTTCGAAATATAAGTACTCTGATGAAAATATAGATAAACTTGTTAAGTTTCTAACGAGACCAAGAACATAAAATTCCATTGTGTGTGCAGGTATTTAGATCAATTTTGCTGAACTGTGTCAAGCCTGAAGATCAAACAGACATGTTGTAAAGATGCAATTTTTTCTCTTAATTTATGAATTGAACATATATCAAAATTTATATGAGAAATTCAAGATCTATAAGCACATATTTATTTCAAACCCTAATTCAAACCACAAAAAACAGAATTCAAGTAATAACACAATACAAGATTTCAGCTTTTTGAAGAAAGTGGTTTTACTGGGAATTTCAAAGGGATATTCATGAAAAATGAATCATGGCACCTTAAATTGATTACCCCCAATCCATAGTGAGTAAACATGGTATAAAAACATGGTAGAAATAAACCCAATTTAAATTCCAAAACAAAGTTGGATTCCAACCTCAAAAGTTGATTTTTTCCTCTTTCCCTTCTCTTTTTTCTTCTCCAACTTCTTCCCACTTGCAACCACTTGTGCTACTTGATTTTTGGAAGAAATAATTAGGGTTTCCAAGAGAAGAAGAAGGAGGTAAGGGGGGATAGTGTGGCCGGCCATAGGGGGAAGGGAAAGTGGAGAAAATGAAAAAATGAGAAAGAGAGGAAAATGAAGAATTAGAAGGAAGGAGAAGATTCCTTCAAAAAATCTATCTCTAGAATCCCCCATAGGATAAGCATGCATCATTTTGAATGACTAAAATACCCCTCCATCTTCTAAGTATTTACAAGTTTGCCATTACTTTATGCACACACAACTTAAGTATGTACGCACAGCAGCTTTAGTCCAAATGACCGTTTTGCCCCTAACCTTTCTTAAAATTTACAGGGGTTGCCATTGACCCATAACCCCTTTCACACTAGCATGGCTCTTCCTACACACATCCACGCAAATCCATCCATGCATGTATACATGCTTCACACACACACACGCGCGTCTAACACAATCCTGCTGTTTTACACCCACGACGTCATTTGCACTTCTCCCGCATTCACATTTCGCATTCTCTTCCCTTAGCCACGTATTACGGCTTAATCCCCCTTGCACTATGTCACATACATCGATATCTACGCTTATTTCACGCCCACGTATACATCGTAGATAGAAATACCACGTGTGTTCAGTAGAATACACTTATAGTGCAAAATAGGGCATGATATCCTACCCACCTTAAAATAAAGTTCGTCCTCGGACTTCCTAGGGTGTGAACCTTGCCGAGGTCAGCTAGGTATGATGGTTCTTACTACTCATGAAGTACAAACAAGAATGCATACTCACGCCACATATATATACACCATATGCTTTACTGTTGTCCATACACATCTGCATCACATACATATCGCAGATACATCCTATTATTCACCTAATAGCACATCCACATCACTATATGCATTCACTACATATATATACACATAGGCATCCTTCACACAAATATCTAAGCACATATATACACACTAACAGATACGACACACACCACAAATAGATCTCTATACATATCATTACACGTATTTAGATCACTGCTCATATCCACTCATATCCATGTGCATACGACATCACATCGTATCCATATCACGATACCTTCAAGTATAACGACTTATATTCCACCTGCTTATATATATACATATACGTCTATATCCATGCCCAACACACAACAATACACATTAACCTACACACCATTTCTTGATAAACAGTGTCACTATCACGGTGTCACACCGTATGTACACCTGATCCCTATACACCCAATACTTAGTCTTATGGACTCACTCCCATGTATATGCACATAAATATCTATATAAACACATTATTTAGTCACATCCATACATACATTCACGTGCACATACTAACACATGCATGATCAAGTCACATAAGGTTCACAGTCATACTATAAATAAATATACACATAACCTCACATCCATAGCAGTGCACCTACTCCCTCACACAGATAGGCACATATACCACACACATTACATACAAGAGTGCACAAACATAACACATCCCCTGCCATATGCTATATATATAACTACATTTGCACATCCTACGCACATACTGACATGATAGCCAAATAATTATAAATATCCATATACACCCACACACACACGCGTATACATATGTAAACAATCACACACATCTCAATACCAACATACCAAACAGTTTCATTCACTTATATTCATCAAAAATATATATATACACATATATTCCATATCTATCACATTTACATTTACATTTACATTGCACATTTACGCACATACATACATGCTCTGGTACAGACCTATATATTCTCTTATATAACAAGAATAAATTTATCCAAGGCTCACCAAGATACACCTGGATAGACAACCCTATAGGATAGATCAGCAGATAAATAAACAAAGATATGTACCAGTATATACATTCATTCACCCAATATACACATTATTAAATATTCTCCTACTACCCATTTCACATACATGAACACATCCCTATATTTCATTGTGACATGTATAATAGAAATCCACACAATCATAATACATACGCATATATACACATCAACCAATACACCACACGTATACTCTATATAACCCAATTATATGCACATACTCATTACACCCACAGACGTATACATATCAATACCCTATATAGATCTCTAGGCCTACACATAGCCAAATACACGTTCGCTCATACACACCAGATTATTATTCTAATTGTATGTATGCACACAGACATGTATATATATACCTATTAGGATCCATGCAACTATGCACATACATTCCCATGTATGGACACACACATCCATACACACATACAATACATATCCTGCTATCATATACCCATACAGGCAAGCTACCCAACTGTACCCACATGTAGTCGGTAGCTACCCATACAGTTATATACATAATATCCAATATATCCACACCTTTACTAGTATACTAGTACATACAAAATATTCATACACATTCAATAGGTAGCCATATCCCATATACGTACACATTCATATATTGATACATGTACATCAGAATTGGGATCATTCACGTACATATACATATAACCCCCCATAAAACATACACCAATACATATTCACTAATAACAACACATATACACAATCACACCACACTTGCTACAACACACCTACATGCATATAAGTATCTCATATTCCAATACACAATCCTCCCTCATGCCACCATATGTAGAAGAATACATACACTACATATACATCCAAATGGTTTTATAAACACCATTCTACGGGGTACGCGTATATACACGTATATAAACCATAACTCCACCTAACCGCGCAAACCCATAGCCACCCCACTTATGCACGTATTGTATAATCCCAAATCCTTACATTCATCACATTTTACATTTGATACACGTCACACTTATATCACTATCCCATGTTAGGCACGGTAAGGGCCTAAACTTAGGGTGGACGGTTCTAAAGCACCACTACCCACCTTAGGATACATCTACTCCAAACACCCTGGAACATTACTCATACTACTCGTGCATCCATCATTTATTATATCACCACATGCACACCATATATGGCCAATGCATAACACCTATCTTCACGCAATAAAACAACCCACAACCATATACCAAATTAAGACAATACATCGGTTCATATAGGCACATAGGCAGCATATACATATACTCACAGTTATTCAAATCTAACACAAGAAGAATTCATACACTAGCAATGCAACACTAGCGATATATATACACCAATATCCCAACCTATATTTACACCACCTACCCATACAAGCACACATATATTCACACGCATGCACTTTCCCACATATGTCCAAAGACAATGTGGACATCCCGCTACTTTATCCATACAAGGGTAGATTACTCCCTACATGAAATACAACTATAATTTAGGAGATAGTGAACCACATACATGCACTCACATCACATACGTACACACCCTCGTCCACGTCTCTACAAACATATAATATCCCTGCTAGCTGAAATGTATCCACCAGTACACATCCACTAATAAACATATACTTATCACCTATACCTCAGAGTCATACAAGTATAACACATACCTACTCACATACACGTATCATGTATCTATATAGAGACAATATATGTATACGCTCAAGTATTTACCCACCTAGTATAAACGCCCACACACTATAACCATACAAGATACATGTACCTTTCATGTCATTCAAATATAAATACATATACTGACTACAAGTATACCACAACATATATAATTCTAATATACAAGCACAAACGCAGTTATACACACGGATTCATGCAATTATAAATACACCAGTATATCCACAAATACTCATCTATAGTATAATACATCGCAGGAAGTTCTCCCCGAACTCCCAAATGTTAGGGGTTCAATGGTGGATCACTTAAAACTCTAAGGTCACTACCCACCTTAGGGCTAATGTATCCCGATCACCTACTGAAGCATCACACGTACTATTTTTACGCACATCACAGTGTGGTGACCTGAATGGGCCACCAAAAACTGTCACGCCCCGTTCCCCAGAATATCCGGCATTTAAAATTTTTTTTCCAAGTATCCTGAAGAGTGAGGGGGAAGAGAGAGGGAAAGAAGTAACTGAATAAGCAGGCCACAGCGCACATGCTGGATAGTACACGTGCAGCTTCATTAAAATATTAAACCACTCATAAATAACATAGAACAACAACAACAAATTTATATAACAATTTTCATTTACATACATAGTCCAAGTGCACCACTACACGTACACCGCCACTCTCCACCTCCCAAGACAGCCATGTCACACTATATAGCTACAGCTCATACCAAAATCTACTCCTGAAACCCAACTCCAAGCCACCAGCAACCACGCTGTCCCTGCTACCTGAAAAATAGGGAGGAGCACGTCAACGCGTGCCCCAGTAGGAACCAACTTGGATTTGGAACACTAATTTTAGGTTTTCAATCCTAACGCAAGGTAAGATAAATAAGACGTGCAACTAAATAATGTGACGAAAAGTAAACAACTAAGTAGGGAATCATACCGGCGGTTTGATGTCGAGCTTCTGCAAGAAAAGGGTTAGCACGAATAATAATATGAGTGTTCATTCAACATATACTAAAAGAGGAATCACAAGTGCCATGTGTAACCAAAGTGTCACAAGCAAGCAGGCAAAGGGAAAAGGAGGCGTTGTAAACAGAAGAAGCAACATATAGAACACTTGTCTGTTAATTTATTTAGTTGTGAACTTGGGTAAACTGTGTGATACCAGGACCTGGACTTCACCCAAAATTTGGGGTGAATATAGCACACGGCGCAGTGGACACGGGCACTGTACGACACCGGGCCTCTCAGCTCCCCCGTCCCTGGCAGGAGTGAGGATCTCCACATAATAACACAACCTCCATATGTCCCCTCCACTCCCGGTAAAGGCGATTGGGTATAAATATCGCCTACACTCCCGGTAAAGGCGATTGGGTATAAATATCGCCTCCACTCCCGGTAAAGGCGAGTGTGTATAAACATCACATATCACATAATCATTTCCCCCAACTTCTCAGTCCATGCCTCATATCCACAATTTATCCAAATCCCACCTAAACCCAGGTTTTGCTAACTCACCCTCCTTAGAGAGGATTGAGAAATTCAAGAGTTTCATTTTATAATTTTAGTAATGAAGAAGTCATGTTGCATGGCATCACATTCCATATTCATACCAACATGGGTCAAGCACCGAAGTGTCATGCCTTCCATCGTAGTCATATCCACCCATCATCACATCACATATAGTACCATGCATGACATGCTCCCAATGTTACTTTTTTATATCAAATCTCATTTCATAACCATATGATTAAGTATTCCTCACATTTCTGGCATTTGCCTTCACTTAGGCATTTTCACAAACACGTGGTGAGTGTGACATATATGTCTATAATCACATTAGCAAACAAATTAACAAAACATTTTATTAGCATATCTTCCATGTAAAAACAATAGTCATGTATCATAGAGGGGGATTAGCAACAATGCACAATTCATCACACTACTTGTCCATACAGCTTTCAGGAAATACACATGCAGTCATAAAAGATGGCTCATATCACCCAATTATGGTCAGAATTTAGCAAAACTTTAAAAATTAAAGTTATAGATATGTTAGTTCTGAATTCACAGATAAAATTTCATGCAAAAATACTAATTATCTAATTTATGGTGAATTATTTGGTGATGTCTGTCAAATCTGTTTTTCAGACAGATTTCAGGGTCTGTAATGATTACTGTTTTTGGACATATTCTAGCCAGAATTTCGAAATATAAGTACTCCGATGAAATTATAGATAAACTTGTTAAGTTTTCAACGAGACCAAGAACATAAAATTCCATTGTGTGTGCAGGTATCTAGATCAATTTTGCTGAACTGTGTCAAGCCTGAAGATCAAACAGACATGTTGTAAAGACGCAATTTTTTCTCCTAATTTATGAATTGAACATATATCAAAATTTATATGATTTTGGGGTAGAACTTCAAGATATACAGGCACATATTTTTTTCGAACCCTAATTCAACCCACAGAAAACAGAATTCAAGTAATAACATAATACAAGATTTCAGCTTTTTGAAGAAAGTGATTTTGCTTGGAATTTCAAAGGGATATTCATGAAAATTGAATCATGGCACTTTAAATTGATTACCCCTAATCCATAGTGAGTAAACATGAAATAAAACATGGTAGAAATAAACCCTAATTAATTTCCAAAACCAAGTTGGATTCCTACCTCAAAAGTTGATTTTTTCCTCTTTCCCTTCTCTTCTTTCTTCTCCAACTTCTTCCCACTTGCAACCACTTGTGCTACTTGATTTTTGGGAGAAATAATTAGGGTTTCCAAGAGAAGAAGAAGAATGTAAGTGGGGATAGTGTGGCCGTCCATAGGGGGAAGAGAAAGTGAAGAAAAATGAAAAAATGAGAATGAGAAAGGAAAATGAAGAATAAAGAAGGAAGGAGAAGATTCCTTCAAAAAAATCTATCTCTAGAATCCCCCATAGGATAAGCATGCATCATTTTGAATGACTAAAATAGCCCTCCATCTTCCAAGTATTTACAAGTTTGCCATTACTTTATGCACACACAACTTAAGTATGTACTCACAGAGCTTTAGTCCAAATGATCGTTTTGTCCCTAACCTTTCTAAAAATTTACGGGGGTTGACATTGATCCATAACCCCTTTCACACTAGCATGGCTCTTCCTACACATATCCACGCACATCCATGCATGCATACATGCTTCACACACACACACGTCTAACACATTCCTGTTGTTTTACACCCACGACGTCATTTGCACTTCTCTCGCATTCACGTTTCGCATTCTCTTCCCTTAGCCATGTATTATAGCTTAATCCCACTTGCACTACATCACATACATCGATATCTATGCTTATTTCACGCCCACGTATACATCGTAGGTAGAAATACCACGTGTGTTCAGTAGAATACACGTATAGTGCAAAATAGGGCATGACAATCTGGCACCGATCTATCTTTGGGGGTGGTTCCTTCTTCTCTTCTTTGCGTGGGGCGTCACCTTCAATGGTCGCTAACGCCTCCTCTCCGAGCATGAATCGTTGTGCCTGAATGAAAAGATCGTCCAGGTTGTTCGGGGGATTGTATTGTAGAGATTTGAAGAGCCCTTTATGGCGAAGTCCTTCTTGAGCGTCGCCATAGTCATCTCGTCACTACAAGTCGTGACATTCAGCCTCTCTTTTTGGAACCTCTTGATGTACTTACGGATGCTCTTGCCCTCCTTCTGTACTATCACCAGCAAGTGGTCCAAGGCCTGCTTTCTTCTTTGGCTAGCCATAAATTGTCGGCAAAATACCCTAGTTAGTTCTTTGAATGAGTCGATAGATCAATCAGGCAAACCATTATACCATTCCATTGCCGAATTTTTCAAAGTGGTTTGAAAAGCTAGGCAGAGGAGGGCATCATTCGCCCCCAAAATCTCCATTCGACACTTATACCTTTGGATGTGATCTTTAGGATCGCCTGATCCGTCATACTGTTCCACGTTGGGGAATTTGAACCCTCGAGGGACGCATGTCGATATAATTCTTCTTATAAAGGGTGCGTTCTCATTGTCAGAATTATTAGATCGTGAACTGGAGCTGCGACGGTGGTTTTGACATCTTCTCCTCATAGGTCGGTCGGATGACGAATCGGAGGAATCATCCCAATTGTCATACCGATCGTCCTCTTGGGTACTCTCTGTATATTGCCTCAGAGGGGAGTTCGACTCATGTCACGTCGATCATTCCTGTTACGAAGATCACCACGACAAGGACTCCTGCTACCTCCCCGCTGATCATCGCGACATGGACTTCTGCTTCTTCGACGTCGATCATCACGCCTGGGGCTTCGGCTTCTCTCATGTAGATCATCCTGGCGGGGGCTTCGGCTTCTTTCATGCAGATCATCCTCACGAGGACTCAGGCTCCTTCTATGCTGATCCACACAGCGAGGGCTTCGGCTCCTCTGGCGTCGATCATCATGGCGAGGACTCGGGCTCCTTCTATGCCGATCCACGCAGCAAGGGCTTCGGCTCCTCTGGTACAGATCATCATGTCGAGGACTCTGGCTTCTTTCACGCTGATCATCATTGCAATGACTCGGTCTCCTTCTATGCCGAACCATGCGATGAGGGCATGGGCTTCTTCGGCGCCGATCAACATGTCGAGGGCTTGCATCTCCTCTGTGTCGATCACCGTGGGGTGGACTGTCTCTACTTCCTCTCCGAATTCCACCACTGTTGGGCTGGCCCACCGGGTTCGCCTGTCCGACCATCTCCACTTCACCGAGTTCCCCTTCAAGAATCTTCCTACGAGGTTCTTCTGTCTCTAGCGGGGGCTGCTGTGTAGATCGGGCATTGAGTTGTGTCGTTGGTGCATCTACTTGAAAGCGTAGGTTCAAGTTGTGCACCACATTTCGAATAGCGGATTCACCCGTGATTGGTGGAAGTCGGGAGCCTGTCAGTTGCTCTACCATGGTGTTGATTGTTTGGAAACCCGAATGAAATTCTTAGGCCAGGACTTCGAACCTCTCCATCGGTACCATTTGTTGCACTATAGTTGATCTTTGACGCTTGGCCTCCTCACGAGATGATGCCTCCCCGGATTGCATCGTAGTGCCATCATGAAAAACAGTTATTGGCCTACCCGTCGATTGAGCAGTTTGTGGTGGGATCGCGATCCCCTTGCCCCTCGCGGATCGACAAAGCAGTGCAGATGATGTCATAGGCGTAACCTCGTTCCCCCAGACGGCGCTAATTGTTGATGGGAAATCCACCGAACAATGAATTTATAAGATGAGAACCAAGGTTACAGTGGTTGCACAACGATGATGGAGATGAACTGAGTAGTCGACAGTGATGAACGAAGGTGGGGCAGAGGAGATGATCAATTTCATGAACAACTGAAGTATCTGCAAGACATGTAGCTCGTCAAAGGTGGGTCGGGCTTGGGTCCGACCCGAAACCCCTCTGAAGCTTAAGTTAGTATTGGATTCCAGGAGAACTCGTATAGTCAAGAACGAACTATTAGTGATCCGATCTGACTATGTCGAGCTATATTTTGAATGTAGAAAGCACAGGTATCTGTAATTATAACTGGCCTTTTGGATCAAGTAGTTTCGAACCCCCTCCCCCTTCTGTTAGAGAATGGCCCCTTTTATAGGGGTTGAATGACTTTGAGTGATTGATGAAGCATCATCATCTTCCAAATGGCTGACATAATGTAGAAGACCAAGAGTCAGTCTATGTTAATCACTAATGATAGGGGTCATTAAACGATGTCAATATTTGGCAATCAGAGAGTCGCGTAAATCATGCAGCATAACGGGTTTCATTAATTGCTGAGAATCCAGATGGACATTCTCAAAAATGATGTAACGGACGTTTCAATAATCTCGCCGAAGTAAAAGCCGGCTCTGAAGTTGCTGTTCTCGGGTGCCCAATCTTATACGAAGATCTGATATATTTCCAGACATCTACTTCTGAATCAGACTCTCTGGTGCAGCCATATAGATCGTCGTATTGGCTCACATACGATTTGTATTTAGGTCGTAACAGAAACAATCATAATAGGTTGACATAACAAGAACACAAAAAGACTACTGTTACATATATTTTATTTTCTGTATATCATAACAAATAAGTTTGGATCATGATGAACCATCGCTCATTTCCAAAGCAACACATCAAAAGGCTCTCAGGCTACGACAAAAGACAACGTCTGAACGCATTCTCATGTCCCTTCGGCCTATGAACCAAGTAAAGCCCGCTAAATAAAGACCAACTTGATAGAATCCATGCATAGCTAAAATTCTACTACTTATAGACATCCTTAGGTAGAAGGACTTCTTCTAATACCAACAAGTTTTACGCTGGCTTGGGCACCAAACTAGGGTTCACTATTTGACTTTTTATATGTGTCATGTGTGTGCCCATAAACACACACACACACACACACACACACACACATACACACACACAGTCATAATTGAATTGAAGATTTGAAAGAAGATTTGAAGATCAAGTATTCTAATTGAAGAAAACTGCACATCCTCTATAAAAGAGAGAGCCACCCCTTGAAGAAAATTGATTGAACCATCTAACCAATAAGTCCACAGATTTTTCATCCTTGCTAGCTGACCTAGATCCTCCATTCATCAAAGCTTCAAATGCTTAAGAAAGAAGAAGAAAGGAGATTTGCAGACGTGGATCTGAAAAGGCGATAACTTTCTCTACGCACGTAGATATCGAGCACGGTTTGCATCTACATGTTTATTGAGGAACGATTTACACCATGTCGATTTCTTTCTGTTTTATTTGGTGTTAAATTGTATGTGTGAATAGTTTCACTCAGAAGCTATATTGGTGCTGAATTTTTCAAACTCTATCTTATACAGTGTGATCACTACCCGAAAGTGTGATCGGATTATTTTTCTCTTTTTAGCTATAAAAGAGCATGAAATCATCAAGGATTTGGGGTTAGAGCTGAGGTGGGAAGCCTAGGTGGGGAGCCACTCCATTGAAAAATTATTAATTGCATTACTCTGTGCTTTGGGATTGGTTGTCTACGCTTGAATTTTTTAATTTGTGCCTACAACCTATTCACATACACCCTCCTCTATGGTGCGTTTTTCACCTCATCTAGCTTTCATGAAAAAGGACAATTTATATCTAAACCTCATTTTTTCCACGGCACGAATTATCCCTATTGGAAGCAAAAGATGATGATTTAGCCAAGATCTTTGGGATGTCACCGAGGATGAATATGTGAAGATCACAAAGCCCACGAAGGAAAGAACAAATGGGAAGAAGGAGGCCATTAAGTTCAATGCCAAGGCAATGACAACTTTTTATTGCGTCGTGGATGCCAACGAATTCAGTCGCATCTCAAAGTGCAAATCAGTGAATGAAATCTGGCATATGCTCTAAGTAACACACGAAGGAACATCAAAGGTAAAACAATCAAAAGTTAGTGTTTTTCGTTTTAAATATGAGCTTTTTAATATGCGGAAAGGTCAAGACATTAAAGGGATGTTCACCTGGTTTAGATTGTGAACGCACTTGAGGCTCTAAGAAAGGTCATTCCATGGAAGATAGAGTGACAAAGATCGTGTCATCTCTTTCATCGGAGTGGGAGTCCAAGGTCAATGATATCGAGGAATCAAATGATTTGAGCACATATACCGTTGAGGATTGCATCGGGGATTTAGTAGCTTATGAAGTACGACTTCAACACAAGAAGGAATGCACGCAACCCCAAATCCATGTGGTCAATGAGATGCCAAAATCGAAGGGAATTGCGTTCAAGGCCACGGGGATAAGATCGAGTGGATGAAGTTCAAATGCGTCTCAAGTGACGATGAGAAGGGTGAGGTCAATGGAGATATAGCGAAGCTTGCACAACAACTCATGAAATACATGAAAAATTCTAACAAATCTGTTATTTGCTATAAGTGTCAGGGTATATGATATATTTCTACTGATTGCCCCAATAAAAGAGATACAAAATATAATACAAAAGGCAAGAAATACTACAAGGCCAATTACAAGCCAAAGAAGAACCCAGCCTTAATTGGAGGCTCTTAGAGCCTCCGAGCTCTTAGAGCGCTTACAGGTCGCCTACCAAACGCCTCTCAATTCATTGGCAACGAGCCTCGAACCCTCGACCTGGGTAGTCGGGGCCGAAGACCTTACCAATACGCCAAAGGCGCTGGCATCGCTAACTCTTCTTTGCAATCTAAATATGATGATATCGTTATTAAATTGCATGATCTTGAGTCTTCTAGTATTAATGCTTCTACATCTACACATGTATGTGACATTAGTGTGTGAGAGACACTACTCTCTCAAGTTAAGGAATTGAACAAATTAGATGATGAATTGAAAGTTCAAAACAGCTTAGAATCTTGCAATCAACAAATTTTGATCATCCATTATTTTAGTATGAGATGGATCCGACTCTCATCAATGCAATGTAGGAGATAAGCCTACAAAAAATGAGATATGCCGACAAGACCACAATTGCTACATACTCATGCCCAAACCCTACCACTGCAATGGCGGGGAACTCTTCAACCTTACACGTAACCGTTGGAGCACAATGATAAGTATCACCAGGAGAGAATTGGGAAGCGGTCAAAAGCTTGAAGGAGTAGAAGGTTGGTGAGATATACTTGATCCATGCGATGAACTTTGGAACCTTCTGCACATAGAAACCACCGGTGAGAAAGAAGGTTTGCATGATAACAGCGGCAAGGGTTGTTGCAGATTTGAGGTCCATGATGAGTGCGCCGAGTGCTAGCCCGATTCCTTGAGCCACCAGCACATTTAAAAGCATGACTGAGAGGGTAACAAAGAAATTTGCAGCATATGGCTTTAAGCCAGCCATCCAATATGCGATGATTGTGAAGATGATCGGAAGTGCTAGTTCCATCGGCAGATCTCCGACCAATCGTGCCATGAAGTAGGAGGAGAGCCTGTACATTTTTGAGGTCCTCTCTTTTGTTAACATCATTCGTTCCTGTGGAAAGGTGAATATGGCTTGATAGACAGGGAATAAAGACCAAAATCCCGTCACGAAGAACAGAAATCCCACCTACATATATATTACAAACATGCAATGCAAGCATATATATCAGCCGTTCGTGGTGTAAATAATTAGTAATCAATCGATAATTACATAATTTAGTCATAGAAACAAATTAATTTTGTGGGTGTGGGTGTTGGAGATGTATGTAAGTTAAAATTCAACAACCTGGTCCTGGAGATGATGTCCGGAGTGCCACCATAGAGCACCGGAGACAAGTGCGACTGCAAGAATCTGTGTGATCTTGAGGCCTGAGAAAGCTTCGTGCCTTCTTTCTTTGATGCCTCTTTCAAGCAACACTTTGAACTGTTCCCACCAACCTGTAGCCCATTCTAAGTTCGTCGGCCAGTTGTCATCATCGGCGGTTGCCATCTCGTTTCCCTGCTTGTACTCTAAAGTAATATTGCTGCTGCTGCTAGTATAATTTCCAGCTTGAAGCTCCTCCTTTAATCTTTCTTTCAAATGGAGGTTGTATGCTGCAGTCAGAGCATCTTTAACTGCTGCTGATCCATCATCCAATATTGGCACATTAGAAGCATGGGAATTACCTATGTATACACATACCATATTCAGATCAAGAATATTGTTAATTATCAATTGCTACATAGATTAGATACAGACTTAAATAAATTTATACTAGCAACCGCTTAATTAATATAATATAATTTGTAGCACCGTTTGCAAGGTCGAGAATGAAATCAGCTGGATTGACCATTCGGACGGACGGTGCATATCCAATGCTTGCGAAATAGTCCATAGCTTCAGCGGCTTTGCCAAAATACACAGGGCTTCCGTCGCTCAGCAACAAGAGTTTATGGAACAAACTGAAAATACTGCTCGATGGCTGATGAATGGTCAACACAACAGTCCTTCCGCCGCCGCCGCCGCCGCCTGATGTCATTGTCATCTTTGACGTCATCTCTGAAAGTGTGGTAACAATCTTGTGAGCTGTCGTTGAGTCAAGGCCAGACGTTGGCTCGTCGAGGAACAACAGACTCGGGTTGATTAACATCTCCTGTCCAATGCTGACTCTCTTCCTCTCTCCTCCCGACAACCCCCTCAACATGGACGAACCCCCGCCGATTATGCTGTTGCGACATGTGGTTAGACCTAACTCGGCCATGACTCCCTCGGCCTGCGCGATTTTCTGCTGCTTCCCAAGGGTGCTAGGGAGGCGAAGGAGGGCAGCGTAGAGTAGAGTCTCGAATACAGTGAGATGAGGATACAATACATCATCTTGTGTAACGAAGCCAATGCTGCGTCTCATGGAGCTGGATATGGGCCTTCCGTTGTATGTTATCGTGCCAGTGAGGGTATTATCATTAGTAAGTAGTCGGCCGCCAAGAGCAGTGAGGAGGGTGGTCTTTCCACTTCCCGATGGACCCATGAGGGCTAGCATCTCCCCTGGACTCACCACTCCTGACACACCCTTTATTATCATTAATTTCTTTCTGCTCCTCGATGATCCTTCCTCCACTCCCATTTCGGCCACCCCACTGCTAGTTCCTCCTTCCTTGCCTCCTGCCGCTGCAGCACATCCTATTAGTCCACTCTTTCTTTCCCTTTTAATCGTATACACAACGTCTTCAAACTGCATTATATATATCCCACTCTTAATTACATGCATTTACTACTGCTGAAATCTCATCTAAATTCATCATACATGAGCTACCCACTAATTATTAATTATTTTGTGTTAGGTATAAAGTTTCGCATTCATTCACGATTAAGAATATAAAATCTAAATAAAAAATAATCAAAACAAAGTAAACAAATTTTACATTTTTTTTTCAACAAGCAAGCATCTTTCGAGCAACCTAGCAATGAGCCACCTACATCAATAGTCCCATTGCACACAATTGATGAGGATTTTTCAACCTTCTGCCCAAGGGAAGTTTCCCATTTGAGTTATGCCTAACTTTTACTTCATTTATAAGATTCGTGGCAAGTGTCCTTTTACGCCACATTATATAAGTATAGTAGTCATAATGGGCATTCAAAATATTCCCCTGAGAAATTTCAAACCATTCAAAATCACTCCTTCCCATCCCCCCCAAAAAAACTTATAGCCACATTCAAAATAGCCTACCAAAAATTCAACCACATTTAAATCCACCCAAATTTTTTTATAAGCCTACTTCAAAATATTTCAACAAAACAATTTGTTTAACCATGTTCAAACTAAAATTTAGTTCACCCAAAAAATTTTACTTTTCCCAAAATTTTATTTCCTCTAGATTTAATTCCCCAAAATTTAATATTTTAGTTCCACTGAGAACTTAGTTCACTCCAGATTTAGTTCGCTCTAAAATTTAAATTGTATTTCCATAAAAAATGTAGGTCCATCCAGATTTAGTTCATTCCAAAATTTTAGATTTTAGTCTCCTCAAAAAATTTAGTTCATACAAAAATTTAGTTAATTTCAAAGTTAGTTTTCCAAAATTTTCGGGTCCCCCACAAAAATTTTCCTCCAAAATTTTAGGGCTTTCCTCCAATTTTTTTCACACTCTCTCATCCTACCCTTTGATTCTTCAAATTTCAATTCCAGTCGTCTTTCTACCTATCCTTTTGTCCTAGTCAGCAACCCCATTAAAAACAACCCTCAATTGTATAATTGATAAATTGTTAAAATCTAGCATGCATCACTTTCAAAAGTTTAAACCAAATTTAAACTTAAGTAAAATCTAATATTTAAATTTACGAATCATTTTTATTAGAGATTTTTTTTGTTTTATAAGAAAATATTTTTGGCATTACTAATTGCGGGAACTAAACACACAATACTTATCTAACCACAGTTAAATTCATCATAAAGATTAATTTACAATGATTTTTGGCTCTATCTTATCTGAGTTTTGTAATGAAAGATGGAGTCTAAATATTACAAATATTTCAAATTAAAATAATCTTTTTTAAGCTTATATGAGCAAAAGGGAGGCAATTTCTCTAAAAGAAGCGGAAAATTTTGATGAAATATGATATTGTGAGATTCAGAAATAGATGAATACAAACAGGAAAATCACTCTTTCTATGGTCCTGGACTTGAAGAAAAATCGATTTCTATTTCATTTATTTACCATAGACTTTTCATATAAATTCCCACTAGTCTATTCAATATTGTAAAACAAGAGGCAACACGACAAATCCTGACTTATTATTCTGTACCAAAGGCGGAAGAAAGAATAATTGATCACTTTCAGGTGATGTCAAATGTTTAAAACTTTTGTGATATTGGGACGTCCCTACAGTTGTTTTTAATTTAACAGAAAGCACATAAATATATTATAACAAGACTGAGGAAATTAAGAAACAAAAACTAATTGAAACAGTAGTTGATATTATACCTTAAGGGTAACTGGATGCTTAGCTTTGGCAAATACAGAATGACTTTGGAGTCCCACAGGTTGTAAATGAGATGCCGACTCCTCCATCTCCTAAATCCGAAACCCTGCCACCTATCTGACTTAGGATGAGGTCGAGAAACAACCAAAGCAAGCAAGCTAGATATCTGTAGCTGTACTAGTTTTCTCTAGATGATCTTTTCAACATATATAAGCCTCTTTTCCTCTTGAGAATGTTCCAATTGTCCACTACTCTACTCTTTGTAATATATAGAGATATGGTTGCTTGAGAGGGGATATGGTTGCAGATATGGTGGATTTATTCCAAATGGAGGGATCCTCTTTCCTACATGCACTTAATTTGTGAGACAGGTGGGTTGTACATCCACTGATTCCTTTAGGTGGAAGGGAATGAATCTGAACATCCCTTGGTTAGCTAGTGGTCGCATCTACATAGCTTTGGGGAAATAAACATGCACCGACTTCTTTTCCATTATTAGTTATGTATTGATGTAAGTGTAAAAAGTCAATGCATTGATCACAATGCAAATCCAACTGCAAAAGGCCAGCTTCACTGTAGGGTGATACCTGCAGTAGTGTCGTTGAAGTTCCTTTCTTTTTTGGAAGTTGGCTCGATTTTACACGGATGAGTCTTTGGTTATTCAGCCTAGCTATCTTGTGCCAAGATAGCTCGTCTGTGCTTGGATCCGACCCATCTGACTGGCACAAGTCAGATAGATCGATTGCCAGGACTTCAGCAGCATATTGGACTCTCGGTCGCAAGAGTCAGTGGCTCATATGAATTGACAGCTCTATGGTTCGACCTATCAGTGGGTCGAACAGCTTGGTCAACACTTCAGATCGCTCGGTCTTCAGGATGATGAAGCTCGGTCGTGCGGAACGGTGTCCATTTGGATGCAACAGAGGTCAATATGGTTTGGCGCACGCCTACTAGGGTTTGACGCATTAATTGCATAGAGATGTGATGGGATAGAAATTCCGTTAAAGTCGGGATTCGTATCTTTTGGGAACAACTCCTCAATGATGGCACTTATTGTACCCTAGGGGTATATATAGGGAGTTTTAGAAGAGGGTTTCGGGTGAAACATAGAGAGCCCTGAGCCGCCATTTGTGAGAGCCAACTTGGAGAGATATTATTGTGTGCTTCTTCTTCGTTTGTGAAAAAGAATATTTGTATTCTTTCTTTCCTTTTGTAATAAAGCTCATTGGTGTTCCCTTAGCCGAATGACGACCTAAAGTTGTTATCTCTCTTAGCACTTCTCGTTTGTTTGTGTTGCTTGTCCTTATCATCGTCCTCGACGATCTTGTGTATTCCGTTGTGGTTTGCGTTGGCGCACAACAAATTGGTATTAGCGCTGTACGGTGTCAAAGATCAATGTAGGAAGCAAAGATGAGTAACGGTAGTGATAACAGTTCCTCAAAGGCGTCGACTTCTGGTGTGCATGCTCCAGTTGGTCGAACTATCGTGTCCAACACAAAATTCAAAATTAAGAAGTTTGATGGAAAGATCAACTACAGTATGTGGAGATACGAAGTCTTGGATGTCTTAAACCAACTTGGTCAAGATATTGTATTGGACGAGAAACCGACGGGCATGTCTGATTTGGAGTAGAGAACTCTGAATCGGAATTCATATGGTACCATCCGACTATATCTGTCGAAGGAGAAGAAAAACTCATATTTGGAGGAGATAAGTGCAAGCAAGTTCTGGAAGGAGCTCAGCGACAAGTATATGAAGAACATCCAGAACCGGCTACATTTGAAAAAGAAGATTTTCGGTTTGAAGTTGGCCGAGGGTGTTTCTATGGAGAAACATCTCGACTACTACAACAAGCTCCTTACCGACCTGAGAAACGTCGACGTGAAGGTAGACGATGAAGACAAGGCGATGATTCTTCTCAACTCTCTACCCATTGAGTATGAGTACTTGGTGTCGGTTCTTACATATGGTAAGGAATCGATCACATTTGAAGATGTGTATAATGCTCTGATGAGCAAGGAGTTCAGGAAGAATAATGTGGACATCGAAAATCGAGTAGCAACGCTTTTACGGTGGTGAAAGGTCGTAGTAACAAGAAGAATGAAGCTCGAAAGGGGTATTTCTGATCCAAGTCCAGAGACATGAGCAGAGCCCCTCAGCGCAAGGACATAGAGAATGACCGATGTGCTTTCTGTAGAGAAAAAGGACATTGGGTCAGAGACTGTTAAAAGCGAAGAAGCATGACTCAACAGCCAACGTCGCGAAGGGTGTTGAGGTCGAGGAATGGGTTGTGTGCTCGACTCTAGATGCTTGTTGCATATGACGCCACATCGAGAGTACTTTACAACCTTTCGAGAAGGAGGTAGGAGTATGGTCTTGTTGGGCGATGACCAACCTTGCAGCACAACAAGGAGACAATTTGGATGAGGATGAGCGACGGTGTTTAACAAGACATCAATGAGATGTGCTTTGTTTCCGACCTAAAGTGTAACTTTATAACGCTCGAATCGCTCAAAGCACAGGGTTGTCGAGTGACCATAGAGAATAGAGCTCTGAGGGTGACCCGAGGGGCGATGATCGTGATGAAGGAAAAGCGCAGAGGCAACCATACCACTTGGATGGTTCGGTGTAGCTGGCACATCAGCTCTGACCCGTGAGGCCGATCAAGACGACTCATTGTTGTGGTACATGCATCTCGGGTATATGGGCGAGAAACCTTTGCAGAAGCTGATCGTGTGAGATCGTCTGAAGGGCGCCAAGACCGGGCAGATTGAATTTTGCAAGCATTGTCTTTAGCAAGCAGACACGTGCTTCATTTGGGATGGCCATCCATAGTAGGGTGGCAAAATGAGCCCGACCCAACTCGAACCCGGCATCCTTACCAGGTAAGGGTAGGGGCCAATCCGGGTCAAGTAAGATTCGGGTTGACCCGACCCGAATAAAATCCGGGTCGGGTATGGGTTTGACATGTCAACCCAGATGACCCGAATTCGACTAAGTTTACTTTCTTTACATATAAAAAATTTATATAATAACTTCAATATACAGTTGCAAGTGGAGTTGTTCTTATACGATTTGAATTGTTGTTCTCTTCTTTAAGTGGTCTTGGATTCAATTCCCTTTACATACAATTTTTTAGTTAATTTTATTGCTTTCGTTAATAAAATGGTAACGTTAATTATACTTCCTTGCTGTCATCAGTGCGGTTTAAGCGAAGAGCTGCTGGAAATTATGCAACACTTATAAATTGCCGGTGGCTCTTAATAAATAACTGAATATCGAAAAAGGAGTAGTTGCGTTTAAGTCAAATCTTAACCCGACAGGTTAACCCGAACCCGACCGGAAATTTTTCGAGTCACCCGAACCTGACCCGGATCAATTCGGGTCGGGTTAGGGTTTACCCCTATCTTGGTCGGGTCAAATGTGACACGACCCGAACCCAAACCCACCCAATCCGTTTGCCACCCTAATCCATAATACGAAAGAAACGCTTGACCATGTTCACACGACGTATGGGAGCCGAGTAGGTCGGCCTCATTCGGCGGGAAACACTATTTTGTGTCGTTCATCGACGATTTCTAACGCATTATGTGGGTGTTTTCACTGAAGTCAAAAGACCAAGTTCTTAGCACTTTCATCGAGTGGAAGAAGTTAGTTGAGACTCAAACAAGTTAGAAGGTCAGGTGTCTCCGAAGTGATAACAGTGGGGAGTATAGGTCAGATCTCTTCAAAAAGTTCTACAGATCGGAGGGGCTTCAGACACTTTATCGTGAGGTACATCGCAGCAGAATGGGGTAACTGAGAGGATGAATCGGACTTTGCTAGAGAAAGCATGTTGCATGTTATTGACAACAGACCTATCGAATGAGTTTTGGACAGAGGCACTAGCATACACGACCTATTTGGTCAATCGGCTACCATCTGTTGCATTGGAAGGACGACCTCCTTTGAAGGTCTGGTCGGAAAAGCTAGTTACCGACTATGGATCACTACGAATTTGGGGCTGTCCGAGCTACTATGCCGTGAAGGAAGACAAACTCGATGCTCGAGCCAAAAAAGCTATCTTCTTGGGCTTCAGCAATGGTGTCAATGGATACAGGCTATGATGTCCGACACAGCAGAAAGTGGTCGTGAGAAGAGATGTAACGTTTAATGACTTGTGCGTTACTGAAGAAAGTAATCGTGAGAATAGACACCGCTGAAGCAGGTCTACGACAACATGTCCGAAGTTCCAGTTGGGTCAGTCACTGACTCAGCCTGACCAACACTAAAGCTGCAGAAGACGTACTCCAGACAGATGCTGGTAAAGTTGGTGGTTGAAACTCGGATGGTGGAGATAGCTCGTCTCCAATGGTCGTTCAGCCGAAGGATTCCATAGCAATGTTGAGACCAATGTGTGAGATTCAACGAACCTGCACGGTATACGAAGATGGTCTCGTTTGCTTTTTCCGCGGTAAGTATAGACATTTCCACTTCTTTCGAGCATTCGGAGGACCTAGAGTGATGGAGAAGCACAATGGATAAAAAGATAGAATCGCTGACAAAGAATGACACATGGGATCTCATGGAGCTTCTGAAGTGCAAGAAGGCAATCGGGTGTAAATGGGTCTACACCAAGACACATGGAACCAAAGTCGGAGACGTTCGCTACAAAGTTTTCCTCGTAGCAAATGGCTATGCACAGAGAGAAGGCATTGATTACAATGAGATCTTCTCTCAGGTGGTGAAGCATTGCTCGATTCGGATCCTGTTGGCATTAGTACCTCAGTTCGACCTTGAACTGGTGCAACTAGATTCAAAACGATGTTCTTGCATGGAGAGCTCGAAAAGATCTATGTGGCTCAGCCTGATGGCTATGGGAGTGATGACGGCTAGCATGTAGGCTGAAGAAGTCGCTATACGGGCTGAAATAGTCACCGAGACAATGGTATACACGTTTGAACGCTTTATGATAGATGATCAAGGGTATATTCGTAGCCCCTATGATCATTGTGTGTTCTATCGAGAGTTGGATAATGGGTCATTCATCTATATCTTGTTTTATGTCGATATGCGCATTGCTTCATCGAATAAAGAGGAATTGGGAGATTGAAGTCTCAGCTTAGTTGTGTGTTTGAGATGAAAGATCTAGACGAAGCACAGAGGATTCTTGGGATGGAGATCACACGAGATCGAAATGGAGGTACCGTTCATCTTTCACAAAGTCGCTACTTGAAATTTGTTATACAGAGATTTGGCTGTGAGAAGAAGTCCGTAGCTACTCCGCTTGCATCTCACTTCAAGCTATGTGCCAAGCATTGCACGAAGAACGAAGAAAAGAAGAAGCTCATAGAGAGCATACTGTATGCCAATACGGTAGGGGCCTCGATTTACGCTATGGTATGTACCTATCCCGACCTATCACATGCGGTCAACATGGTGAGTATGTACATGCACAATCTGGGGAAGGAGCACTGGCAAGCAGTACAATGGATACTGAGGTATATCAATGGCACAGTCGATATCGGATTGACCTACAACCGAAGTGTTCATGGTCCGCACAATGTTGGTTATGTCGATTCTGACTTTGCAGGCGATTTGGATGGGAGGTGATCGACGGAGTCTTCACCCTGTCAGGCGCTCCTATTCGTTGGCGAAGTATCCTTTAGTCTACAGTGGCCTTGTCTACTACAGAGGCAGAGTATATGTCATTGACTGAAGCGGTGAAGGAGACGATATATTTGATGGGCTTAATGATGATCTAAGAGTCGGTCAAAAGAAGTATGACCTCCATTATGATAGTCAAAGTGCGGTGCACTTGGCTAAGAATTAGTTCTTCCATGCTCGCACCAAACATATGATGTGAGATTCCACTTTGTCAGGGACTATGAGGGAGAAGAAGACGACATCAACTTACTGAAGATCGGAACAGAGGAAAATCCGACAAACATGCTGACGAAAATTGTACCGGGACTCAAGTTCAAGCACTGTTTGGATTTGCTCAATGTGGTTCTGAGATGATGTTGGTGTCGGCCCCAGGATGGGGCATTAGTCTCAATGAAGCCAGCTTGTAGCCCTTAGGGGCATTGTGCTCTTCGGAGCAAAATGACGGGAACACCAGATAATGCTCAACCAAAGCGATGCTTGGACGGTCGTTCGTGTGATGAAGGCCTAAATCCGCCAAAGTGGTGATTTGTGGAAGTAGGCTCGATTTTAGCTTTGATGACTCATTGGTTATTTAGCCGAGCTATTTTGTGTCGAGATAGCTCTCATCTGTGCTTGGATCCAACACATCTGACTCGGCGCAAGTCAGGTAGGTCGAATGCCGAGCTATGGGACTTCCACAGCGTATTGGACTCTTAGTCGTGGGGTCGGTGGCTCATATGGTTCGTCATCTCTATGTTTGACTAATCAGTGGGTTGAACAGCTTGGGTCAGCACTTCGGATCGCATGATTTTCATAAGGAAGCTCAGTCGTGCGGAGCGGGGCCCACTTGGATTCGACAGAGGCCAGTAGGGTGCGAAGCAAGCGTACTAGGGTTTGGCACATTAATTGCGTAGAGGTGTGATTGGATAGTAATTCCATTAAATTCGGGATTCGTATCTTTTGAGGACTCCTCAATGATGGCATATATTGTATCTTAGGGGTATATATAGGGAGTTTTAGAGGAGGATATCGGTGGAACATAGAGAGAGCCTTGGGCCGCCATTTGTGAGAGCCAACTTGGAGAGATATTGTTGTGAGCTTTTGGAGAGATTGTTGTGTGCTTCTTCTTTGTTTGTGAAGAGAATATGTGTATTCTTTCCTTCCCTTCGTAATAAAACTCTTTAGTGTTCCCTTGGTCGGCCGACTGCCTAAAGTGTTTATCTCTCTTAGCGCTTCTCGTTTGTTTGTGTTGCTTGTCCTTATCCTCGGTCCTCAACGATCTGTGGTGTGCATTGACGCACAACACTTTCTATATTTATGACTTCTAAAACTCGCTAGATCTGTTCTTCACTTCAAACTTGTACAAAAAAGAAAGGAATACACACACACACACACACACACGATAGGGCTGATTTAACTCGGACCGCCTACTCATCACTGATATCCTTCAACTCTACAGCCCCATCACAGAAGCATCAATTAGTACCTTCTCTCTAATAGTACGAATCAGTGGTTGAATGCCCGCGCACATGCACACTTGCATGTACATGATTTTTAGATAACTTATCCGAGCCAAAGTGGGATGAATAGTTAGTCGCAGTTTTTGGAAGGTTTGGATGCAAGTTATATCATATATATTGAGTTTGGATTAGTAAAAACCGAGAAAGATTCAGTAATATTGACCACCTGCTCTAGGAGAAGATGCGATAGGCTGTGCACTCGTTGAAAATAGAAAACAAAAAGATATGGTAGTCATAAAGGTGAGATATGGTGAGATATGGTGGTCATAAATGAGAGATAACATCAAGTAGACCAGCTCATACTGTTCGAATTTGTGATACAAAAATGCCAAAACACAAGTTCTGGTCCAAGGTATTTTCATTGAATTTTTCAGCAATTTTCTACAAAGTTTAAGCAGCTCAAATTGTGATTTTTTCCCGTCCAAAGTACAAACCCATATAGTTGATTTTTTGTGTAACTTTGGGTGATTTACTACATGCGACGAAGGACCCGTGAGGTGACCAAAACATGTGCACGTGCACGTGCGGCCTGCAACACGCAAGATGTCATGCAACGGATGACCAATGATCTTGGCATATATAAGACCTGATGAATCATGGGGATGACATGTGGCAGCCTTGATCACGATCGCTCAACATTTGGATGGCCAGGTGTAGAACATGATGCGGATTTGGAATCCGTTTCTGAGTCAGATCTAAATACTGTGTAGCTGGTTTCAGGTCTGGTGTGAAGGTCAGTGTTGGTGTTTAACAACTGACTGTTTCAATTCAAGAGCTAATCCTTGGGGCTTGATTTTGCTTCTCTTGTAGCACACACAGAAGTTAAAATCAAAGAGGTTTAAGAGTTGTTTGAGTGCCAACGTTAGTTTATCTTTATATGATTATTCTTCAAAGTTTTTAAACATTTTTCTTGGATCCAATTGACGTGCAACGTAATCCAAGTAAATTGAAGTGATGGTGATCTCTTCAACTTCAAGCGATAGTGAGCTCAAATTATCAAGCTTACATCAATGGACTTCATTGTAAAGTTTATTTTAACTAGAGTCGATTTCTGTTCTCAGGAAATTCTGACAGGCTGACCGAGTCGATTATAGTTCAAGTACTAGTCGACTAGTGGCCAACCAGTTGACTAGTACTTGTACAGTTTTCTACTAAGTAGCTGGCAGCCTGCAACGTTCACATTTCTACTAGATGTTTTTTACCGTTGGAGGGGGATTTGGGGATGTGTTTTGACCTGATTTTTGCCCGATAAATAAAGGAGTTTTCCTCAAATTTTGGACATCAAGAAAGATCAATTTTTATTAAAAAAAAGTGTTTTTTGAGCTCCAAAGTTTTCAGAAAAAACACCTCTTCTTGGCCAAGTCTTTGGCCACTACTTGTTGATCAACCAAACCTAAAGTTTCTATCTTTTGATATCAAGTTCTTCTATAGCCAACTTCATCTATGGTGTATCTTAGGACACTTATGTAATCTCTTAGGATAGCTAGCAAGCTATTGAGTTCAGTGTCGGTCAAGAAGGCGTTCACAATAACTTGATAATTAGAATCATATCCTAAAAGGGCTTAATTTAAATTAGGAGGAAGGGGTTTGAGTTCTACCACAAGAGGCGTAAACTCTCTCTTTGTGTTACTTCTGGTCGTGTTGTTCCCTCTAAAGATTTGTCATCCCGGTACGTTGGAGCTTCGTAAACTGCTTCCATAGAAGCAACGTCTTCCTTGTAAATCCCCTGGTCTGAGAGTGAGTCTGGGGCGAATGGGAGATCACGTCCCTAGAGCTGAAGCTTCCTCTGACGTCAGCCTGAGTGTATCAATCCGGTAGCAGGTTTCATGGATGTACGATACTTCGCTCTAGGAACTAGCCGAGTCAGGCCTGGAGCTTATCTATTAGGAAGGCGTGGATGGCCCATCATCGTTAAAATTTCCTACAGCTAGACTGTTCGCCAAAAGTACCTCAAGGTCTGGAATTTGCAAGTGATTAGGGTTCAATATTGCATATATTATACCCCTCGTTAGAGGACATTATGTGCATAATTTATGTTCATTTTACTCCGATACATGCATTTTGACGATATCACTCAATATTGGAGCTTATCGTTTACTTATGCATAAAACATAATTTTTACAGCTTATTGACATCCCTATATTTGTCTTCCAATATTTTTCAGTTGAAGATCACGAAGTTCGGATTCCAATGCATATTTTTGCGAATTTTTCTGAGGTCAGAACAATTTTCTACATTTTCTGGAAGACAAGGTGGCAGTGCTGGAAATTTCTGCAGATAGGCTTAAGTTGCGGGGTTGGATGCGGGTTTCAACCCAGTTTCGACCCGATACGAGCTTGGATCGGTTTTCCTCGGGTTTGGCCTCCTTCTTCCCTCATTCCTTCTTCACTCTTCTTCATTTTAGGGTTAGATCTATTGGTGGAGCAAGGAAAGCTTGGAGTTGCACATCTTGGGTGAAAGTTTGTATTTTTCTTGGAGATCTTGGTAATACTCTTTCCCCCCTTGTGTATTTGATTTAGCTCGTTGGAAATGTATTGGATGATAGTTTTTAGAGATAAAAATGTCTCCTCTGTTGCTTTGATGGGATAGATCATCTTTTGTGGGTTGTTTGGTGATGTGTGGTTGCTTTGGTTATGGCGTTCTATCTCTTGCATGATTTATTGACTATGTGGATGAATTGTTATGTGATGACTATATGACTTAGTGACCCTAGTGGATCATTACTAGAGTGGAGCAAGCCTAGATGGAACCACTCTTCATTGTTTTTATGACATTAACTCATTTAAGCCACCCACTACTTTTATTACACACCAAGTGTTTGATTGAATGCCAAATCCACCGATTGTGCAAGCCCGAATGGGATTCACAATTAAATAACAGTAGGGTTCAACCCTTGCACTTGATAGGGAACTACTCATGATCCATATCAATAAACATCATAAAATATAACATGCTGTAGCAATAGCTTCTGTCCAAAAATATTTTAGTAAGTTGGTATCACTCAACATTGTTCTAGCACATTCAGGTTCTATTTTTCTTTTCAACTACATCATTTTGTGGTGCAGCTCTTGGAAAAGAAAAAATATGTGTTATGTCATTTTCATTACAAAATTTTGTAAATAATTCATTTTCAAATTCTCCATCATGATCACTATGAATAGTGATAATGGTTGAAGATTTTAAAATTCACAAAATATTGAGAATTCTTTAAAAGCATTATTTTTATGTTTCAAGAATAAAATCCATGTATATCTTGAATAATCATCTACAATTACAAATGCATATCTACTTCCATTTAAAGAGGCTATTCTAGGTAGACCAAATAAATCCAAGTGTAGGAGTTCAAGTGGACATTTGTTGAAATAGCGTATTTCAATTTAAATGATGATTTATGCATTTTACCTTGTTGACATGCTCCACAAAATTGTGTATGATTAAATAATATATTTGGCATTCCTAAAACGAATTTATGTTTAGAAATACGTGACAAATGTTTGAAATTAGTGTCCAACACATTTATGCCACAATAGTTGATTTGTGAATGCTAATAAACAATGATTATGTGAATTTATTTTCACACATAATATATATATTATTTTATGATTACCTTGAAATAATATATTAGTCATACTAATATCATATATGATGCATGCATTCTTTTCGAAGATTATTTTAAAATCTTTATCACATAATTGAGAAATAGATAGAAGATTATGTTTCAAACCATCTACGAGGAGCACGTTTTCGATGATTGGCTTATCTGGATCACCAACCATTCCTCCCTTTGTTGTCTCCAAAGGTAACTGTGCCACAATCTTTGAATTGAACGATTGAAAGACGTTTGTTATTCCCAGTCATGTGTTTGGAACATCCAATATCTAATATACATCTTTCTTTTATATGTACCTGGAAAAAACAATGAAAAATAAACAATGAAAATCCAAACCCAAGTTGAACTTGGCCTTTTCAAATAATTTACTGAATTTATAATATCTTTCATAAAAATTGAAATATACAAATTTTATCGTATGAACATAAATCCTTAGGAATCCATATAAAATGTGTTATGAATTTTCTCGAGGATGTTACAAAGCTTCTCTTATTCGTATTAGAAATATTATTCATTTGTTGCAAATAATTTGTTTTCTTTTTATCCAAAAATACATGCATCTTCTTTTTAGAATTAACATTTACAAATTTATTTAATTTAGATGAATTTTTATAACCTAAACCTTATCTATGATTTGCTGGATGTTGTATCTTAAGTAACTCATCAAGATTATTCTTTCCTTTATTAAATTTATTTACATTAATAGCCATTTCATCATATTTCAATTTTAAAGATGAAATACTATTATCTAAATCAGAAATACGTGGAAGCATATCATGATTCTCAGTTTTGAGAATCTCATCATCTTGAGCTAATTTTAAATTTTGAGAGATTAAATTTTCATTTTCATTTTTAAAATTATCAAATGATTGTGATGAAGAGATTAATTCTTGATTAGTAATAACTAATGATTTATGTTGTGCATTAAGCCTTTTAAATCTTATAAACAACTCATTAAAACATCTAATAATTCCTTGTTATCTAATTGACTTACCACATCATTATTTTGTGTCATAAAGCACATGTGGGCGTTTTCTTCATTTATTTGTTCATCATTATCTTCTTCGTCAGAGGACAAAGAATCCCAAGTGGTTGTGAGTGTTTTCTTCTTTTTGTCAAACTTTCTATTCTTTTTGAAATTGTGGAAATTTCTATCTTTAGGTTTTAAGAGCGGACAATCCTTTTTCATGTCCAGAAATGTTGCAATTAAAACATAAAGTGGCATCAATAGTTTTAGATTTCACATTCTTATACTTACATCGTTGTAGGAACTATTTGAATTTTCTGGTAAATAGTGCCCACATCATCGTCATCCATGTCGGTTTCATCGGTGTCAGATGATGCGTTGAAAACAAGCACTTTCTTCTTTGAATCTGATTGTTTTTTACGATCTTGCAATTGGACTTCATATGCCATTAAGTTACAAATAAGACTTTCAACTGTGAGAGTTGACAAGTCATTGGCTTCTTTTATGGCTGATGTCTTCTTCTCCCATTCTGGTGGTTAAGGCACGAAGGATCTTCATGACTTGTTCAGTTTGAGCATATACTTTACCAAGAACAAATAGAGAGTTGGTTATATCAGTGATTTACTGATCATTTATCCAATTGTCTCATTTTCCTTCATTTTAAATAACTCAAACCTGTGAACATGAACAAAAATTTTAGTTTCCTTAACTTTATTAGTTCCTTCGTGTGTTATGATGCGGTGCGGGTCTATTCTTCGAGGCAGAGGTGCGAGTCTATTCGAGACAGAGGTGCGGGTCTACCGAGCCAATTGCAAACTCGTTGTTCCGTTTTTTCAATGGGGGCCGCTTTATAAAAGGCTAATTAGTAATTAGCATTTCGTAAGCTTGAGAGACCAGCCGGCCCTACTTATGCATGATTGATTTGAGTTATGAGTATTTTCCTATTTTCCTTAGATTATCTTCTAGCTAATTGTGCCTTCTACTTGTAGTAGTGATTTAGCAATTAGTCAATTTGTAGTAGAGATTCGATACATATGGATCTGAAATTATAAATAAATATCCTATTTTTATTGTCTTCCACCTATAAAATCCCTCTTTTAGTCCACAAACAATCCTAATCGTATCAATTTGGTATCAGCGCGTGTCGATCCATGGCAATCACACGAGCGAAGGAGAGAATCGACTTGTTGGAAGAGAGTTTGGAAAGATTTGAAAGCAAATGTGAAGACGAGATCCAAGGGATCAAGGAAGGGCTTGGAAGGCGAGATCCAAGGGAATAAGAAAGGCGCGGATGAGTACGCACAACTTATGGAGGTATCCAACAAAACATAGCGGCGACGAATCAAAGTTTGGCGGCAACAAATCAAAGCTTGGCGGTAACGAAGTAATGTTTGATGGAGGTGCTTGACGAAAATTTAGATCCAAGAAAAAAGGGAGCAACTTTTGGTGAAGGAGAAGGAAAAGACGAACGTTTTGAAGAAGGGCTTCTCTCCGATGCTGATTACTTCGTGGTGGAAGAGGAGGCCGCAAGGGAGGAGCATCAATTAGGGAACGCCGGAAGCTTCCAACAAGTTTGGCCAGCCCCATGGACTTGCCGATATGGCCGTCTGACTGCCCCGGAGCCCCGACAGCCTCGACAGACACCGTTGACCCCCCTCTGGGAGTCCTGCCGGCCCAGATGGGGGTCGATAACCCCCGTCGCCTTGCCCAGGGGTCACATTTCATGTTTTAACTTATACCATTTACTCATTCTGATATTTTTTCACATGCCTTTCATTTCTTGATTATTCGCGCCTATTATTTTATGACCTAACCAAGCTAACACCTTATCAATGCCTCATCTGGAATCGTTCATCGTGATTTTGATTCGTTACACCATTCGACTTCGGATTCGTTATTATTGCCTAGTCATCGCATTAGTGTGCGTCATACTTATTTCAACTTTAGCGAGATTAGTTTTAAAATTACGTTTTAATCCTTTTAAATGTTCTCTCCTCTTCTTTCCCTCTTCGGAGGTGTTAATTTTTGGGTCATGTATGACTATCTGGCTCGTGTTCCAGTATATGGTGGTTTCTTGATACACAACCTGCGGATAATATGTCACTCTCCAAGATAGAGAGGGTGATCCCTTGTACGGATACACAACCTGCGGGTAATAGGGCACTCTCTAAGATAAAGAGAGTGATCCCTTGTACCGATAACTTGCAGGACACTCTCCAAGATAGAGAGAGTGATCCCTTGTACAGACTTGTCTATCACACTTGGGTTGGGGTAGGGTTGAGCGATCGCACGGTTTAGAGGGTTTGATCCCCCTCTATCGTAAGCAGTGTTCTAAATATCGGTCCGATATCCGATATATCGGCCGCAATATCGGTTTTATCACTAGGCCGATACGATATGGGCTTATATATTGCGGTTTCCTATATTTGGAGAAATATCTCTGCAATTTCGGGCTGTGACCGACATTGCAGCCGATATATCCCTTTGAAGTATCGGCCACAATTCATAATTTTTTAAAATTAAAGTTAACGAGTTGGTCCACTTAAAAGTGGATCTGATCGGAGTCACCCAACCCAATCATTTACTTAAAACGATGAGAGGCCTGGGGATTTTTCAGAGATAATTACTGCTTTGCCCTAATTCTAATCAAACTGCTATGCTCCTCTCGACACTATGCTTCTTACACCGCTCTGCTCAGCTTCTTCTTGTGAAATTTTCCGAAGACAATCGATTGAGCTTCGACGTCCGGCTTTCAATCTTTGCAAGGAAGTGTTTTCTGATCAAGGGGAGTAGTCGTGCCTTTATTCAGTTTTTCATTTTTTTCGGTTTTTAATTTTTTTCCCTTCCAGTAATTGGTTTTTTCCGTCGATCGAGCTTTTGACATCCGACGTTCGATCTTCGCAAGGGATTTTCGATCAAGATTAATACTTACTACGTAGTATTCTTTACTTTTTTCATTTTTTTCATTTTTTGAATTTTTTGAATTTTTTCTGTTGGTTTTTTTCAGTCTAGCGTTTGTTCTTCTTAAGAGGGTTTCCGATCAAGGTGAGTATTCTTTCCCTTTTTTATATTTATACATTTTTTCAATTTTTTGATTTTCATCTTCACACTGGTAATATTGATCCACATGAATCATATATTGTAGATATTTAACTCGTTTGGTTTGTGACCACTTAAAGAAATATTCCACCAAGTGGATGGCCGGTATTCACGTTTAATGAGACAAGTATGCACAAAACTTACTTTTATTTGAGTTTATATAGTTTATATTTTCTTAGACTCGTATGCTTTTATTTGACATTATTTTTTACCCTCTAATATGACACTCTGATATTAAGTCGATATCCTCGATATTCATGTTCAACGAGATAAGTATAACCAAAACATACTTTTATTTGAGTTAGTATATTTTATATCTTCTTAGATACATCTATGCTGACATATATCATAATTTTTAAGCATCCGATATGACACTCCGATATTTAGTCAATATCCCCGATATATCCCCGATATCCGCAATCCGATATCAAATTTACTAGGCCGATACGCGACCGATATCCAATATTTAGAACACTGATCGTAAGGCGCGAACCCTAGAGTCACACGCACTTGTCTTGTCTTGTCTTATAGAGTCTTGTGGCCATTGTCATGCCACGTTTACTTTCTGGCACTGTTTTTTACTTTCCTGCCATGCTTATATAAATTGTCATGTTGTTGCATCTTATAATCTGTCATGTAAACAACATTTAAATATCTGTTTTTAAAATTCCATGCACCTTGCAGTAGAGTCGTTCTTACCTTTCACTTGTAGACTCTGCCTGACGTACAACTCCTTTTCTCCCGGGTGTTTGTACTTTAGGTACTGAGACAGAACACCAGGACAAGGAGGACTCGTTGAGACGCTTGATTTAGTGAGACAGGAGTTGCTGTAGACGTTAAGTCACTCTCTGTGGAGGACTTGAGCCTAGTGTTGGTGCTACTTTCCTATGTTTGTATTGGTACCTTGTCGTAATTTCCTTTGGCCATGCTGATGTCTTGTTATTTTATTTCGTGTATGGACATTTTTAGATATGGCTTTTAAATAAATGAATGTTGTTTTTTATTGTTCTGAAATGTAATGCAAGAACATGTACTTCGAATGGTGTATCTCTATAGACGCTTATTGGGCTCGAGCTTCACAGCTCTAGCCCATGCGGACCTTCGTGTCGTTCTCGCTTCCGTCGTTTTGGGAAGCGGGGCGTGACACTCTCAAGATCCCTCTCTAAAAAATCTTAGGCTTCTATCCATAAGATAAGCATGCATCAAGTACAATGGCTCAACAACCCTCACCCAACCTACCCTCCATCTTCTAAAGAATTACAAGAAGGCCACTAAATGAAACCACCCCTCAACTTAGGGATATAATTACAAGCATGTCATTCTTACACATACATACACACAACCACACATACACATACATACACATAACCAAACACACACATTCACATTCATCCAAATGCAAATACAAATACATTCGCATCATACATGTACGCACAAAAGGATGTATTGCTGATACGGGGCATTACAGCCGTAGTGGCCTTTGAACCATATTCAAAAATGAAATCGTCAATATTAAATAATAATGAAATCATTACCTTGGAGTGAAGAACGGCTAGGTCCACTTCTCAATTTGTCCATTGGGATGTATGAGTAATAGGCATGAGGTATGGAAACTCAATGAAACTCCAAGCATTCCCTCATATGGACTCGATATGGCTCATCGTGTCTTTTCTCCATGAAGCAAAGTTGGAACCGTCCAATCTCGGCAAAATGGATGCACTCATTGTTGACGACATCTCGATACCTCGCTCTAATGCCAAGTGTTGGTCAACACTAATGTCTCAATCGATTCGAGGTGCACTGGCTCTGATACCATGTGTCAGATCATGTGGATGGCAGCCAACACATGAATGGGTGTTGAACAATGTTGTGTATAAAGATAAAACTTTTTCGTGAATATTATAACACTTCTAATAAAGTTGCCTAAGTCTCCAAGAAGTGTTACCTGTCTTGGTACTTAATCAACACAAATATTAAAGCTTATAATAAGACAAAGATAGTCAGCACAGTGAAAATTAGAGCACAAACAGTATAACGAACAGATAGACAATAAGAGTAGTCGCAACAAAGACACCAAGAATTTATCATGGTTCCCCATAACCTGGGTACGTCTAGTCACCGGCCTCTATCAGGGCATATGTTGCACATATACATACATACATACATAACAATTGAGGGCATTTGTCCCAGTCACAAATTGACTGGGACAAACAACTGGACATGGAAGCGCCACCTTATCTCAGTGGGTCTCGTGGAGTTTTGGTTAGGGTTTGGTCGGGTTTTTGGTCTTGGGTTTGGGGTGTGGTTTTGGGGTTTTGCGCTTTAATCCCTACTTTTGTCCCCCCCCCCCCCCCGAAGCTCCACACACAGAGGATTTTTTCCCTTTGGCCCCCATTTTCTCCGCATTTACGCCCGAGCGATGACTGCCTCTGTGCCCTCCAGGCATGGGCAATTTTTAGTCTGATGACAAACCCAGTAGAACAAAATGACGGCCCCACCTTTGTCACACTAGTTCAAAGAATTGGCCTTGAGTGTGCCACATTAGCAAGGTCTTACAATTGAATGCGTTAGTCCCAGTCACAAGTTGACTGGGACAAACGATTGCCCTGGGTGCGCCACCTCATCTCGGTAGAGCCCAGTGGTGGGGGGATGGGGTTTTGGGCTTGAGTTTGGGGTGGTGTTTTGAGAATTTTTTTGCGCATTAGTCCATGCTTTTCCTCTGTTTGTCCCCACAACACTCCTCACACATACACCCCTGCTTTTTTCGCTTTGGCCCCCGCTTCTCTCCGTATTTGCGCTCAGTCGACGACTGCCTCTATGCCCTCCGAGAACGGGTATTTTCTAGTCTACTATACAAATGGGGGCTGATGTGACGTTTGTCCTAATTTCAAGTTGACTGGGAGAAACAATTGGCCATGGGTGCTCCACCTTATCTCGGTGGGGCCCAATGGAGGATGGGTGAGGTTTTGGGCTTAATTATGAGTAAACCATATGTGTAGATAATAAAAGTTTGTTGCTGATTTTTTTAATATATGCTTTAGCTTGTTATATGCCACTGATTTTGCCAAAAATGGAAAAGGGCGTCAGCTAAATTACTTTTGTATAGCCCCCTGAAAAATTTGCCTTCAGGAAATAAATCAAATAAAATATTGAAGAGGTAGCTAGTGAGGATCGGAACAAAATTAGGGGTTGTGAAATTTTTTTTGCCCTTTTTCCTTTGAAGTAAAAAAAAGATTGCTATCCCACGGGCAACGGAACTGGCAAGCAATAAGAAATCATAGGCATATGGAAGAATCATAGACAAAAAACCAGAAATGAGCACATGTTCTAATCATCAAGAAAGCACTATTCATGCATTGCAATTGATACTTCATTCACTATTTCTTTTGACTTGGAGAATATTTCATTCAATTTCCATCCAGCAACCAACCATAGTAGGATTCATTTCTGATGTTTGACACATACCTCAAATAACTACAATGGATAATAAACAAACAATAATATACCAAATAGCACACTCTCAATCATAAGAAAGTCATAACTTATACCTAGTTTGAAGATATTACTTTCAACTTCGCAGTAGGATATGCAGTACTGGTACCTGACTGGAACGGGGTATTCACAGAGCTTCCCTACATTTTAGTCCTGAAAATTCACGGACCATTGTAAGGAGACCACCATGCCAAACCGAGCAACCACCGCTAGTGTAGGAATAAGCATTGCAAGAACAATTGTTCAAGCAAGCTAATTTGCAATCCAAAGCGCTCCTGGCTTGCAATTTATGATCATTCACAGGAAACCTCAAATTATACATGATATAAAACCAATCCTCCTCCACCTGAGTCGAGCTCTTCTTTTCACACTCCACCTTCACAGGTACGCTTATGAGTGCCGGAGAGCGCTCCGTCCGCCGTAATGGAGTTCGATGCAGCAGAGAGAGGATGAGCGAGGAGGAAGAGGGTGATAACCAAATGGAAAATCAAGACTGGGGGTTTTGGGGGAGCCATGAAAAGAGCACAGAGCAGAGAAGGATGAAAGAGAGAATGAGCAAGGAAAACTTCAATAGCAATAAATCCAGGGAGGGAAGTTTACATGGGTTGTCCTTCGTTGTACCAAATGACATAAAGTATGGGTACTATAAATATCCAGAGCAGACAACTTTCCTGCTCACTCAAACCATGCATTCTTAGCTTTGTTTTAGGAGTCCGTATAGTCCATCCAAATTCAACCGTCAAAATTAGATCGGTGACATTGTGTGTTGCCATCAAATGTTGTCTATTTGCAAATCAGAATTTCTAGACAAATGAAATTCTTAATTTGTGGACACACAAACGGAGTGCCAGTATAATTGGTTAAAATGTAGCTACACTTCCGAGATTGGTGTGTCTACATTGAAATTCTTGGTTTGTTGCCGTCAGAGAGTGGTGTCTCTCTTGAAATTCTTGAAGTGTAGTTACACTTCCGAGATTGTCCAGAACTCGACAAGTTTTTCTATAATTGGTTTCAGGTTATTATAATGTTGACCGTCTTTCTTCTTCTTTCTTTTAATTTTCCTTCATGTTAATGAATTTATTTTATCCTTGCCATCATCATTTACGTCCTGCATATGCCTTTCAATCAGCCACTTCCGCTCCATGTAATCTCTTTTGAGAGACCCTTCTTTATAGGAAGAGCAATTCTCCACATTCTCCACACGTGCGCTATTCTATATCGCCAACTTGCATTCTTGCCCTCATGATTTTATGCCATCAGGCATCGTGCCCTAACACAAACCTTCGTTGATCCTTTCCTGCTAACACCAACTAGACTTTGTGTAACGGACATATATATAAGGCATAGCCATGACCCATCACCTCTATGAGCTACAGTGCAGCAGAGGACAACATTAGTTAGTATGATGCAACTGTCAATTTAGGTGATAAAAATCTCTCTCAATCCTCACCACAACTTTAAAGCTTTGATGTGGTTGCATAAAATAGAAACTTAGACTCAGAGCAACCCATATTCACAATCCATCGGGAGCACAATTAAAAAAGCGGATTAAAAATACCAATATGCCAAATCCCATATTTCGGCCTACAAAAAGGGCACTCAATATGTGTGTGCTGATGTCTTAAGACTATAAAAATATTTCACCCAACCATCTTCACAAATTCGGTGGTGGCAGATAATTCAACATTCAACAGTATCTTCCTTTCTTCTTTAAATGAACCGCTTCTCAGTGATTGGAAACTAATTCCATTTTCATCTGACAACAACCGTAATATTAAATGTGCTAAGGACAGCCTTTTAATTGTACAGCTATATTACAAATGAGGGTGCTTGATGGGGCATTTGTCCCACATGACACCTTTGTCCTATGTGGCAAGGGGGAGGTATGCCACATAGGCATGGTGGGGCCCACTTGGGGGTGGGGGGGTTGGTTGTATTGGGTGATGTTGTGGAAATCCCAACCAAAAGTCTCCCTCATTCCCCATATTTGCAAGCTTGCCATTGATTTTTCATAAAACACAAATGCACACTCCCTCTTTCACATATTTACGAGTTTGACATCTGTATTTTTTCACTTTGACCCATGTGTTTTTGCACTTTAACACCCACTTTTCTCCCTTTACCCCACACTTCCATCTCTTTCAATTGCATGAGGGTCCAACATCCTGTGTGTAGGATTTTCCTTGGATCCATGTGCACTATGTGCACAGGTCATTCAAGTAAACCATTAAAGTAAAGATGTATCCTCACATTTCTGGGCCCTTGATAGAGTAAGAATTACACGTGAAACTCAATGCATGGTTCAAAGCATGGATTAAGGTTTCGGTTTCGGCCGTTTCGGATCGGTCTCGAAGGGGACCAGTCCGAAACCCCCTCCGATACCGACGAGCTTCAGCAAAAAAAAGAAGGAAAGCCAAAAAAAATAGAAGAAAAGGAAGATGAAGAAGAAGAAAGAGGGTTTCAGATCATTCAAAAATAAATTCAAAAAAACAACAAGAAGAAGAAAACACAGAAGAAGCCAAAGAAGAGACATATGTACCTGGTCGGCCGCCGTCGCTACCCTCCCACCGCCAGCTCGCCGCTCTCCCGCCGCCTTCGGAAGCATGGGTCGCCGTCACCCGTCGCCGCTTGAGAGCTCGCCCGCCTCCCGTCGCCGCTTGAGAGCTCGACCGCCTCCCGTCGCCGCCTCCCGCCTCCCACTCGTCGCCCTCCACTCACCGCTGAAACATTGGGGGGGAGAGAGAGCAAAGAAATAATTAGGGTAGGGCTCATGGCAGTAGATATTTTAGGTTGCAAACTTGTAAATAAGTGTTATGTGCACAAAGTAAAACGGTGGTGCGCAAAAAAACTCCACTTATTTTCTTTCTTACAAACTTGTAAATAAGCTGTATATGTGCAGAGCAAAATGGTGGTGCACACATCAACCCTCCACTTGCCTTTTTTTGTACTAGCAAACTTGTAAATAAGATGTATGTGCGCAGAGTAAAACGGTGGTGCACAAAGCAATTCTCCACCTCAAATATATGTTTCCAGTATTTAAAATATAAAAATATATATACAAAAATTTATAAATACATATTATTAATACAAATTTGACAAGTATTTGATAGTATATGATTAATACTTTAGTTTTTTAAGTATTTGATAGTATTTGATATGTTTTAAGTATTTAAAAGTTAAAACTACCGATACCGAAACTTACTTCCAAAACCACCGAAACGGGCGATACCGATACCTAAATTTTAGGAGGAGCGAAACCGAGACCTAAAACCTTGGTTCAAAGGTCCTCAAAACAGTGATGTGTAACTAGATCAACATACAATGAGAATTCAATTATCACGGATACTTCAAGTAGAAAACAAACTTACCAACAGTAATTTAATTATCACAAGAAGAGATATACCGAGAAAAGATCTGACCTTGCAAGTTGCAAGTGGGATTTTCCAGGATAATAATATTGCGAAGTCTGAGACATAATGCATCTGCACTCCATGCATATGCTAGAAGACAAAATGAAGACCAGAAAACTGAGGCTGCTAAATTAAGGCCATGTGCTTGCCTAAGCCAACAAGACCCGGACCCAGCCAACTGCTCTCCCTGTCACCCTGCTACCATAAATGCAGCCATTAATGCACTGTGTAACAAAAAAGATACAGAGACATCATTTATGTTTCATACCTTCTCTACTGTTACACTCAGTCTCAACTTCAGCTGGAGTAACATGTACCTGGAATGAGGAAGAATAATTGGAGGAGGAGCACCATATCAATCTCAATGACAGAGACATTATTTATGTTTCCTCGAACATGTCTCAAAGAATTGTTGGGGGGATGCAACATGATGGATTATACCAACAATACAATCATTTCGTTCAATGGTTCCAGTTTGGTTTAAGCCTTTTTTCCCTTTGAATGGAACAATCTATATATTACAACTTACATTACTGAGTCAACGAACTGATTGTATTTACAGAGCACAGGAAACTACATGGGCAAGGAGAAGATAATGTATGATATATGACAATAAACTAAGAGACGTCACATATTCACATACATTTTGGACCAAGAATTCAGAATAAATATTTTGGAAAGCATAGTGAGATAATTCTGAAATTTTGGGAGGAAAAGTGGTACTAATAAGCCAATTCTCGACTAACCTGGTTGGTTAGAGTAAAATGCAGTATATTCATACTAAATGAGTTGATCTCTTTGCGATATCATAAGGTTAAAAAAAATCAAACAATATAAAATTGCGAAAAATTGATTAAGCATATTGTACAATGTTAATAAAGTACTATGTGTTGCTCAATAAATTGTGTGTATGAACTCGAAGTTTCAGGGCAGATTCATTAGGTGCATATCGGAGAACTGTGCAGGTATCTAGCCACTATGGGGAGTCTAGACAACAATTTAAATCCTATAACATTTATGGGCCTTTGTGAAACACCAAAGCTGATGTGTAAGGCCATCAGAACTTTGTGCCTGAGTGAAACTGCCCGGATTTCTTCTTCTGAAGAATTGAAACTATTAAGATGAAAAATATCCAAATAAAAAAATAGTCGCATTATATTTAACAGTCTATCAAAATTCTTTCAATTTCAATAGTCAGATAATGGATGAGATGAACTCCACCATATACTTCGTACCATTATTGACCCCATTTTGATTCTTCTTTTGCACACGTGCTCACATGTGTCTCGGGGCTAACGGATGTGGCCTCAAACTTGAAACCCCAAAAGTTTAGTAGAAATAAACAGAAGTACAAGGAAGCAGACGTATACGGAAAGAATAAGGAAAAGATATGCTGCAATATTAGTGGCAATTACATGCCACATACAATGCATGAACCTTGTTCACATTGAATTGTTGCAATCAGAGGCATGATGATCAAATGACAATAGCCGTAGGTACTACTAACTATTTCACAAGAAATTGTTAAGAGAACCAAAGAAACATATCTAAGATGTGTGTATAGAGCATGGTGCATACTTTTGTGAAGACGAGATACAAATTACCTTACTAACATTGCATAAAACAGCCAAATATGATGCATGATTGATGGGGTTTGCGTGATAAAGTATATACTGTTAAGCACAATGGCTTGGCCAAGCCCATTGACAAATATTAACTGAAAACCCTTCAGAAAAGCCTAATAAAGCCTGTAAAGGCTTGGCCCACTTGGCTGTCAGTTATGCCCATCAAGAGGTCCATCGCAGGAATGCCCACTGGGTTCGCCCTAAAATTATCAAAAATACAATGATGTCATTGCTTATAAATGCCAATAACGGTTGAGAATCAAATCTCTATGGTGGAAACCATAGGTCATATATATATATTAGAATTAGCCGTTACAAAGGGATGAATACCAAGGGTCTCCACAATGATGATGGATACCAAGGCTCTTTAGTGCCCATTCATAACACTTCCCCTTATCCATCCATCTTTGTAAACTCAGTATATGAATACTACAGGATTCATAGTGCTTATGAGTATCACAAGGGGTGGATACTCCTGAATCCTGAGTTAGAGAGCATAACTCTCTTTAACTTCTCCTGTTCTGTGGATATCACTAGAGGTGGATACTTCTGGATCCAGAGCTAATGAGGTTGCCTCGTTAAAACCTTTGGTTATAGAAAACCCAATGGAAAAAACCATAGCAAAGGGGAAAAAAGTACAACACAACATTTAACTTCCCGCTGATCTGTACAAGCTTCAGGCTTGCAAATCTCCTGGCATCTATGCATCAATCTCATCTACAACATTCCAAGAAAAAATACAAGCATCACTCATCTATACACGTATCACCATATATGACAGCTATTGAATCCAAGGAAGCTCCTCTAAAAAGGTGTGCTATGTCTCATCGCATTTGATGTAGCCTTATCAAGAATGAGCTAGGAAAGTGGCATGGTCTGCAAACTAGATAGATAGCTCCATGTCTCTAGTCTGACCCAGTCGTCACCGTGTCTGTGAGGTACTTGAGGGCGTAGCTATGCATGTACTCGATTTGCTTCTTGGATGATGAGCTTTTCGGAATGGTAGGATGATGTTGCCTTATCGCTTTTTTTGCAGATTTCCAGGAGGTGGCTTGTCCTTCTTGGTGTTCATTGCGATGATTTAGCTTCTTGGATGATGAGCTTTTCGGAATGGTAGGATGATGTTGCATTATCGCTTTTTTTGCAGATTTCCAGGAGGTGGCTTGTCCTTCTTGGTGTTCATTGCGATGATTTATTAACTGCATCTGCAAATAAATTTAACATTGAGGATGATCCTTTATAATATTGACCCTTGGAGGTAGCGCAGAACATGTGTAGCTCCGATCTAATGGCGTGCTAACATATTTACTACCAACACTATATAGAGAAGCGTGCAATTGGCCAGAAAAAGAAGTGTACCAAAGACAGTAGGGTACTTCATGACCTAGGATATCATTCACCTCTTCCAGCGAATGGAAATGGTCATTAATTGCATCCATACAACCAGTAGGTGTATTTGGTGGGATGCATTGTCCATATTTCTTCATCAACTTCGGGTGCATGAAGTTAACTATAAAATGATTTTCATCTTCTAGATGACATTTTCATCTTCTAGGATGATGTTTTCATCTACAGGATGATAGTTTCATCTACTAGATTATATTATATCTGCTGGATGTATTTTCATCTTCTAGATTAGATTCATCTTCTGGATGAGAGTTTCATCTTCTGGATGATATGTTCATCTTTTAGATGAGTGTGTCATCTTCTGGAAGATGTGATCGATTATATTATATCTGCTGGATGTATTTTCATCTTCTAGATTAGATTAATCTTCTGGATGAGAGTGTCATCTTCTAGATGATGTGTTCATCTTCTAGATGAGTGTGTCATCTTCTGGAAGATGTGATCATTTTCTGTATGAGAGTTTCATCTTCTGGATGATATGTTCATCTTTTGGATGATATGTTCATCTTCAGGAGATAAGTCTGTAAGCTAAGAGTTTTGCCTAAGTCTTTCATATCATATTTGATAATTAGGCTTAAACAGATAGTTCGGATTTCTCTTTAGGAGATCCGATGAGATTTGACTCATTTGAAGATATAATCTCAAATCAGTTTATTTGCTCTTTTAAAGATGCAAAGACAACCTTTAGTAGGAGTCCTTATTTTGATAAGGAACTTTCTTGGTTGTATTTTATATATTTCATAGAATAGACGTCTCAAAATCTATTCAGACAAGTAAAGAAATTAGGAATATATCCATAAGGTTATGTTGTCACAACATCTATAGCAACAAAAACCAAATTTTTCTTTCCCCATCGCATGAATTTCGCAAACATAACCAGGGAGCCAGATGCATCAGTTTGATTTCGTAAGTGAGTCAAGCTCATCTTACTTAATTCTTGGTTTCAGCGGAATGAACCTCTAAGGTATAGCATGTCACTTTTAGCATACGATTTTATTTATTTTATTTGTATTTATACAATACTCAGTATGCACACATGCTAGATATCTTTTAATATCAGGAGTTCAGGTCCAAACACTTCACATTTCAAAAGTAAGTCCAGCTCAACTTATTATTGTCTTGTTCCACATTATTGGCCAATCTCTATATTTTCTTCAGGAAACGGAGTGTGAAAGGATATTTATAATTATCATTTAAACGGCAAGATGAAATGTGAGTAATTGTCGACATGTGTGTTTTTATCAAAACACCTCCCCATGTACGTACATTATTCAATAATATGTCAATTTATTTCAGATCGTCTCTTCTAGAGGTTCTGGAAAGGGAGAGGATATAGAGATGAGCTCACTTTCCTGTGGTGGTATTGTTTACAGGTCTCCATGAGTTTTTCTCTCTTTGGAGCCTCGCGGTATGTACTCTCATTCACTTAGGACATCCATTTCTGCTACGGGTGGATTGCATCCATTATTTTTGATATGTCAATACTAACTGAAGTTTTAGCAGCATGGATGTGTGAGTTTGACAATATTCATATTATCAATAAATTTGTCCGAAAACTATTTAACAGTTTCATAAGTGTGGATCGTCATGATCTCATCACAATTTAGATATTTGAAATGGTCAACTGAGCTTTAAGCTCAGGGACGATGGTAATATTCATGTTGCACCTAATACTGGAAAATTAAAGAGTTCTGAATGTGAAGGATCTTCAAGATCTAATCTTCACAATCGATTCTTTATATGATGACCCATCAAGGCACAATCTATGAGATGTGCTATAAATGCTTCCTCCGTTTGGAGTGCTCGGAATCTATTTATCTGGGGTAATTACTTCCGATAAATAGTTCTAAGACAACATTCTGATGGTTTATAGAGGTGTTGTGGGGATGTGGATACATCATGGCACAATCTTTAAGATATGCTCTAAACGCTTCCCCCTGTTATGGGTTCTCGAAAACTGTTTATATAAGGTGATCAGGCCAAGATAAATAGGTTCTAAAGAAGCGTTTTGATCATCTGCAGTGATAATTGCATGTCCCCGTGCAGTCACCAGCAACTGGATTTTTAACGGATGAGTAATCCGTATAAATTATTTTAATGATTAATTCATATAACCTATTTTGGGTGGGAACACAGACGTCAGGATGTTCAACTTTATTCCAGTTGCAAATTATGGTTGATTTCCCAGTATTATCCAATGTTCCCGCCATTTAATATTGTCATATATGCTTTGAAAAGGCTAGACTGCGGTTGGATAATAGGTTTAATTATGACCATTTTTAGAGGATAAATGGATCTGTACACTAAGGTACATCATCAGCCCTATGTAGGGAGTGGATAAGTCCACTTTTATCCTTCAAATACTCTCAAGAGACCTAGATGTCTTATTAATTTAACGATGATAGTAAATATATCATCCTAAATTCTATTAGAGGAAGTTTTGACAGTCAATGTCCACTCATAGTGGAGATGAGCTCGTAATCAATTTTCCCGTTAAATGGGACAATGATAACGCACCTTTTTGAAGAAACTATGTGTTCTTCGGAATTAAAGGATGGGTTAATGATGTCTTGCATCATCAATCTATGGTGACATATTATATCATTCCAAATTTAAAACTTGGTCGATTCTTGACACTTCAGGTGTTCCATTTACCTCCTCTTTTCGAATTTATGTAGGACTTCTTAAAATCAATTTAAACACTCTAGGAAGGTCTTCAAGGTCATTATATTTTTGAGTCATTCATTAGGGATTTCATTTTGACGAATATCCATGAAAACTTGGTAAGTTTCTTTTTTAGAGAGTATTGGGCATCCTCATGTAAGGTATTCAGGTTTGCAAAGCCTGAATCTCTAGTGAGACATCCCAAAAAAGTTTTATATTGCACTATTATTAGGGTTAAATGCTTTTGAAAGCATGCGTCTACAACTATGTTGAAAACATACTCACTATGAATTATGTTATGACAACAGATTAAATTTGTTTTCAAAAGTTTATGTTTTCTCTGGTAATAGATAAGTATACAATAGCTAGCTAGATCGACTTTCGTTTGTAGACTAGCTTAATATATATTATCTACGGCATAAATTAATGACCTTTCATTTTGCAATAGCAATATGGGTCTTTTCCAGAACTTCTGGGTCTAGAATAGGTTTGTCATTTCTTATTCCATATCGAGGTATATCATATCTTCGCTTTCTCTTTATATATCAGGACGTCGTTGGTCTTAGACTTCCCCTGTTTTTACTCTTCCATATTGTTATTCCATATTGTTATTTATAATGAAGAATGAATATTAGTTAGTCTAAGGAGACATACAATGGAAAGAGCTTGTTTCTATACTTCCACTTGTCATATTTATGTGGGACTACTGAAAGTCCATTTGAATGCCATGTATGGTCTGCAAGCCATTATTTTCTTGAGTCATTCAGTTTTTATATGGATAGAGAAACATGCTTAAGGGAATAAATATGTGGGTGCGAATTTCATAAATATATCTCTCAATTATTTATTAAGCCACGACTTCAGGAGTGGGCTTATACCTAAGGCTAGATTCAAAAATCTTTCCTTGTAAAGAGAGCTTGCTCTAAAAGAGTTAAGCGGTGTTATGGCATACTCTTGGTGTCTATATCGGTCTATATAGACCATAGGTCTGTGAGATCTATTTACCGCGTAGTGTGCATCATTAAGAAGATGGCATAAATAGTTTTCGCATAATCCCTCATATTGTGTTTGGTCAGAAAGGTATTGAAATTTGATTTTGAACTTCAAGTTCAATTATCATATATATATATATATATATATATGATTTTTAAAATTTTTGAAAATTATAATTAATCGTGTGCCATAATACATAATTTATATATGTAAGTATAAATGCATAAATTATTAAATATGTCATGCAAATATATTGAGTATTTAATTAGGCAATTCATTTGAAGTATACAACACAATTATATAAATGAAAATGACCTAAGTAATGACATGCAAACAGGGTATTAAATCAATTGTGCATTAATGTATTGTTATTAAGACGTCTTCATTTATATAACCTGTCCCCAAGAATTTCGTGGGACTTTAACCAAAAAAAGAAATTTTGGTGGGGTATGTGGTAGAAGCGGAGGTGCACCGGGTCAAACGGGTCATGATCACGAAAAAATTTTAAAACTGAACATGCCCGAAAACATATTTTATCGATATCCCCAAGCAACATGTGCCCCCAAAAGCATTTATTTCTTGTCAATCCCCTCCCAGTATGTTCCCTGATTTTTTTCTAGATTTTTCCAGAATTTTTTGGGAATTGTTCGGTAATTTTCTGAATTTATTATATATAATAATATATTAAATAGATAAATTTATATAAATTTATTAATTTTTTCAGAAAATTTTTAAAATAAAATAATTTAGGCCCGCTGGCTTCATGCCCGTTAGGCTTTTCCCTTCAAATCTGAACATGACCGTTAGGCTGCTGGCCATTAGGCTTCAAGCCCGTTAGGCTGCTGGCCAAATCACCATTCCTCAAGTATCTTGTATGTAATTAACCTGTTGATTCGGGGTAAATATTGCATATTTAATCCCTCATTTAGTGTTATGTTGTGCTTAGATGATGCGTATTTGGCCTCTAATATACGTGTATTAAGAATATCAATTATTATTAGAAGAGTCTTGCATTCCATGCTCAGAACAATATTTTATTGAGTATTTCGGCATTCTCATATTTTTCGATCTCACGATTCCAACGGCTATTTATTCATATTTTCCTGAGATCTGTACTAATTTTTGAATTCAGAATACCATTTAAAATGGAGAAATACGCCGTAAATACGACCGAAATACGGAAATACGTGTCGGCATATGCGTCCTGCTCAAATGGCAAGACACGTGACGTTATTTGGACCCTCCCCCGCCTCATCCGATCGCTTAGCGGCAAAGGCGACGCGGCGCTGTATAAGTTGTTGGATGTTGATCCAACAGACGGGATCGAATGCGGAGCACGGGCGACGGCGGGAGTTGTGAGCCACGTGGCGCCATCTCAACGGTCATCCACTCGAATCGAACGGATAGAATCTCTCTAAGGCGGGCTCGGAATGAAAGCAGAGAAGGCGGATTCTTAAACCCGCTTGGGGCCACGCGGCGGCTCAGGAGCAGATCACGCCTGGACAACGGCCAGAAAGAGCGGCGGCATGCGGAGTGGATCTGAGTGTAAACGGATGTGGTTTTGGACACACTAAGCTCTATAAACCCACAATCCAACTAAATAAGCATATTTTAGGGTTTTGGGGTATTCTTTGCGTATTCTGAGCTCTAGAGAGCGTATTTGGCCGTGAGTTTTGGAGGCCTTGGAGACAGAGGCTAGGAGCAACTTCTGAAGGAGATTTGGGGGTAATTGGAGAGTTTTGGTGATAGAATTCTTAACGTTACTCTTGTATTTTGGTGATAAAACACGTATTTTGATTATTTAAACATGTATTTGTCTTTGATTATGAGTTCTTTTCTCTCTATGTGTGGTTAGTACCCTCCTGTGTTGGTTGTGATATAGTTAGGGCTATGTATACTCTGGTTTTGATGTCGTTACACCCTATTTTGCATGTAAAATCGCGTAATTTATTAGTTTCTACACGTATTATTCAAGTATATTCGTTGTTGGTGTACTTGGCTCGAATATGATCTTTGTGGCTCATTCGTGGCGTGATCCTTGCAAACATCGTCGTGACCCTTGCAGGCACATGAGCCTATATTCTATATGAAACTAATAATCTATTCGATACTTTTGGCATTATTTCATGTTTGTTATCGTTAAATCTTCCGACGTTCTCATACCCTAGCTGGATGAAACGTTGCGTTATTTAAGTTAAGCAATTGATTCTGATGTTTTAAATCTTTGTTCACACACATACCGTGAGGATTCCGAGACGATGACGTACCGCGGGGATACGTCTATGTGTGCATGCCCGGAGGGACCCAAGAGGGCGATGATCCGTGATGCTCATCTATGAATCTTGATTGCGAACATTACAAACCAATTGATTAACCAAGACATCAATAACCATTGATTGCAACCCCTAACGAAATCACGACCAACACATCCTCTCCCCATTAGTACCACACTATCTACTTTCCCGTAGTATCGTAGGATTTCTTTTTATTTCTTAAAACCTTTACACAACTATTTTCGCCTTCGAAAGGTGGTCATTTCTTATCGTTTCGTACTATTTATAAACTGAAATTTGTAGTTTTACAGGTCAGTTGTCCCGTGGATACGATACCTGAACTCACCAGTATTATTACTTGTTCGACCTCCTACACTTGAGAGCAACGCTCACATCTTTTGAGATGAGTCAAGTTTTTGGCGTCGTTACCAAGGATATCAATACTTGTGATCTACGATTTCAATTTGTATGGAGGAATATTCGATGAGATCCTTCCATTTTATAGCTTAGGACTCTTATTAGTTTTTTTGTTTTGTTTTGTTTTATTTTCTCTTTTAAAAATTTTTAAGAAATGGAATATATGGAATTTTATTGCACAAATAATTGATGTGATGCAGAGTATATTGAGCATAAGCACAGAATGGAGAAAACCAAGACCGTTAACTTCAATCAGAGAGACTGTGAAACTTTCTATCAAGCATGGAGAAGGTTCACCGAACTAGTATTGGCATATCCGCAGCATGGATACACAAAGAAAGAGCTTATGGGGTCCTTATTTGGACTACAACCACATCTGTAGGAATTTTTGGGAGTCATGACGCTGATAGAGGCGTTGAAATACATGGAGTCCTTATAAGAGAATGATCAGTCCATTAATGAGCTTCAGAGCGTGATTCAACAGAGCCTTCATGCCTTTATCAAGGAGAGCAAAGCATGGACATACCATTGAAACCCTTGAAAGAGGAAGTTCAATTGCTTATTCAGACATAGGAGTCTAAATCCCAGCAATTCCCTGAAAATTTCCTTGCTCGGAGTCAGCAAATTCAACGATCCATTGAGAATCTTACTCTGATTGCCACTTGCTTAGAAGAAAGTAATTCTTTTGAAATTCAACCTCAAGAATCTAATATGAGTTCATCTTCCATTGCAGGTATATCGAGCGAGCCATGTCACGATGAAAGCACAAATCAGAATATTAACATGGCTGGAAGGGTGTGCAAAGGAGAAGACGAGCTAGCAATTTTGGATGAACAGGAGGATGAGACAACTAGGGACTTGAGCTTAGAGATCATCAATAAGAAGTCTGAACCACTCTCCCCCCCCCCCAGTTTTTTCCAAAAATCCTTCATTCCTCTTCCCCATGGCTGAGCGTCATACCGAGAGTATTGCAATTCTTTCAGGGAGTAGTCATCAACATGATTTATTTTTATCACTTTGATGACTATATTTGGAACATGTTCATTGAGGAAAAATTTAGACTAAATTGGACTGACATAACTCATCTCTTGCAGGACATACTAATCACTTTATAGAGATGCTTGGAGTAATGTTACTGGGGTCTAATTTAGCTAGTGGAGGAAGAAGAATCACCGGAGTGCAAAGAACTGATGGAACAACTTCATCCACCATTAAAAATCCTTGATCCTCCATTTGATCATGGTGTGTTCTTTCCATTAGCATATATTTTTATATGCTCTATAGAATAGTATTATATGCTTCTGAATAAACCCATACCCTTTTCGACATTGAGGACAATGTCCATTTTTAGTTGTAGGGAGTGTATGAGACCTTAGGAATTATTTTAATAAAAGAGAGAAGAATAAATCACCATTACTCATCATCTTATACTCCAAATAACACAGTATCAGATGATTATGCATTGATCAGATTCTATGTTTATGGCTTGAATTAATTATTGTTTCTTCATGGAATTAACCATTAGTATGTCGTTTATGGAAAAAAAATCAATTGCCACGATTAATATCTCGAAATAGTTTGAATTTATTTCATGCATGATGTGATGCATACGCTTAAGTATACACGATTTATTAGAATAGTCTTCAAGTTAAAGAGTGATTTGGCCTTTGTTACTAAAGTGTATGTCCGATGAATGTGTTTGAATTGCTTCCACACAAAAAGAGAAAATAAAACTTAGATGATTCGAGGATTAGGTTCGAGGGGCTTTTCTAAGCCCGAAGGTCGTCTGACCTAAAAGTCATTAACTGAAAGCTCGTTACATAGATCATTCTAAGTCAAAAACAGATATAATAAAAACTTAGATGGTTCGAGTTATTAAGTTCGAGTGGTTCTTTTAAGCCTAATGCCCGAAGGTCGTCTGGCCTAAGAGTCATTAACTGAAAGATCGTTATATGGATCATTCTATGCTATTAAAACAGAAAAGGAAAAAAAGAAAGAAAGATATGGTGAATAAAGGAAGCAAACTTAATACTCATGATTCAAACGATTTTTATGTGATGCCAATTCCTTGGATATAAGAAAACTAGGATATAACGTCGAGTTATACTTTCGCTTGCGCAAAACGATGCATATATGTTATTTATTCAAATTAAACTAGAGAAAGTATCATGTGACTGATCTTCTTCATGGATTGTGTATATTGATAGTCAAAATCATGTTGGAAAGCGTATTATTGAGCCACGACATAGATGATCGATAGGATTTAATATTTTCACTAAACATCCGATTTAATCGCTCTTTTTGCTAGGGACTAGCAAATCGCTAGTTGGGGGGTGTGATTCAAGGCAAATATTGCATATTTAATCCCTCATTTAGTGTTATTTTGTGCTTAGATGATGCGTATTTGGCCTCTAATATATGCGTATTAAGAATATCAATTATTATTAGAATATTCTCTCATTCTATGCTCAAAACCGTACTTTATTGAATATTTCGTCATTCTCATATTTTTTATGTGTAGATCTCGATCTCACGATTCCAACGGCTATTTATTTATATTTTTCCGATATCTGAGCTAATTTCTACAAACTTTTGAATGCAAAATACCCTTCAAAATGGAGAAAGACATCGTAAATACGACCGAAATACAGAAATACGCGCCGGCGTATGCGTCCCGCTCAAATGGCAGGACACGTGGCGTGATCTGGACCCTCCCTCGCTTTATCTGACCGCTCAGCGGCAAAGGCGACGCAGCGCTGTATAGATCGTTGGATGTTCATCCAACAAACGGGCTCGAATCAAAGACGAATGCGGAGCGCGGGCGAAGGCGAATGTTGTGAGCCTCGTGGCGCCATCTCAACGGCCCTCCACTCGAATCGAACGGACAGAATCTCTCTAAGGCGGGCTCGGAGTGAGCGAAGCGGGCAGATTCTTAGACCCGCTTGGGGCCACGCGGCGGCTCAAGAGCAGATCACGCCTGGATCAACGGCCAGAAAGAGCGGCGGCATGCGGAGCATATCTGAGTGTAAACGGATGCGGGTTTTGGACCCGCTAAGCTCTCTAAACCCGCAATCTAACTATATAATCATATTTTAGGGGTTTCGGAGGTATTCTTTGCGTATTCTGGCCTCTAGAGAGCAAATTTGGCCGTGAGTTTTGGAGGCCCTGAAGACAGAGGCTAGGAGCAACTTCTGAAGGAGATTTGGGGCTAATTGGAGAGTTTTGGTGATTGAATTCTTAACTTTACTGTTGTATTTTGCGGATAAAACACGTATTTTCAATATTTGAACATGTATTTGTTTATGAATATGAGTTCTTTTCTCTCCATACATGGCTAGTACCCTCATGTGTTGCTTATGATGTAGTTAGGACTCTGTATTCTCTGGTTTTGATGTCGTTACACCCTATTTTGCATGTAAAATCATGTATTTTATTAGTTTCGACACGTATTATTCAATTATATTCGTTGTTGGTGTACTTGGATCGAATCTGATCTTTGCAGTGTTATTCGTGGCGTGATCCTTGTAGACATCGACGTGACCCTTGCGGGCACATGAGCCTATATTCTTTATGAAACTAATAATCTATTCGATAGTTTTGGCATTATTTCATGTTCGTTATCGTTAAATCTTCCGACGTTCTCATACCCTTGAGGGGTGAAACGTTGCGTTATTTAGGTTAAGCAATTGATTCTGATGTTTTAGATCTTGATTCACACACATAACGTAAGGATTCCGAGATGATGACGTACCACGGGGATACGTCTGTGTGTGCATACCCGGATGGACCCGAGAGGGCGATGATCCGCGAGGCTCATCTATGAATCTTGATTGCGAACATTACAAACCAATTGATTAACCTAGACATCAATAACCATTGATTGCAACCCCTAACGAAATCATCACCAACACATCATCTCCACATTGGTACCCCACTATCAACTTCCCCGAAGTATCGTAGGATTTCTTTTTATTTCTTAAAACCTTTACACAACTATTTTCGCCTCTGAAAGGTGGTCATTTCTTATCGTTTCATATTCTTTATAAACTAAAATTCGTGGTTTGGCAGGTCAGTTGTCCCGTGGATACGAATACCTAGACTCGCAAGGATTATTACTTGTTCGATCTCCTACACTTGGGAGTAGCGCTCACATCTTTTGAGACACGTCACCTGTCATAAATTGAAGCCCCCGATTGTCTGTTTCTCAGATCAGAACTAGGCTTGGCAGTATAATGGCATGCATTAGTCCTTGCAGTATCCACTAGCGGATCCAATTAACATTTACAGGATCTAGTGCTCAAAGTGGCAATGGTGATTTGGCTATAGATTTCAATGCTTGATGGTCATTTCTAGAAATGGCAGGGCAAGCTTGAATGCGGCTTCCATGAAATAACTTCATTAATCTTATTGTTTGTTGTAGTGAGAAATTTGATCTTCAAATTGTTGTAGTAATTGAATTAGCATCTGACTTTCCATCTATCTTTATCAATTACACAAGGACGACATTGGGTTAGACTGAAAGGTCTAGGTCTCTAGATCTTAAAATTATGTTTTAGATCTAGGAAATTTAATATATGGCATAAAAATGTTTTGATCTAAATAAATTAGATCTAGGACATCATGATCATGAAAAAAAATTTGATCAAATCTAAAAAGACCTCTAGATCCGTGCGTGTCATACGAAGCATTTGCATCGTCGTCTTACGAAAACTTTTCCGCCACGATTCGCCAGATCTTCTGCGTGCTTCCGCACATCGTCTCCCTCTTGAGCCGTCGCGGAAAAAATCTTCAGAGCATCGTCGTGCTGATAACATGTAGGGAATCGAATCTTTATGGTGGAAACCATAGGTTATATGTATTAGAATTAGCCATTACAAAGAGATAAATAGGTCTCCACAATGATGGTGGATACCAAGGGTCATTAGAGCCTTTTCATAACAATAACTGAATTTATTAATCCATAATTAAGAGCATTAGCTTGCTTTGCTTGATATGCCCTCCAAACAACGTCAGCTTGACTAAATCATTGGAGAGGATGACCAATGGCCCCGGCTCTGGTCTTCTGACGTGCCCGTCTATCTTGCAGGTCGGCAAACCGCAAAGTTGTACCCCTCAAAACCCAGCTCACCCTTTGCAGAAGAAGCCTACAAGTTAGGGAGAGATTTTTTAAAAAGTTTCTTACCTTCTTCTGAGGACATCCAGTACTGCCATAATGTCTAAACCATTCATTAATTTAAATGATTGACACATTTCTTCAATCATCATGCAACCAACTTTAATGAGGTGATGTGGGACTCATGACAGTGACCACAATGAAAATTGGGAAATTTCCCTATAATACAAGGATGAACTCCAATTAAAATAACGACCTACATGCCTACACATCAAGCCAAGATTATAATCGGTCCCGCAATGTTGCTTCCTGTGAGTCCAGTCGAGTCCTGTCGTGGGAGATGGCACAAATTTAGAGTTTGGGTAGATATGTGGCAAACTAAGCATGTTTTCGGGTGTTTTCTCATCATCGAAGTCGTTAAACGACGATATGGTTGCAGTAACTTACGTGGGATGACGCTGGCAGCTGACTGGGCATCGGACAAGCCTATCCTAGGTGAATAGACCACGGACCAAGCTGGTGGAGCCAAGTCCCAGCTGTCTCCAGGCTATCTTCAGCGTCCTCAATACGAGAAGCTCATTAGGGAGGGTCACATCTAGGGTCCGACCTAATCCCCTCGGTGCTTAAATCAGATAGTGACTCAATAAGGCTCGTGGTAACTATTGTCGATCTGTTAGGAGACCAACAGATAGTTATCGCACCGAGTTATGGAGGAAATGTAGAGTTCATGTGAAACAGATACCGTTGTAGGAGTTTGTCAGAGAATGTCGGGGAGAATCTCTAGAATCATCCCAGATTGTGTGGAGTCCTCTCTCATTACATGAGAGAATATTTATAGGCAATGGCTTTTGAGGGACTTTAGAGGATAACATTCAAGCTTTTATGGCGCTTTATTCCTTTTGGCCTAAGCTGAGGATAACATTCAAGCTTTTGTGGCGCTTTATTCATGTTGGCCTAAGCTGTCAGCATTGATGACGAGCTTAACCGTCTGTCATGGAATGCTTTCATTCTGAGCTGGCACTTTAAATGGTGGAGTCCAATGTTCAGTCGAGCTGTCGATTTAAATGCGGAGACAGACGGCATCACGTGGGGCCTCTGGGTCATTGGGTCAAAACTGTGGGCTTAATCGCTCAAATAAATAATTGATCAGTCATTGGTCCAACCTAGTGATGTATCAATGGCACATATCTCTTGAGCTCAACTGACGTGATGGTTGAGGTTGGGTGATGTGGCACGTATTGATTGAGCGTGCACTGCAATCGAGATGATCCATTTAATATTGGCTGCCAAAACTCCATGCCCTAGAATTTGCGCGTAAAAGAGCATGGAACTCGGAGCGCAGGTGCTCTCAACAAGCGTCGTAGATCAGACGGTTGAGCTTGCCTCAGGGAAAGTGGTGTCTTGTATAAATAGAGAGCGAGGGCTGAAGAAAACCCTTCCTTTGCTTTCTGAAGAATTTGTGCTTACTCCCATCCTTGCTTTCTCCTTCTCCGTTTGAATTCGCCGTCGTCGAAATAAGGCAGTCTTCTCCTCTGTTCATATGCCCTTCTTCTTCCTCGAATTTCAACATAGCTAAATTATGGGCCGAGTTGGAACGGGTGAGATGGCAGAGCCCACCACCGCTAGTATGGATAAGCTTTCATGACTGGAGGATCGTACACGGGCCGATGAAGTGCCTAAGGTCACCCAGACCTCGGAGCCCAAGCACGCCCTTGATAAAGGGAAGGGCTTGGCTCTCGAGGCCCCTAGCTCAAAAACTCCGATCTTGTGAGCATGGGAATAGCAATTCATAGTGCCTGCAGAGATAAGAAACCTGATCGTCGAGGTGCCTTCTTTCTGGATCCCAAGTATCCAAGCTGAATACCTTCGTTCTCCATACGGGTTAGGGTCCCTCGCCATGACGAGAAGATCTGTTTCCCCCGAAAAGTGCGAGGTCGGAGTGTATACAAAGACATTCCTGCTTGGACTCTGCTTTCCCATTCCCCCTTCATTCTCCTTGTTCTCAATTTTCTTAAGATTCCTCTTTGCCAATTTACCCCGAATTCAATTGGAGCTTTGGTCAGCTTCATTGTGCTTTGCCTATTGAAAGAGGAGGAGCCGACCTTAACACTTTTTTGTACTTCTTCTAGGTGAAGCTCTTTTTCGCACCGCTAGTTGGAAGAGACAACTCATATTGGAGCTCCCGAGCTCTATTCATGAGTGGAAGGAAAATTGTCTTTGTGATATTCCCTAATGAGGCGACCTTTCATACCCATTAGGGTCGTCTTGGCTCCTCGGCTCTGGAAGAAATGGTCCATTCCAAGGTAGAGAGCGGAGTGGCCAAGTGCTTATTTGGGCTGACGGCCCGCGAGAGGTCTATTTCAACTCTGCTAACAGATAACAAACGAGGTGTTGAAAAGCATCGTATGGTCAAAATGTAAGACCGACCTTTAGATCTTGCTTTCATGTTTGCTCACCATAATCTTCTTTCTTTTTACAGATATGGCTGGACAGAAGTTCACGCTCGACCCTAAGATGGAGGCTCTTCTTCGCGTTGGTCTAGGGAAGTCCGGGGATAGCTCATCTGCCCATCCATCGGCCCCTCTAGCAAAGGAAGCATAGAGCTCGGCTAAGGCTGCTGGCTACTGGGAGCTCGGCTAAGGCTGCTGGCTACTGGGAGCTCACCACTCAGCAGGCGGCTATGAACTTGAAGAAGAGGAGGGACCTTACTTCAGACGAACCTGATAAGGCCAAGAAGAAGAAGAAGAAGAAGAAGAAGGGGATCGTCCCCCCAACCTCAGCCTTCAAGAACACAGCCCTTGCTAGATTAGTGACTTTGGAGATGACGATGACGATCCCTGCCCCAGGAGGCAACAAAGATATGTGGCTGTAAATAGGCCTCCTTCCTTCAAGACCGTCTGTGAATCTTTTTGATTTCGACCAGGCTTTGGCGATGTATAGGTCGACTCAAGCAGACCTGCAAATCGGATGATAAGCTTCACAAGCCTACCTATCTGGTGGGAGTCGAGAAGTCGATTTCTTGGATTGTGGCACCGCAGCCCGGCTCACCGAGAACTCCTTCCTTTCGCGTAACTGCTCCGTTCTGTAAAAGGTCGACTCGGAGTGACTGGCAAGTACCAAGTTGTGGTTCAGTCAGCATGTCAGCACTCGTCCTTTCGTTTTCTTTACTCGATTTTGCCAAGTGTTAGGTTTGACCTTTTCCTTTCTTCTTATGCAGATGTCCTCGGTGGCCGCTGAGCAATGTCACCGATCAGTGGTAACGGCTAACGTCGAGGCGAACCTTACTCTAAAGCACTGGAAATTCATTGCTACAGAGAATGGAAGAAAGAGAGCCAATCTCCGACCTAAGATTTCCGAGCTAAAGGTGATCGACCTGGATAAGTTTGCTAAAGAGTCTGTGGAGAAGTTTAAAATGGACGTATTCACCCCACAAATTGCCAAAATGTTCGGCACCGGCTTCTTTTCATGCCAGGAGATCACCTAGAGATTTTCCAACTCAGAGGTCGTCTTCAAACAACACGAGATGGTCCATGGGGGGCAGTGCTTCAAGACAAGGCGTCGTCGCACCCGTTGTTGCTGAGGAGTCCGTAGCCGATGCATCTGAGGCTGTCGAAGTAACACCTCCTGAAGCCCCACAACTCACGAAGCCCCGGCCTCAGGATTATCACTTGTATCTTTTTTCGATTTTCTTTTGTACGGGCTCTGCCCACTTCATATGTATGGGCTGTGCCCCCTCTTCATTTAATAAAATTTCTTTCATCAAAAAGAATAAGTCTTAACTCATCTTAAAAGGCATCAAAACTTTGGTGGAAGATTCGTGAATACTCTAGGAAGCTCTAAAATTAGCTTGCCTCAGGTCGTAGAGTACCTCCGAGCTCAATAGAATCTCCACATTAAGTAGAAGACATGAAGCGACCCCAAGGCTTGAAAGATTCTTGAAAAAATTCTCAAGACTCATGGCATAGAGGATTGATCGAGCTCGGGTCCGCTACCATCCACGCCCCTCAACATCTCGGGCTTACGTACTATGAAAGTGGTAAACGCGAGGTGTGGAAGAGTGTGCCCACTGTCCATCGCCAAGCCATACATAGAGAAAAATTGGGTGCCCATATGGTCAAAGCAATTCGGCAAGGAGAGCATAGACGAACTGGATATTAATGGCTCGCTTCAACCGAGCATAGTGACTTGGCATAATAGAGAAGAAGTGACCTCGGTTGCTGAGGTTCAAGGTCTGTTGAGAATAATCCTCAATCGTATAACTAGATCATCCGCGATGGCAATTGCCCTCGATCGTATAGCTGAAAAGCCCGTGAGGTCATGAGATGGTACCCACGATCATATAACCAGATCGACCAGCAAGGGCATGGCCCCTGATCATATAACCAGATCTATACGCAAGGCCTTTTGATAGTTATCCCCGATCGTATAGCTAGGTTGGCCTGCGAGAGAGTGGCCCTGACCAGCCCGCGAGGTCTTCCGATATCTCTGATCCTATAACGGGGTCGGTCTGCGAGGGAGTGGCCCATGATCGTATAGCCGACCAGCCTGCGAGGTCTTCTGACATCCCCGATCATATAGCTAGATCAGCCATAAAGGAGTGGGGCCCGATCGTATAGCCGATCAGCCCATGAGGTCTTCTGATATCCCCGATCGTATAACTAGGTCGGTACGTAAGAAAGTGACCCCCGAGCGTATAGCCAGCCAACCTGCGAGGTCTTTCGATATCCGCGATCGTATAGTTGTTGCACCCCGCGAGGACGTCCCCCAGAGCGAATAGCCGACCAGCCCACGAGGTCTTGAGAGTAATTCCTGATTGTATAGTTGGATCTGCCCGTGAAGGCGTGGCCTCCGATCATATAGTCGACGAGCCCGCAAGGTCTTCTTAAAGTGATTGACGGTGATCTGCACACATGTGCACTTTAGGGAGTAAAATGTGAGAAGTCGTTTATGGTCCCGTTAAGGTTCCTTTGTAGTTAGCAGCTCGACAGAATATTTATTTTCTTTGAAACAAAAACAAAGAAACCAGAAATAAAAAATAGCACTAGGGCTTGCTCGGTTTACTTGCTTTTTGTTACAATACCTCCGCGGATGCTCTTCTTTCAGAGGATGGACGAGCTATCACAAAGTCTGTCATGTTCAGAAAGTCCACTAGATAGGTCTGCTCGGCTACTCGCGATTTGGTGGAAGAGAGGTATCACGACCTCGGGTGAGCCAGGTTGCCCTTCACTCTTCCGACCCCCTGGGGAGTCCGAAACTTGATCGTCTGCTGGAAAGGAGAAACCACAGCCTCGATCGAGTTGAAAAGTGATCAACTTATTATCCTATTTTTAGGCCAAACTAACTTTCGCCACTATGACCTTCGTCATGCTGGTGACTATATGTGGGTGCTCTTTGAGAGCGACTGTTAAAGTGATTATAACCATTATTGGGGTAGCGTGCCCCCATGAAGTTGACTATGGCGCCAGAGCACGCCTGCAGGTCGGATGAGCTGAGCCCCATCTTCTCTTAATGTCTCCCCCTCTCTCTGCACTAATGTGAAGCGGAGGTCTGAGCTTCATTTAGAAGGTTTGGGCCATCCTTTTGAACGACGCAATAAACCGATTGGAAAGTCTATTGTACCACTCCTTCACGACCTTCCGTAGAGCTGTCTAAAAAGCTCGACAGAGGAAAGAGACGCCAACACACTGTGTCTCCATACCTACTTTATAGTCTTGAACGTGTTCACATGGATCGTCTGAGCCACCATATTTGTCTAGGTTGGGCATCTTGAACTTGAGCGGCAATGTGACAGAGGTGATCTCCTTCTTCAAGTGGATTTGCTCCTCATCTGAGCTCGACAACAAGGAGCGAGATCATCGTACACCACCTCGATGCCAGGATCTCCTAAGCCGACTGTTGGAAGCGCTAGAAGAGTTGCATTGATCCTCATCCGAGCTATCGAAAGAGCTCAAACGACGGTGGATGTCTTTCTGAGCCTTCCTCTTGAGGCATGTGTGAGACCTACGAAAATTTAAATCCCTAACCTTAACCCCAAAATTTAAATCCCTCTAGATTTAGTTTTCCTCAATAAATTTGGGTTTCCTCCCCCAAAATCCCCTCCAAAATTTTAGTATTTCCCCCCAAAATTTTCACAAACTCTCATCATACATATTGATTTCTCAAGATTCAATTCAATCTGTCTTTTCACCCACCATTTTTTCCTAGTTAACAACCTCATTCAAAAACATCCCTCAATTGTATAATCCAATTCGGTCTTAACCTTAAGCATATAATAAAACAAAAGATTTTCAATATCATCAGAATTGCATTTTAAATTTTCTTTTCACAATAAATCAGACTAAATCAAGAGCATGATGTATGTCACGCACAGACGATAAATAATCTGGAAGGTCCTTAGGGAAAACATCACAAATTTCTTTCAAGATCGGCGCTACTTCTTCTAGTATGTCTTTTTGAGAATGCTTATTTCTTTAGCGACTAAGACAACTACAATTAAGCCATCAATGACTTCTTTTTCAAGCCCTTTGGGATTTATGATATATAACCATTTTTCTTTCGTTACTTCTGTCTTCTTCTCTAAAGTAAACATCTTCGGTTAAATGAGATTCAACTTGATTTTCTTTCCTTCATGAATAAATTAACAAGAGTTCGAGCAATCGAAAATTATGATGTCGATGTCAAAAAGCCAAGGCCTATCTCAAATGATGTCTTACGTCCAGTGGTAACACATCATATCAAATTGTGTCCTCATGTAAAGTAAATTGAATGTAAACATGACATCTCTTTTTAATGCTGACGGATAATATATCTACACATAGTACCTTGTAGAGGCTATGGTGAGGAACTAGCTCCAGTCATAAGCGGGAAATGATGTTAGAAGATACAACAATGATGCAACTCCCACTACCAATGATTACATTATAACTCCAATCAATGTGCTTCACAAAATATGTACAAGATTGTATTCCTACATTAGTCGTCACTCGCTTTAGATCGAGCCAAGGCACAACAAATAATTCCAAGTATAGAGTATTCGAAGCAAGGGTTATAAAGCTTCACTCAAACAGTAGTGCTTCAAATACATCCAATTCACGCTAAATCCTATTTGGTCTCATAATAATCTTCATCTGGCTTATGAACTTTCTCCTCGTACTCTCATTGGTCATCAGTCTCAATGTCATATGTAGTCTCAAAGTCATATATGAACAAATTCCTAAATATGCATTGACTTGCGAAGTGATCATAACCTTGGCACTTATAACACTATGTGTGTGACCTAACCTTAGAAGTCTTGCTCATGATTCATTTACCTTTGTCATTCATATTAATTAGAAGTTTTGAATTTGACTTAGGCTAAAATTGATCTTGTGATGATTTGCTACCAGCTTGTGTAGGGTGGCTAGATAGTTCTCGAGAGTCAAAATGTTTCATTGTATATTATCTACAGAAATAGTTAAGCTCCTGCACATGCTGATAAGCATGCTCCAAGGTGTGGAACTCACAAATGATAAGCACCTTTCGAAGGTCAAAAATAAGGCCATCTTTAAACTTAGATAAGGTCATACTCGCATCTTCTACTCACATCTTCTGATGTATCATATAACATCAAATACTCATCAAATCGGGTGTTGTATTAGGTTACAGATCCATTATCCTACGATAGACTCTGCTACTGATCGAGGAGTCGTTAATGGTAAGAGCTATGCAAATATTTTTCCTTCAACATATCCTTCATCTCATCCTATATTAGTCTAAGTGGTTGACTTACATACGCTCAATATTTCGCTAAAATAACTTGGCTAGTCTCACTAGCTTGGCAAATTTAACCTTCCCCTTTTCTGACATCGCGTACCAATTAAAATAATGATCCCTTTCTATGCAATGCAAAGGCCGGTACCATCACATTATGCTTCCAGCACCTACATTGATCAACCCCACACATACAAGTTCTAGGGGCCAACACCATCGATGAAACCTCTAACAGACAATTCTGGCACGGATGGGTTTGGGCCCCACAGCATCTCATGATCAATAAAGATGATGATAACTGTAATGTCATCATGAAAGAAACAGTGAATTCCCGTCTCAACCTTATTAAGGTCTGCATACCTCGTCTCTCTCTTTCGTGCTGCCTCATGCAATGCGGCTCTAACCAATCTCCTTGCTATTCCCTGGCAAAACGTGATAATATGATGTGTTGCCCAGTGAAAAGGTGAGGATAAAGAAAATATTAACACAAAGGGAGCGACCAACATACCGCCCTTGGGTATATACACGATCTCAGCAGCTTCTTGCTGGATTTGTCATGTGCTCCCACAATCCATCCGATGCAAATATTAAGAACTTGTCCCGTGGGCATAGAACTCTGGTGTATATGGAAGGTTCAGCTGTCAGCACCGGTCGGTGCAGAGGTTCAGAAAGCCGGAAACGAGGGACGAATGGATCCATAGTGAATTCCGGTCTCTTCAAGTATGCATCCCCAACAGACCTTGAAACCTTGAGAACACAAGATACACAAGTAAATATCTAAGGATGATTGACTGCTACATCTACAGTGAACTTAAGAGTTGAATTAAATCAAGCAGACGGACAAAATGGCCACCAAAAGCTAGCTCACCTGTATAATTCCTTTGATTCTCCATACAGCCTGCTTCAAAAACACAAAACGTGAATCATCTGGATGAAGGGACCTAAGCTCTTGCCTCACATCCTCCAGGCATGCATTATGATCTCTTTTCTGTTGTTCAGCAATGATGATATTTGACCAACCCAAACAGCCAAGTACGGCTTGCGAATCTCCCAAGTTAGCAACATATAAAGTCCCTCACCAGATGACCCCCACAAGACAACAAGAACCAATTGTGGCAATTAGGGGCTTTATTTGTAGTGACCCCCGTACAAGAGTCAGAAACCCATCCTCGGTTGCAGAAAATGCATTTCTAACAACATCCTCAGATATTATACCACTTTCACAAGCTAGCCCTATGAAGTAGCATCCAAAAATGAAATTAGATTGACAGAAGGAGCAATGTACTAAATCTAACAAAGATTATACATGCGCCAGAAACAGCAAGCAAAATTAGCCAGCAAGTTGCCAAAAGCACAATGAATAAAAACAAAACTAAACCAAACTTGCCTCTAAAACCATAAACATAAGCACATACATTATACTATACCAGCAATCCTTTGATCACATACAATCTATTAACCACGAAAAGGAAAACATGTCAGAAACAAAGTATACAATATTACAGGAAGCAACATGCAATGACACTCCAAATTAACTCCTCTTAATTAGTATTGCAACTTTCAGGAAACAGAAAAATAATTCTTAAAGAAATACCAAGTTGCTACCGGGAGTCATAATGGATTTGCCAACCTGATTCACAGACTCGGGTGAAGGCGGCGAGAAAAGGAGGCTGTGCTCATATCATTGGAAAGTAAAAATGAAACAACCCTAACCAGCTTCTTTAAACACCATGAACATAATGAGAAACAGTAATTCATTCTAATTACAAAAACAGAGCTGAAACATAAATGAGAAATAATCAATAAAAAGGCCATGGTAATGCCAACATATCTTTAACTGCAGTTATTTAACTTGAGTTAGATTACATAAAAGCAATGGAAGGTATGCTCCTAAGCCATGATGAGCTGCCATATAATCTGTTAACAGTAATAAAAGAATAAGTAATAGTTGTTAGCACAAAGGATAAATCAATTAAATCATTTAATGTCCAGATTCCAGATTCCACAAAACGCGCCAGCAGTGATGTATGATGGGCTATTATAATTACAGTATAAAGAATACAAGAAAATAAGAACATAGATAACACTAGAGAGATAATTTGGACCTTCAAAAGATAGGACTTATCTTTCAAAGCAGAAAATTACAAATCTTCTTTGAGATTCATGAACATCTTAGACATGGCATGTAATCCCAGTATTGGTATCGTGTCAGTCGAAGGTTTAAAGCAATGCTTGAAATCTTGGTAATTCCAATCATTTCGAATTGGATGTATTGGCCACTGTCAGCTGATACAACCCCAATCCTGCAACTCCACTATCCGATTTTGATACAAAAGGAATCAACTACAAGTCTGGTATAGAATATGATACTGTATAAACAATGATGATATGGTCTGAGATTGCGTTTGTATAAGCTGATACCAACATACCATTTACTACCTAAAAATATCGGGGATATCCACATCATATTCTCATATTGGATGGTATGCTCCCTAGTGCCTCAATGTCCAACACAATATTCTTTGTGCATTTTAGAATTGGGCAAGATTTGAATCCTTAGTTTGAAAAAAACAATTGGATCAAAAGAATGCCATAAACCAGACATGTATTTAAAAGTTGATTGCTTTTAGACTCTCCTACACCAAAAACTGGCCAACATCATGATAGCAACAATTATACAACGCCAGAAATGTCATGCACTATAATTATTACCATAGGTTAAAAACAATATGATGATTACATGATGCCATTTTTGATTTTATAAAATAGCGTCAGCCTATAAAGTATATCTCTTTCTGCATGCTTTCAGTTTTCACAATAGATTTATGATTGCATGATCTGACAACAAGACCTCCCAAGATTAAGTATAGCCGGTAATGTAAATATGCTATTTATGTCCACTAACTTTGAACATCATGTGACTTCAATGAAACTTTGAGCATCATTTCCTATTGCAATCCTACAACTTCTATAACTCTAATCAGATTTACCAACAGAAAACCATACATCATTTTCTTGGAATCTCTCAAGGCTTCTTTAACATAGTCTACATGATCCATATTGATCAACCTCAGGTCTGAGTTTTTGCACCTACACATGGATATGCCAACTATTCCCAATTTCAATCTCATTACAAACAACTTCCATTATTATCGTCTAATTGTTACTCCTCTTCTTGAATATCAACACTTTATTCGAGAACAATCCATCCATACGTCCTCTCAATAAATGGTCATTCCAACCCAACACATCCTCGTTTGGTATGACAGCTTTATCATTTGCGATTCTCTATTCAACCTAGAAGTCTCATTACCCGTTAACCCACCATCATTTGCCCCATATACTTCAATCAGAAATTAGGAGTTTAATCAAGAAACCGACTGCAATATGGTTCAATTCGAATTCAAAGTGCAGTCCACATTTTCGTAAAAAAGTTATTCAAGAACTTGAAGTGAAATCAAAGAACTACACTTACTCATGAGATGGATGAAGAAGTGGTCCCTGATGAACTTGGAGGCGTCGGGCCCGCCGTGGCCGTCGTAGACTCCGACGAAGGTGGCGGCGGGGCCGGTGTCGACATGGCTGTGGTCCTCGAGGCTCTCCTTGGCCTGGACGATGGCGAACGAGAACTCGCCGGCGGAGTGCCGGCCGATGTCACATGACCATAGAAGGGCGTCGTCCTCCTCGTCCTTTCGCATACTCGCGTACCGCCGACCGGGCCCCAGCACGCCGAAGCTACCTTTCTCAGCCACCAAAACATCACTCATTTCCAACACCAAGAAACCCTAATTGATCGCAAATCAAGATCCCAAATCGACGGAAGAATTAGTGCTTTCGCTATTCGTTTGCCTTCTCTTTTTAATTTGGTGGAATTGTTTTGCGGGGATTTTCGGAGCGGGGAGTGGCAGACAGGACCAATAGAAGAAAACGGGAAAAGTTGACGGGTTGACGGCGTAAGGTGTGAGAGAGTCAGGCGGATATATAGTGGATGTGTTAAATAAATGTGTCTGGTTTTAACAGAGAATTACGTTAAGTGCCATTGAGCGGAGGGAGCGAAGAAAAAAGGGCACTTTTGGGGTTTGCCTGCGCCCTTGACATGGGACAGTTCGTTCGTCGTTTTGAATACCTCGATTTGGTTGGTGGGGCCGACTTAATTATCACATATATTTTTCTGAATCCTAGAGCTGATTAGGACAAGCTGACTACAACAAAAAGGTCGTAAGAAAGAAAACCAGGATTAATTCTCGGAGAATAAACGGTTTAGATGAAGCTTTGAGAGGAAGTATTTGTATTTTAACTCAGCCTTTTGATATTTGTGGGTCCCATTTGTATTTTTATCTCAGAATTTTAACTCATGCTTTTTTGGGGAGATCAACAGCCTTTTGTACGTTTAACTCGGGGAGAGCAACAGGCTTTTTTGGGATAGCAATAGGCGTTTTTGGGGGAGAGCTTCCCAAAACTCAGCTCTTGCTCTCCCCCAAAATCATTTCGCCAAAATGTTGGATTTTAGTAACTGAATGTCCCATGTGCCATTAATTAGTTTCCATAACCGTTTCAATAACCGCGCACAATGATGGAAAGTGTGCACTTTTGAGGGTTCCCTGGACAAGGGACAGTTCGTGGGTCGTTTTGAAGACTGTGATTTGGATGGTGGGGCTAACTTCATTATCGCTTAGACGCATATCATCTATTATATATCCACTAGTCATAACATATGCACGCGGACACGATTCATTTAAGATTTTTCCCTGCGAAATCTTTGTTCACCAAAAACTTATTTCCACAGACAAAATTACGTGGAACAACAAATTAGCATAAAAATATTTAATGGCACGGGCGCCTTCGATGCGGAACAACAAATTCGGCGCGGACGCCTTCGACACGGAATACCAAATTAGCTTAAAAAATAGGCGCATGTGCCTTCGACGCAGAATAACAAATTAGCGTTAAAAAAATTCACGGGCTCCTTCGGCGCGGGGTGCAGGAAACTGTTCTCATCTTTGCCCCATGAGTCGAAGAGACAGTGGGCTCCGCATTGAGGGAGAGATCATTCGATTTACAGCAACATTCGGTCTGCAACATTAAGTACAAGTTAATGTTTTTTTCAAATGCATTAATTGCGTGCACTCTGATATTCCGAAGAAACTTTCATTCCCCATAAAGTTTCATTTCCCCAGAAATTTTCATTTCCCCAGAAATTTTCATTTCCCCAGAAATGTTTTTCCCTCCAAAACTTTCCACAAAATCTACCATCAACCATTCAATCCTCAAGATTAAATCCAAGCAGTCTTTCTATCAACCGGTTTGTCCTAGTCAGCTTGTCCTATTCAGCCATAGACTTCAAAAACAGTTGTGTTTTAATATATAGATTATACATTTTTGGTCTATTTTTGAATCCTGAGGCTGACTAGGACAGGCTGACTAGGACATAAAGGCTGATAGAAAGAGTGCCAGGATTAATTATTGAGGAATAAAGAGTTCAGATGAAGCTTTGAGACGAAGTATTTTATTTTAACTCAGCCTTTTGATATTTGTGGGTCCCATTTGTATTTTAGCTCAGAATTTTAACTCATGCTATTTTGGGGAGAGCAATAGCCTTTTGTACTTTTAACTTGGGAAGAGAAACATGCTTTTTTGGGATAGCAATAGGCGTTTTTGGGGAAGAGCTTCCCAAAACTTGGCTCTTGCCCTCCCCCAAAATCATTTTGCCAAAATGTTGGATTTTAGTTTCATAACTGAATGTCCCATGTGCCATTAATTAGTTTCCATAACCGTTTCAATAACCGCACACAATGATGAAAAGTGTGCACTTTTGAGGGTTCCCTGGACAAGGGACAGTTCGTAGGTCGTAACACATGCCCGCGGGCACGATTCATTTAAGATTTTTCCCTGTGAAATCTTTGTTCACCAAAAAATTATTTCCATAGACAAAATTACGCAGAACAACAAATTAGCATAAAAATATTTAGTGGCACGGACACCTTCGGCGCGGATCAACAAATTCGGCGCAGGCGCCTTCGACACGGAACAATAAATTAGCGTAAAAAATTAGCGTGTGTGCCTTCGACGCAGAACAACAAATTAGCGTTAAAAATTCACGGGTGCCTTCGGCACAGGGCGCAGGAAACTGTTCTCATCTTTGCCCCATGAGTCGAAAAGACGGTGGGCCCCGCGTTGAGGGAGAGATCATTCGATCTGCAGCATTAATTGCAAGTTAATGTTGTTTCCAAATGCATTAATTACGTGCACTCTGATGTTCCCAAGAAACTTTCATTCCCCCATAAAGTTTCATTTCCCTAGAAATGTTTTTCCCTCCAAAACTTTCCACAAAATCTCCTCTCAACCATTCATCCCTCAAAATTAAATCCAATCTGTCTTTCTATCAACCTGTTTGTCTTAGTCAGCTTGTCCTAGTCAGCCATAGAATTCAAAAACAGTTGTGTTTTAATATATTAATTATACATTTAATGACTATTTTTGAATCCTAGGGCTGACTAGGACAAAAAGGCTGATAGAAAGAGGGCCAAGATTACTTCTTGGGGAATAAACGGTTCAGATGAAGCTTTTGAGACAAAGTATTCGTATTTTAATTCAGCCTTTTGATATTTGTGGGTCCCATTTGTATTTTAGCTCAGAATTTTAACCTGAGCTTTTTTTGGAGAGAGCAACAACCTTTTGTATTTTTAACTCGGGGAGAACAACAAGCTTTTTGAGGATAGTAAAAGGCGTTTTGGTGTAGAGCTTCCCAAAACTCGGCTCTTGCTCTCCTCTGAAATCATTTTGCCAAAATAAATCAGCAATCATTCTCACAAGTTGAAGAAGAAAGCAGCAATATCTTTCTCTTCTCCAAATCAGCAAGGGCAAAGGTTCCCCAAAATCATTTCACCAAAATAAATTAGCAATCATTCTCGCAAGTTGAAGAAGAAAGTAGCAATATCTCGCTCTTCCCCAAAGCAACAAGGGCACAGGTTCTTGCTTGCCAAAGATCTGAAGGTACGAGTTCTTCTCGCTGATCTGAAGGTACGAATTCGATCTGATTCTTCTGGCATAAGACACATTCTTATCTGAGTTGTTTAGTTTCTCATATGAGCTTGCTGGATATTGCTTCTGATGATAGAGAAAGCAAGAGTTCATGCTCAAAGTATGAAGTTAGATAAGATGAGTATGATTCTAAAATGTGAAGCATGTGATGATTCTTTTGAGTTAATGGTTCATTGATTTTGAAAAAGACATGTAAGCAATTGTTGTACTAGGCTTTTCATGTTGTCACATTATAGGAAGCGTTTCAAGCATCGAAGCTTTATGATGTGTTCACATAATCTGTAGCCATTTTAAGTAATGTTAGTATTCTGAATATTGCCATCACGAGCCTTGATCAAGTCTTCTCGCTATCAATTCTTTCAGGTGTGGATTTCTCATATTTTTTGAAGGTGGTTTTTAGATCCTGAGTCGTGCCCAACATGATGTGTATAATGTTTTATTTGTTATGTGTATGTGTGTATATGTTTATTGAAACATATATGATAATTGTATGTGTATGTGTTTATTTGCTAATTTATTTGATTATGAGACATATATGTTTCAATTATCATCCATATTGAAACAGAATAAATCAGAATGTTTAACTAGCATTAGAAAGTTGGACCTAGGAATCATTAGTTTACTGATTTCCTTTTTGGTACAGAAATTTAAACTGAATTTACATATTAGAATTTGCAGATTGTTGAACTGAAAAAAGGTTTTTTTAAAAAAAATTTAGTGTTCTGCTGGCAAATGATTGATTCTTTATATATCACGTTGACATAAACTGTGAAAATCAACATGAGCTCACTACTCACATAACCTCCTCAATTGCTAAATCAGAATGTTTAACTGTGAAACATAATCAGAATGTTTAACTTGAAAGAACCAGAGATCTAGATATGTATTCAACCTTGAACATACAGATCTAGATGTAGGCATGTTGAATCTCAAAACTTTACCTTCTCTGGTTAGCGTAAGCGTACTTGAATCCATAACTGTAATTTGAAAGAGATCCTAATGATAACACAGCGGATGATCTTCCAGATCCACACGAATCAACCGTTGGAGAATTCATTTTCCCTTCTCGAGGTTTCTCTTCTAGCGACGGGACGTAGAAAATATGGCTAACTTGTTCGTGTGTTTCGGGGATCATGACCGCATATAAATAGGCTAGCCTCCGTAGCCATAGGGTTTCCAATTCGGCCCATCAACGAATTGAAGCCCAATTGTTTCTACACATAAAGGACCACAACCTGATCGACTCATTTAAGCACACTTAACCAAATAAATGAGATCACTTATATAACGGGCTTCATATGACAGTGTAGCATATATATAATTATATTCGCATATTAGCTCGAAGTTGGATTAAGATCGAACAAAGTTGGATAAGTTCCAACAATCTCCCACTTGGGCTATATGCTAAACTTTATAATTATATTTCATTATGCATACTAAACCGAATAAGATCTTAACTTACTGTCATCACTTTAATGAGTCAAAAAACAATCCAGTCCATTAATTAGATTAGCATAGAATCAAAGAAATCTGCGCCGCAGCAATTGCAACTGGACCCATCAGTGGTCACTGTGCTAAAATAAAAGAATGATATGTATTATGAAGTGGATGTGTAGCATGGATATTACATGTAATGTGATTTAACATGTCTATTTTGAACATATCCTCCTTAACCTTAGTGCGATCATAAACATACCAAAATCGGAGTGAAGTCGATCTGAACCAAAACTTTATTTCTGATCAGAAAATAACCGTAATTTTAAGCTGAAGACTTAATTTGCCTTTCATATGAGCACCCAAAAAGAACAAACTCCCATAAAACTGAATATTCTTAATAAAATGACATCCATATGAGTAACGAGCTCATAAAATATTTTGGATTACATTCCCTTAGTACAACGGATCCGTAATTATACGGTTTGTTCTAATGTGCTCATTAGACAATTGTACACTCCGAATTATTAATCAACAATCTATGAACTTGATCTCTGAATAACTAAACTTTGTCGAGTTCCTATTGTTGTTAGAATATAAAACTACAGATTTATTGTCACACAATAAACTATGTGGGCTTTAATACCATCCCTAATTTGTAGCATAGTGACAAATTTTGCAGATATATTTCATGATTTGGATGTCACATAATATGATATGAAATCTAAAACCATGTCAGAAGAAACTATATATAATGGACTCTTTAGATCTCTTCTAGTAGATGGCACCTAACATAAATTTCATACATTCTTAGTATCCAATAAATGATCATAGTCCATATACCAAAATGATCTCAAAATTGTCTGACTACTTAAACCTTTTGTTCTCTAAAAATACTGTAAGACCCATTTGGCTGCTATCAAATGGTTTACTCCTGGACTTAATAATTTGCCCAACATACATGTAATATATGCAATGACCAAATGCATATATGTTCGGTCCTCAGGTTTACACTACGGGGGGCGTGAATCACCGCAAGTGCACGGTGCGCTATAGTATAGAAAGATTGTCGAACTCAGGAAGACGATCGTTTAACGCTTAACTTTATATAGAAGGTGGAGAGTATGTGGTCGGGGGGTTGTCACGAGTGATTGATTGGTTGATTGTGGAAATCGAGAGTTAATCTAGAAATTAAACGTCTAACACTTTCGGGATTCCCCAATATGCCCTTCAGTCACGTATGCCAGGTCAAATGACCTTACGTCGGACGATGGATTATGGTAGGAGTGTCACATCCGTAGATGAGAACGAGTACTTAACTTTTGTTGTTCCTACTCGTCTAACTCATCCATATGTGAAACCGTGCTCTCGCAGTCGGCTTCACACGGGAATGCGTGCATTAAGATTGACACTTGGTCCCGACACGCAGATCCGCATCAACTCTCGTGATCTATGGAGTGTGACGCTACCCTATGGTTGGTTCTAGCAGTCGGCGTACTCTCGCAGTCACCGACTAGCGAATTGGGGATTAGCGGTCACCCCGGCTCTCGCGTCACTCTTGTAATCACGAGTCTCGGAGAACGGTCGCTAAGCCTAATTCGTGGGGATTCTCCCCATGATATGGAGCCGCCTTCGCGATACCCTGATCCTAATGCCAATCCCCCAAAACCTTGTTCAAGCCTTCATAAGGCAACCCTAGATTGATCCAACGGTGATCTAACCTTACATCTGATTCTTAGGATCCTAGGGATCGTCCCAAAGCCCTAGATGCACACTACTCTAGCATGGAAAAAGCTCTAAATGCAATAGCAATAGAGATAGACATATTAAACCGGTCAAATTGCATGAAATTAATTTCAAAAGAGAGAGCGATAGAAATGAGAGAAATGACGAAGAAATCAAGAAAATCCCATCACAAATAAAGATTTTGATTGTAAAAGAGTTTACCAAATGAGAGCTCCCAAAAAACTCTAAGGGGTTTGCTACAGAAAATTAAAGCTTAACCTACTCTAAAAACATTCACTATGTATACAAAACAGTTTGGGTTCGGATTTTACGAGAAAACGAACCCAAACCCCATTAATTTAAGTCAAAATAGGAGTCTGTCGACCTACCGCTCGGCCGAGCGCAGTGCTCGCTCGGTCGAGCACAGTGCTCGCTCAGCCGAGCATGCCTTGTGAAGCACTCCGCTTGGTGCTCGAGAAGGGGTTGCTCGGTCGAGCGAGTTGAGTCGCTTGGTCGAGCGAATTAATTCCAAATTTGACAGAGCCGTCGCCTTGAATTCCTTAGGCTCCTCTGACTACTAGCTCGACCGAGCGGGTTGGTCGCTCGGCCGAGCGGGCTTATCGCTCGGTCAAGTGCCCCGATGGCTCTCCTTGATGTATCACAGCTCGGCCGAGCGCATCATGCTCTCGGCCGAGCGATCTGGTATGAATCGCCCAATCTCCCTCTTTTCTTCTCTTCATTCTCCTCTTCTTCTGCTTATCTCTTCTTCTACTCCTCTCACTCGCTTCTTTGGCCTCCTTGGTTCGTCGTGGCAAGGTGAAGCGAGCTTTGGTGTCGATGTTGTGTCCAAAACCCCATATCGCTTCGAATCGCGTCGAATTCACTGAAAACACATAAAACCCTTAGAGGTAGCGTTAGGGTTAGGGTTATGGTTCGGGTTAGGGGTTGGGGTCGGTGTTGGGGTTGGGGTTCGGGGTTCAGGGTTCGGGGTTCGGGTTGGGGTTCGAGGTTCGGGGTTGGGGTTCGAGGTTCGGGGTTGGGGTTCGAGGTTCGGGTGGGGTTGGGGTTGGGTTTCGGTTTCGGGTTTCGGGTTTATGGGTTAGGGTTTCGAGTTTAGGGTTTAGGGTTTAGGGTTTAGGGTTTCGGGTTTCGGGTTTAGGTTTAGGGTTTAGGGTTAGGGTTTAGGGTTTAGGGTTATGGTTAGGGGGTTGGGGTTGGGGTTCGGGTTGGGGGTTGGGGCTTCGGGTTGGGGGTTGGGGCTAGGGCTGGGGCTGGGGTTTCGGGCTAGGGTTGGGGTTGGGGTTGGGGATTAGGGGTTAGGGGTTGGGGTTGGGATTGGGGTTGGGGTTCGGGTTCGGGTTCAGGTCCGGGTCCAGGTTCGGGGTTCGGGGTTCGGGGTTCGGGGTTCGGGGTTCGGGGTAGGGGTCGGTGTTTGGGGTTTGGGGTTTGGGGTTTGGGTTAGGGTTAGGTATACATGATGTGATATTTTTTACATATAGTCATCAGACCATATGGATGATGGTAAGCAAGCAAACAACAAAGAGACATGGCAGATAAATCCATGCATCCACCCACCCTTGACGCAAAAGCACTTAGCAAACTCAAATGCACCAGTGTCAGAAATCAGACATTTTAAAGTGCAAATTTGAAGAGTTCCTCCTTCTACGAGGGAAAGTGCTACGCTAATGCCGCATCCACAGGATAATCATTCATTTACCTTTCAAAGAGCGTTTATCCCGCAGCATCTTAAGTATGCTACAAAAAAGCATGAAAGGGCTATGCACAATCAAGACATTCAATAGCAAGCGCCATCAACAAACATGGAAAAAGAGCAAGCCAAGACTTTCACAAGAAAGCTGGACTTGGTGGGTAAAACCCCCCTTGGGTACGAAGGTAAGCGATAACAAAACAAGGGTGGTCTACGATCAGGTATTCACTCCTCCCTTGTCGCTACTACCAGCTCGAGGCCTATTGTCCACGAAGGCGGATCTCTTAAATGGCTTTGGAAAGGCATACCTTGACTATTCGAAGACAATGGATTGGTTCTCTTACAGTTCAATTCCAGGTGAAAAAGAAAACCCATTACTCCTTCCAATATGCAATGCCTCTAATCGGCACAACTGTCGTCCGATAATTCCAATATTACAGTTCATGCATGCTATTGTGATTCATACGCTTAAGTATACCCAATTTATTAAATAGTCTTCAAGTTGAAGAGTGATTTGGCCTTTGTTACTAAAGTGTATGTCCGATGAATGTGTATTGAATTGCTTCCACACAAAAAGAGAAAATAAAACTTAGATGATTCGAGGATTAGGTTCGAAGGGCTTTTCTAAGCTCGAAGGTCGTCTGACCTAGGAGTCATTAACTGAAAGCTCGTTACATAGATCATTCTAAGTCAAAAAAATATACAATAAAAACTTAGATGGTTCGAGTTATTAGGTTCGAGTGGTTCTTTTAAGCCTAATGCCCGAAGGTCGTCTGGCCTAGGAGTCATTAACTGAAAGATCGTTATATGGATCATTCTATGCTATTAAAAAAGAAAAAGAAAAAAAAAGAAAGAAAGATATGGTGAATAAAGAAAGCAAACTTAATACTCATGATTCAAACGATTTTTATGTGATGTCGATTCCTTGGATATAAGAAAACTAGGATATAACGTCGTGTTATACTTTCGCTTGCACAAAACGATGCTTATATGTAATTTATTCAAATTAAACTAGAGAAAATATCATGTGACTGATCTTCTTCATGGATTTTGTATATTGATGGTCAAAATCATGTTGGAAAGCGTATTATTGAGCCATGCCATAGATGATCGATAGGATTAATATTTTCACTAAACATCCGATTTAATCGCTCTTTTTGCTAGAGACTAGCAAATCGCTAGTTAGGGGTGTGATTCGGGATAAATATTGCATATTTAATCCCTCATTTAGTGTTATTTTGTGCTTAGATGATGCGTATTTGGCCTCTAATATACGCGTATTAAGAATATAAATTATTATTAGAATAATCTATCATTCTATGCTCAAAACAGTACTTTATTGAATATTTCGGCATTCTCAAATTTTTCATGTATAGATCTCAATCTCACGATTCCAACGGCTATTTATTTATATTTTTCTGAGATATAAGCTAATTTCTATAAATTTTTGAATGCAAAATACCCTTTAAAATGGAGAAATACGTCGTAAATACGACCAAAATACGGAAATACGCGTCGGTGTATGCGTCCCGGTCAAATGGCGGACACGTGGCGTGATCTGGACCCTCCCCGCCTCATCTGACCGCTCAGCGGCAAAGGCGACACGGCGCTGTATAGATCGTTGGATGTTCATCCAACAGACGGGCTCGAATCAAAGACGGATGCGGAGCGCGGGCGAAGATGGAAGTTGTGAGCCACGTGGCGCCATCTCAACGGCCATCCACTCGAATCGAACGGACAGAATCTCTCTGAGGTGGGCTCGGAGTGAAAGCGAAGTGGGCAGATCCTTAGACCCGCTTGGAGCTACGCGGCGGCTCAAGAGCAGATCACGCTTGGATCAACGGCCAGAAAGAGCGGCGGCATGCAGAGCAGATCTGAGTGTAAACGGATGCGAGTTTTGGACCCGCTAAGCTCTCTAAACCCGCAATCTAACTATATAAGCATATTTTAGGGGTTTTGGAGGTATTCTTTGAGTATTCTGAGCTCTAGAGAACATATTTAGCCGTGAGTTTTGGAGGCCCTGAAGACAGAGGCTAGGAGCAACTTCTGAAGGTGATTTGGGGCTAATTGGAGAGTTTTGGAGATAGAATTCTTAACTTTACTCTTGTATTTTGCGTATAAAACACATATTTTGAATATTTGAACATGTATTTGTCTATGAATATGAGTTATTTTCTCTCCATTCAAGGCTAGTACCCTCATGTGTTGGTTATGATGTAGTTAGGGCTATGTATTCTCTGGTTTTGATGTCGTTACACCCTATTTTGCATGTAAAATCATGTATTTTATTAGTTTCTACACGTATTATTCAAGTATATTCGTTGTTGGTGTACTTGGATCGAATATGATCTTTGCAGAGTTATTCGTGGCGTGATCCTTGCAGACATCGACGTGACCCTTGCGGGCACATAAGCCTATATTATTTATGAAACTAATAATCTATTCGATACTTTTGGCATTATTTCATGTTCGTTATCATTAAATCTTCTGACGTTCTCATACCCTTGCGGGGTGAAACGTTGCGTTATTTAGGTTAAGCAATTGATTCTGATGTTTTAGATCTTGATTCACACACATAACGTGCGGATTCCAAGATGATGACGTACCGCGGGGATACGTCTGTATGTGCATACCCGGATGGACCCGAGAGGGCGATGATCCGCGAGGCTCATCTATGAATCTTGATTGCGAACACTATGAACCGATTGATTAACCTAGACGTCAATAACCATTGATTGCAACCCCCTAACGAAATCATGACCAACACATCCTCTCCACATTGGTACCCCACTATCGACGTCCCCGACGTATCGTAGGATTTCTTGTTATTTCTTAAAACCTTTACACAACTATTTTCGCCTCTGAAAGGTGGTCGTTTCTTATCGTTTCGTACTCTTTATAAACTAAAATTCGTGGTTTTGCAGGTCAGTTGTCCCGTGGATACAAATACCTAGACTCGCAAAGATTATTACTTGTTCGATCTCCTACACTTGGGAGTAGCGCTCACATCTTTTGAGACAAGTCACATGTCATAAATTGAAGCCCCCGACTGTCTGTTTCTCAGATCAGAACTAGGCTTGGCAGTATAATGGCATGCATTAGTCCTTGCAGTATCCATTAGCGGATCCAATTAACATCTACATGATCTAGTGCTCAAAGTGGCAATGGTGATTTGGCTATAGATTTCAATGCTTGATGGTCATTTCTAGAAATGGCGGGCAAGCTTGAATGCGGCTTCCATGAAATAACTTCATTAATCTTATTGTTTGTTGTAGTGAGAAATTTGATCTTCAAATTATTGTAGTAATTGAATTAGCATCTGACTTTCCATCTATCTTTATCAATTACACAAGGACGACATTGGGTTAGACTGAAAGGTCTAGGTCTCTAGATCTTAAAATTATGTTTTAGATCTAGGAAATTTAATATATGGCATAAAAATGTTTTTGATCTAAATAAATTAGATCTAGAACATCATGATCTTGAAAAAAATTTGATCAAATCTAAAAAATTCCTCTAGATCCGTGCGTGTCATACGATCTGCCAGATCTTCTGCGTGCTTCCGCACATCGTCTCCCTCTTGAGCCGTCGCGAAAAAAATCTTCAGGGCATCGTCGTGCTGATAACATGTTGGGAAGAGAATCTTTATGGTGGAAACCATAGGTGATATATGTATTAGAATTAGCCATTACAAAGGGATGAATACCAAGGGTCTCCACAATGATGGTGGATACCAAGGGTCATTAGAGCCTTTTCATAACAATAACTGAATTTATTAATCCATAATTAAGAGCATTAGCTTGCTTTGCTTGAAATGCCCTCCAAACTACGTCAGCTTGACTAAATCATTGGAGAGGATGACCAATGGCCCTGGCTCTGGTCTCCTGACGTGCTCATATGTCTTGCAGATCGGCAAACCGCAAAGGTGTACCCCTCAAAACCCAGCTCATCCTTTGCAGAAGAAGCCTACAAGTTAGGGAGAGATTTTTTTATAGTTTCTTACCTTCTTTTGAGGACATCCAGTACTGCCACAATGCCTAAACCATTCATTAATTTAAATGATTGACACATTTCTTCAATCATCATGCAACCAACTTTAATGAGGTGATGTGGGACTCATGACAGTGACCACAATGAAGATTGGGAAATTTCCATATCATACAAGGATGAACTCCCATTAAAATAACGACCTACAGGCCTACACATCAAGCCAAGATTATTATCGGTCCTGCAATGTTGCTTCCTGTGAGTCCTGTCGAGTCCTGTTGCAGGAGATGGCTCAAATTTAGAGTTTGGGTAGATGGGTAGGCAAACTAAGCATGTTTTCGAGTGTTTTCTCACCATCAAAGTCGTTAAACGACGATATGGTTGCAGTAACTTACGTGGGATGACACTGGCAGCTGACTGGGCATCGGACAAGCCTATCCTAGGCGAATAGACCACGGACCAAGCTGGTGGAGCCAAGTCCCAGCTGTCTCCAGGCTATCTTCAGCGTCCTCAATACGAGAAGCTCATTAGGGAGGGTCGCATCTAGGGTCCGACTTAATCCCCTCGGTGCTTAAATCAGATAGTGACTCAAGAAGGCTCGTGGTAACTATTGTTGATCTGTTAGGAGATCGCACCGAGTTATGGAGGAAATGTAGAGTTCAGGTGAAACAGATACCGTTGTAGGAGTTTGTCAGAGAATGTCGGGGAGAATCTGTGGAATCATCACAGATTGTGTGGAGTCCTCTCTCATTACATAAGAGAATATTTATAGGCAATGGCTTTTGAGGGACTTTAGAGGATAACATTCAAGCTTTTATAGTGGTGGATTAATAAATTTAGAACGTTGTTCCAAATCCAAGTTGGTTCTACTGGGGCACGCATTGACGTGCTCCTCCCTATTTTTCAGGTAGCAGGGACAACGTGGTTGGAGATGACTTGGAGTTGGGTTTCAGGAGTAGAATTTAATGTGGGCTGTAGCTATATAGTGTAACATGGTTGCTTTGGGAGGTGAAGAGTGTTGGTGTATGTGTGGTGGTGTACTCAGAGAATGTATATTAATGGAAGATGTTAAATGTAAGATATGTTGCTGTTGATTTACATTATTCATGCGGTTGTTTGATGTTCTGTGAAGCTACACTTGTACTGTCCCAGCATGTGCGCAGTGGCCTGCATATTCAGTCTCTTCTTTCTTTTTCCCTCGCTCACTCCCACTCACTCTTCATGATACTTAGAAAAAAATTAAAAAATTAAATACCTGGTATTCTGGGGAACGGGGCGTGACAGTTTTTGGCGACCCATGCAGGTCACCGCACTGCGATATGCGTAAGGATATTACATGTAATGCTTCAATAGGCGATTGAGATAGGTCAGCCCCAAGGTGGGTAGTGACCTTAGTGATCGTAGAGCTTTAAGTGATCCACCCTTGAACCCCTAGCTTTAGGGAGTCCGGGGATGAACTTTCTGCTATATATTATACCATACATGTATATTGGAGGTATGCGCGTGTATATGTAACTGTGTGAACCAGTGTGTATAAGTGCATTGTTGTGCTTAGAGATTTGAATTATACAAGTTGCGTATACTTGTATATTTGAATGGCATGAAAGTTACATGTATCCTGAATGGTTATAGTGGTACATGGATATGTGTGGGCGTTTATACTAGGTGGGCAAATACTTGAGCGTATACATATATTGTCTCTATATAGATACTTGATACAGGTATGTGAGTATGTACGTGTTATACTTGTGTGACTCTGAGGTATAAGTGATAAGTATACGTTTATTAATGGATGTGTACTGGTTGGTACATATCAGCTAGTGGGGATATTATATGTTTGTAGAGACGTGGGAGAGGATGTGTACGTATGTGATGTGAGTGCATGTATGCAGTTTACTATCTATTAAATTATAGTTTGTTTCTTGGGGGGAATGCACCAATGTGTGTACGTCTATCATTGTATGGATGGAGTAGTGGTGGAGTGTCTATATCGTCTCGAGAATATATGGGAGGAAGTATAACTGAGTGAATATATGTGTACTTGTATAGGTAGGTGGTGTAGATATATGTATGGGATACTGGTACATATATATTGCTATTGTTGCATTGCTAGGGTATGAATTCCTAATGTGTTAAATTTTAAATAACTGTGAGTGTGTGTATGTGCTGCATATGTGCTTATATGGACCAGTGTATTGTCTTAATTTGGTATATGGTTGTAGGTCGTATTATTGCGTGAAGATAGGTGTTGTGCTACGGCCATATATGGTGTGTATGTAGCGATATAGATAAGTAATGGATGCGCGGGTAGTATGAGTAATGCTCCAGAGTGTTTGGAGTAGATGTATCCTAAGGTGGGTAGGGATGCTTTAGACCCGTCCACCTAAGTGAGGCCTTAGCTCTATACCGTGCCTATTATCGGATAGGGATATAAGCGACATGTATTATATGTAGAATGTGAAGATTTGAGATTATACAACGTATATATATAAATGGGATGGATATGAGTTTGCACGGTTAAGTGAAGTTATAGTATATATATGTGTGTGTGTGTATACGTTATCGTAGAATGATGTTTGTAAGACCATTTGGATGTATATGTAGTGTATATATTTTCATACATATGGTGGCATGAGGGAGGACTGTGTATTGGTATATGAGATACTGTTGGACGCAACGATCTAGGAACTTTAGTTTGATGATGACAAACGAGTGTGAATGTTTTAACGTGTGTGTTAAGTGTTTCAGGAACGGCGAACATACGATTAATTCAAATAAAGGATTTGGGGAATGTGCAAGGAGAACAGGGAAGTACCAAGTTTTAGTATACACTTACATACGTACTTATATATGATTGGTCATTGTGCAAGGTCAGCCAATATCTTTTTAATAAGCAAATCCTCACAAAAAGCACTCACGCATGTGAACAAAAATTGTGGTTTTTTTATATAAGCCAATATTTTTTGTGGTCTTTTTTCTTTACAGGCCGGCCTTGACATATTGCATTTTGAGTGAAAATTTGTCAGGGAGCTTGCAATATTGCTCTTGGGCCGAATCCTTCTAATTGAGACCTCTGTTTTTTTTGTGCATCTCAAAAAACCTAGCATGTGCCGCAAGTTTCCAAAAAAAATAAATAAAAAAAAGGAGCATCATCATTTAGACAATAGGTGGCAGCCGAAAAAATTTTGAGGAGAGTAGGGCCGAAATTTTTTTTTTGGGTGTTAGGCAGCCGCAGGACTTCTTTGATAGCCGAACCTATTGTCTCCTGTGAAAGATTCATGAAGCTCCTCAAGTTCCAAGAAAAACACAAACTGATGCATTAATAGGGACGGCGGCTGAATTGCAAAAGGATTAAAGGTAAGCTTTTTATTAAAAAATAATTAAAGGATTAATTCTGTTCTTTTCCCTTCATATTGCAGCCAAGAGCATCAAGGAGATAGCCGAATTTTCTTTCCATCACCAAGAGCAGCCAAAATTGATTTCATGAGGGCATGCTGCAATTGTTGACTATGTGCTGACTGCCGCATCCTTGAGAAGAAAGAGGGCACATGACACAAGAGTTGGTGGGAGACAAAGAATGCAAATTAATTGAAGCCACACAAAAATATCAGAGCACATGAAGGGATTTTGCTTGACAACTTGTTGTTGACTTTTAATTCCCACTCAGTTTCTTTTTGCCTGCATGCACTTACAGAAATTTGCTTTGTAGGAGAAAATACAAGGGTGAATTCATTTCATCTCACACAAAATACAAGAAGAGGCATAATCATTGTCAAAGGCAGCAAAAGGAATTTGCACACAAAGAAAAACAAAGAGCACCGAAAATCCCATTGCATGCACTAGGAACCTCTGTGTTGTTCAGGTGCCGTAACTATTTATATGTTGTTTGTTTTTTTTGTGTTGTGATTTATTGCAAACAGGGAGCACAATTGAAGACAAGGCCGGCCAAAATGAATTAAATCTCCGAGTGCCGCAATTTTTTTAATCTCTGGAGGAAGGCACAAGTCTCATCGAGAGGGGAGATCTACAAAGAGGGGTACTACCGCAACTTGAGTTGTCGGTATCGAGAAGACATCTACATCTACGTCAGACGAGATCTGACCCGTGCTGATTGACGAGGACATCGCCGCTACACAAACTGAGATTCCTAAACTCTATTTATCATTATTTTGTGTAGTTGTTGTGTTAGATCCTCGTAGGGGAAACTTTACTTTTTTTGTGTTACTTTTGGGGACCTCCTGACGACTTGGGAGTCGTCACGGAGGGAGAGCATCTGACTAGATTGATAGTGTAGGGCACGTGGTGTGCATACGAGCTAGGTGAGAGTAGATTTGGGATCTTGACTCATTGTAGCTGTACAGGTTTACATATCTATCTAGTAGTTGCTTTCGGGGGCTGGAGTAGGTCGTGGGGACGACCGAACCAGGGTATATCTGTGCGTATTCCGTGATTGCTATTTTATTGCCCTGTCTGTGCCTATAACTGCGTGGGATTGTTCGTGGGTTGCACGAATATTTTTTATTAGCCTATTCACCCCCCCTCTAGGCTACGATCCAGATCCAACAAGTGGTATCAGAGCCAGTTTAGAGGATCTAGTCTAGATTTTTAGAAGACCATGAATATATCTGATTGTGCTTTTGCTGAAGGTCAGTCTATAGCCCGTCCCCCTAAGTTTAACGGTGTAGACTTTGCATATTGGAAGGCGAGGATGAAAATTTATCTAGTGTCTGTAGATTATGATGTGTGGGATATTGTTGAAAATGGTTATAGTCTACCCACTATTAAAATTGAAGACACCGTTATAATTAAGCCTAAAGACAAGTGGGATTTAGCTGATAAGAAACTTTATACTCTTAATGGTAAAGCTATGAATGCGCTTATATGCTCTCTTGATAAATCTGAATTTAATCGTATCTCACATTGTCTAACTGCACAGGAAATCTGGCATACTCTGGAGGTGACACATGAGGGAACATCGCAAGTAAAGGAATCCAGACTTGCGTTGCTTTGCACAGAATACGAGAGCTTCCGCATGCTACCAACAGAATCAGTTAAAGACATGTTTGCGAGGTTCACGGACATCGTCTACAAATCCAGTTCCCTCGGTAAGCCATACTCTAGCCATGAACAGGTACGAAAGATCTTAAGGGCGCTACCAAGCTCGTTTAGGCCTAAAGTCACCGCTATTCAAGAAGCTAAGGACTTGTCAACAATGAAAGTGGAGGACTTGATAGGCAACCTAATGTCACACGAGCTTGAGTTGCAGAGTATATAAGCCAGAGAGAAACCTGAAGAGAAGACCAAAGCTTCCACACCATTAGCTCTTCAAGCTAACGACGACGATCTTGATGAAGAGCAGGCCCTAATGGTCAGAAACTTCAGGAGATACATTCAGACTGATCAAGGAAGAGCTGAGATGGGAAAAAGGTTCATTCGTTCTAATAATTCTAATTTTGGTAGAAATTCATATGATCAGAAAGCTATTAATAGAAGTGAATGTTTTAAATGCAGGAAGAAAGGGCACCACATAAAAGATTGCCCACAACAACACACAGCTCAAGTTGCAAAAGGAAAAACGAAAGTGCTGACGTGGGACATGGATAGCGAAGCTGAGGAGGAGGATGAGGAACATGAAGCCCACTCCTGCATGGCATTAATGGCCAAACACAATGAGGTAGAATCTCCCACTAAAGCTGAATTCTTAGAAATATGTAAAGGAATGCAACATAGAATTGATGAGCTAGAAGCTGATGTGGAACGTTATAGGAATGATAATTTTGATATGCAACAAACTGAGTATGACATGTCTATAGAAATGAAAAATATTAAACAAGAGCTTGTTGCATGCAAATCTACCATTACTATGTTAGAAAAAGAGAAAGCTAGCTTGTCTGAAAAAACTGATTGTCTTTCATGTCCCTCTTTATTAAAGGATGTTAGCATGTATAAATTAGATAAGACAAAGCTTGAAGTTGAAAATGAATTGCTCTCTGAAAAGATTAACATGCTAAATCTTGAACTTGAAGAAAAAATGAGGGTTTTTGAAAAGAAAGAAGAGGAAAACAAGCAAGCTTTCATTAGTAAATGCACTTTGCTTGTGAATGAAAACGATATCTTAAAATCCAAAGTCACCACCCTAGAATTGTCATTAAAGAGATTTTCCATTGGAAAACAAAATTTGGACATTATTCTTGGAAATCAAATTTATGGCAATAATAGGCGAGGACTAGGATATGATCTTAAAAATGTTGAAAAATCTAAATATAGAAAAGTTCACATTGAAACAACAAAAGTTGGAAATTCTCATGCTAAGTGCTTTACATGTGGATGCGTTGGTCATACTTCATATCATTGCATATATAGGAACAAAAACATTAAGTTCAAACAAATATGGGTTCCTAAATCTTTGATGACTAACGTGAGTGGACCTTGTTGGATTCCAAGGTCACACACGACACCTCTTTTGTAGGTAGGTGGAAACTTGACGAGGAGCGATAATTGAATGTCTCATTACTTTTTAGCTCCTTAGTCAAACGGCGACGCGAAGGTATATCTCATTCTTTGAACTTAATGAATATCTTCATAGTTTTTTTTTGTGTGCGCGTGACTTTTCTTTGTTTGTGTGTTAGTAGTTGCATTGCTATGTGTGCATGATTTTTTTCTTTGTTTGTGTGATTGCATCTCATGTTTGCTTTGGTACTTCATGCATATTTAAAAAAAACTGAAAAAAAAGGGGTGCTTAAATGTGTATCTTTCTCTTTGATTTATTAAAAAAAGTATTCATGAAAGATTTTCATATCTATGTAGAAATTGGTGTATTATTTCTTTTGCCACATGCGCATGTTCTTCTTTCTAAATATTCACGGCATATTCAATGAATGAAAATAACTTGATTTCTACACCACCTTCTTCACTTCCACATGTATTATTATTGTTGCACATTTGGAGATATCGTTTATGAAGTATGGAAAGTGAATGTAGGAGGAAAACTTAACTGAATATCTAAGGGATGTGATATACCTTGCCATGGATAAAAATTGAGCAAAAGAAATTGTTGGTATAAGTATTAAAAAACAAATGGAAAACAAAAGTTATTTGCTCCGTATGAAAAATGGATACAATCCTTGGCAACGGTATTACCCACGAGTATCCAACATAAGCTTTATGGGTAAACTTTAGCGTTGGTGTATTTACTCGTCAAGCAATGCCACCCTAACATCTAAGAGTCCTTATAGGCTATGTTTTGGGGTGTGGTACCTTGAACTCATTTTTAATGAGGTGGGAAAAATCAATCCTAGGTGATAGAACGTTATTTGGAAAATGTGGATTGGTTCCGGTTGACTTTCTTAATGATTCTCCCTATGTGCTTCAATTTTAATCATCACACCGTACACGTTGGTGTTGAAGTCTTAGTTGTTTAATTTCATTGGATTTTGACTTGATTATTCTATGAATGTATTCATGCAATTGTTGGTAATAGTAAATAATACTCTCTTTTTGCATGGTATATATTTTTGACTTCGTGCTTCGACTTTTGATGATAACAAAGGGGGAGAAAGAAAAAGAAAGATTTGGTATGTCGGTATTATATGTTGTTGAAGGGGGAGCTGTGTTGAAGGGGGAGCTTGAGAGAAGGGGGAGCATGCTTATATTTACTATACTTATTGCTTGCCATGTAATGCGTGTATGTCTACATTGCACACTTCACTCACCCATATTCAATGTACAAATCTTTCATTGGTTTGTCATCATCAAAAGGGGGAGATTGTTGGACGCAACGATATAGGAACTTTAGTTTGATGATGACAAACGAGTGTGAATGTTTTAACGTGTGTGTTAAGTGTTTCAGGAACGGCGAACGTGCGATTAATTCAAATAAAGGATTTGGGGAATGTGCAAGGAGAACAGGGAAGTACCAAGTTTTAGTATATACTTACATATGTACTTATATATGATTGGTCATTGTGCAAGGTCAGCCAATATCTTTTTAATAAGCAAATCCTCACAAAAAGCACTCACGCATGTGAACAAAAATTGTGGTTTTTTTATATAAGCCAATATTTTTTGTGGTCTTTTTTCTTTACAGGCCGGCCTTGACATATTGCATTTTGAGTGAAAATTTGTCAGGGAGCTTGCAATATTGCTCTTGGGCCGAATCCTTCTAATTGAGACCTCTGTTTTTTTTTGTGCATCTCAAAAAACCTAGCATGTGCCGCAAGTTTCCAAAAAAAAATAAATAAATAAAAGGAGCATCATCATTTAGACAATAGGTGGCAGCCGAAAAAATTTTGAGGAGAGTAGGGCCGAAATTTTTTTTTGGGTGTTAGGCAGCCGCATGACTTCTTTGATAGCCGAACCTATTGTCTCCTGTGAAAGATTCATGAAGCTCCTCAAGTTCCAAGAAAAACACAAATTGATGCATTAATAGGGACGGCGGCTGAATTGCAAAAGGATTAAAGGTAAGCTTTTTATTAAAAAATAATTAAAGGATTAATTCTGTTCTTTTCCCTTCATATTGCAGCCGAGAGCATCAAGGAGATAGCCGAATTTTCTTTCCATCACCAAGAGCAGCCAAAATTGATTTCATGAGGGAGCCGAATTTTCTTTCCATCACCAAGAGCAGCCAAAATTGATTTCATGAGGGCATGCTGCAATTGTTGACTATGTGCTGACTGCCGCATCCTTGAGAAGAAAGAGGGCACATGACACAAGAGTTGGTGGGAGACAAAGAATGCAAATTAATTGAAGCCACACAAAAATATCAGAGCACATGAAGGGAGTTTGCTTGACAACTTGTTGTTGACTTTTAATTCCCACTCAGTTTCTTTTTGCCTGCATGCACTTACAGAAATTTGCTTTGTAGGAGAAAATACAAGGGTGAATTCATTTCATCTCACACAAAATACAAGAAGAGGCACAATCATTGTCAAAGGCAGCAAAAGGAATTTGCACACAAAGAAAAACAAAGAGCACCGAAAATCCCATTGCATGCACTAGGAACCTCTGTGTTGTTCAGGTGCCGTAACTATTTATATGTTGTTTGTTTTTTTTTGTGTTGTGATTTATTGCAAACAGGGAGCACAATTGAAGACAAGGCCGGCCAAAATGAATTAAATCTCCAAGTGCCGCAATTTTTTTTAATCTCTGGAGGAAGGCACAAGTCTCATCGAGAGGGGAGATCTACAAAGAGGGGTACTACCGCAACTTGAGTTGTCGGTGTCGAGAAGACATCTATATCTACGTCAGACGAGATCTGACCCGTGTTGATTGACGAGGACATCGCCGCTACACAAACTGAGATTCCTAAACTCTATTTATCATTATTTTGTGTAGTTGTTGTGTTAGATCCTCGTATGGTAAACTTTACTTTTTTGTGTTACTTTTGGGGACCTGACGACTTGGGAGTCGTCACGGAGGGAGAGCATCTGACTAGATTGATAGTGTAGGGCACGTGGTGTGCGTACGAGCTAGGTGAGAGTAGATTTGGGATCTTGACTCATTGTAGCTGTACAGGTTTACATATCTATCTAGTAGTTGCTTTCGGGGGCTGGAGTAGGTCGTGGGGACGACCGAACCAGGGTATATCTGTGCGTATTCCGTGATTGCTATTTTATTGCCCTGTTTGTGCCTATAACTGCGTGGGATTGTTCGTGGGTTGCACGAATATTTTTTATTAGCCTATTCACCCCCCTCTAGGCTACGATCCAGATCCAACAGATACTTGTATGTATGTAGGTGTGTTGTAACAAGTGTGGTGTGATTGTGTATATGTGTCATTGAACGTGTATTGGTGCATGTCTTATGAGTGGTTATATAGTATGTATGTGAATGATTCCTATTTTGATGTACATGTGTCAGTATATGGATGAGTACGAATAGTGGTTGTGGCCATCTATCAAATGTGTATGAATATTGAAATACATATATTTGTGTGTATACTAGTATGTTAGTAAAAGTATGGACATATTGGATGTTATGTATATAGTAGTATGGGTAGCTACCGACTACCTGCTAATATAGTTGAGTAGCTTGACTGTATATGTGTAAAAGCAGGATATGTACAGTATGTGTGTAGGTGTGTGTGTGTGCCCATACATGGTAGTGTATGTGCATGATGCATGGATCCTAATAGGTATATATATACATGTCTGTATGCTTACCTACTATTAGAATAAGAATCTGGTGTGTATGAGCAAATGTGTATATGGCTATGTGTAGGCCTAGAGAGAGAGAGAGAGAGAGAGAGAGAGAGAGAGAGAGATATATATATATATATATATATATATATATATATATATATATGGTGTTGATATGAATACATCTGTGGGTGTATAAGGAGTGTGTATATAATTAGATGTGGAATATCTATGTGAAGTATTGTTTGTTATCTATATGTGAATATGCATCACACTTGTATGAATGTGAAGTGTTGGGATGTGTTCATGTAGGTGTAATGTGCAGTAGGAGTATATGTAATGGTGTGTGTATTGGATGAATGAACATATATATGTATATATATACTTATACATATCTTATTTGTTCACTTGCTGATCTATCCTGTAGGGTTGTTCATCCAGGTGTATCTCGGTATGCCCTGGATAAATGTATTTCTGTTTGTATGCATGTATATATATACATATAGGTCTGTACCAAAGCATGTATGTATGTATATACATGTGCAATGTAAATGTAAAGGTGATAAGATATGTAACGTAGGTGTATATATGTTTGATAAATGTAAGTGAATGAAACTGTTTGACATGTGGATATTGGAATGTACGTGTTTGTTTGCAAATTTATATGTATACGCGTGTGTGGAGTGTATATGAATATTTATAATTATTTGAATATCATGGTAGTATGCGCGTGTGATGTGCAAAGATAGTTATATATATCATATGGCGGGGGACGTGCTATGTTGTGCACTCTTGTGTGTATTGTGTGTGGTATAAGTGCCTATCTGTGTGAGGCAGTAGGTGCACTACTATGGATGTGACGTTATGTGTATAATTATTTAAAACATGATTGTGAACCCTATATGATCTGATCATGCATACGTTGGTATGTGCACGTGAATGTATGTATGGATGAGACTAAATAATATGTGTATATGGATATTTATATGCCTATACATGGAAGTGAGCCCATATGACTAAGTATTGGGTGTATAGGGATTAGGTATAGTACGGGGTGACACTGTGATGGTGACCCTGTCTATCAAGAGATGGTGTGTATATTAATGTGTATTATTGTGTGTCTGTGCATGAATATAGATGTATATGTCTCTCTCTCTCTCTCTCTCTCTCTCTCTCTCTCTCTCTGTGTGTGTGTGTGTGTGTGTGTGTGTGTGTGTGTGTGTGTGTGTGTGTGTGTGTAGAGGAGTGATCAAATGACCCCCAAAAATGACCCCCAAAAATGACCCCCAAAAATAACCCCCTATCAAAAATCCTATACACCCCATTTTTTCGAAAGATCCGAACCGTTCATCTTGATCTCCACCCTCTAAATACCTGACCCACCAATTTTCAACCCGATCCCAGGTTTTTGCCGGTTCATCCATCCGACCCAAATTTAACGGTTTCGTAGGAACAGAACTTTTGCAAATGGTTGATGAACGGGCAAAACACATGGGATCGGGTTGAAAATTGGTGGGTCAGGTATTTAGAGGGTGGAGATCAAGATGAACGGTTCGGATCTTCCGAAGAAATGGGGGGCATATGATTTTTGATAGGGGGTCATTTTTGGGGGTCATTTTTGGGGGTCATTTGATCCATCCTCATATATATATGTGTATATGTATATATATATATGTATGAGGAGGGATCAAATGACCCCCAAAAATGACCCCCAAAAATGACCCCCTATCAAAAATCCTATGCCCCCCATTTTTTCGGAAGATCCGAACCGTTCATCTTGATCTCCACCCTCTAAATACATAACCCACTAATTTTCAACCCGATTCCATGTGTTTTGCCCATTCATCAACCATTCGCAAAAGTTCTGTTCATGCGAAACCGTTAAATTTGGGTCGGATGGATGAATGGGAAAAACACATGGGATCGGGTTGAAAATTGGTGGGTCATGTATTTAGAGGGTGGAGATCAAGATGAACGGTTCGGATCTTCCGAAAAAATGGGGGGCATAGGATTTTTGATAGGGGGTCATTTTTGGGGGTTATTTTTGGGGGTCATTTGATCCCTCCTCTGTATGTATATATATGTGTGTGTGTGTATATATATATATATCTGTATATATATAAACAGGTAGGATGTAAGTTGTGTACACCTTGGTGTATATGAGAGCGTAACATATGTGAGTGCATTATGAATTGTGATATGGATACGATGTGATGTCGTATACACATGGATATGAGTAGTAATCTAAATACATATAAAAATATGTATAGAGACTTATTTGTGGTGTGTGATGGGTATGTTAGTGTGTGAATATATGTGCCTAGATGTTTATGTGAAAGACGTATGTGTATGTACATGTAATGATGCATATAGTGATGTGAATGTGCTACTAGATAAATAGTAGGATGTATCTGTGATATGTATGTGGTGCGGATGTGTAGGGTTGACAGTGAAGCATATAGTATATATGAGGGTAGTGTAGATACGTATTCTTGTTTGTACTTCATGGGTAGTAAGACCATTATACCTAGCTGACCTTTGGTAGGGATCACACCTAGAAAGTCCGAGGACGGACTTTATTTTAAGGTGGATAGGATGTCATGCCCTATTTTGCACTATACAGGTATTCTACTGAACACGTGTGGTATTTCTACCTATGGTGCATACGTAGGCATGAAATAAATGTAGATATCGATGTATGTGACATAGTGCAAGGGGGATTCGGCCGTAATACGTGGCAAAGGGTAGAGAATGCGAAATGTGAATACGGGAGAAGTGCAAAAGACGTCGTGGGTGCAAACCAACATGAATGTGTTGGACGAGTGTGCGTGGTGCATGTATGCATGTGTAGGCATGCATGGGTATAGGTAGAGAAGCCATGCAAGTGTGAAAGGGGTTATGGGTCAATGACAACCCCGTAAATTTTTAGAAAGTATAGGGGCAAAACGGTCAATTGGACTAAATTTACTGTGCATACATACTTAAGTGGTCGGTGCATAAAGTAATGGTAAACTTGTAAATACTTGGAGGATGGGGGTATTGATCACTCCGTATTTTACACCTTTTTTCTGCATGTTTGCATGCCATTTAGATCGCTCAAATCGTGTTTTTCACGTTTATTCGACAATATTGCGATGATTTTCACGATGTGTTGTTTTTGTCGTATTTCAGGAGATTTGGAGCGATTTGGAGTGATTCTGAGATGTACCCACTCTGGAGTGTCACCGACGACTCTCTTGAGGGGTATTCTGTGATTGGAGAGGAGTGGAAGAAGAAAGAACGTCGTAGGAGCGACGAGGAGGCAAAAATACGAAGAATGGGCATTTTCAGCATGCCACTCGGCCGAGTGAAGGAGTCACTCGGCCGAGCATAGACAGCCCGCTCGGCCGGCCAGATCGGACACGCAATAGAGCTAATATCAGCGTGCACTCGACCGAGCATCACCAGACCACTCGGCCGAGCACCGAGTCACCCCTCGCCCGAGTGGAGCCAAGACGACGGTAACCAAAAATGTTGAACTCTCTGCAATCCGTTAGTCAGCCCCAAAGACCGACTCGGCCGAGTGACAAACGCCATCCGCCCGAGTGAAGAACGCCGTCCGCCCGAGTGAAGAAAAGTCACTCGGCCGAGTGACTCCCGAGGAGACGACCCCCAAGACCCCCAACTCTCTGGAATCCGTCAGGGTCTCTCACTCGGCCGAGTGACATTTGTCGCTCGGCCGAGTGAGCCGCGCTGCCTGTAGCGTAAGTTGCTTTTGAGGCTGCGCAGGGGCAGTTTCGTCACAGTTTTTTGGGCGATTTTGGGGGGTATTTAACCCCAGTTTTTAACCTAGTTTATGGAGCTTTTTCAGCACTTTTTTGCAGCCTTTTTGAGATTACTTTTTAGGGATTAGATTTAGCTTTTAGGGAGGAGAGAAAAGTGTTAATTTGTTGGATGCTATTTTGTTCTTCATTGGTTTGTCTCTCTCCCAATCAAAAACTCCATTTTTATTGATATATTGAATATTGCTATGAATTCTATTGATTTTATCTGTGAATTTCTATTGAATTTCATTATGAATTGTGAGTAGTTTTATCGTCTTAGGGCGTAGGGATGAACCCCTACGAACCCTATTTCAAATTTGTGATGAATTGGTGAAATTATTGCTAGAATTGATTAGGGTTAGTTTGGGATTGATTTAATACGAATAGCTAGGGATTCATACCGATTGGGATTTGTAAGAGATTGGATCCCAACTCGATAGGAAGCCCTAGAAATTTGAATTGGGTTGCAATTGAATTTCTCCGGAATCGGTTTGCAAGAGATTGGACCGAAACTAGGGTTTTCGATTGTAATTCTATACCAATACCCGTTTGCAAGAGATTGGACGGGTAGGAACTATCCCAACCTAGGTCGTAGCTCGAGTTTGCACGAGAGTGGGCTCGAGATACGATTGAACGATGATGTTGTTCTTCACGCTAGTTTGCCTAGGTTAGAGTTTGCAAGAGATTGGACCCTACCCTAGGTTTGCTATAGACTGGCAATAGCGCGAGAGCGTGAGCTTGGTTCTACATTTAGTTGCAATTAGTTCACCCGAATTTCAAGTCTAGCAATTGTGAAACCTACGAATCACAATGATGAGATACGGCAAGTAGCGGGGATTCCCTATCCCTAGACGTCTTTATTAATTTGATATTTTCTTTCGTATAATTGAACGACTGTGACCGCATTACTGCGAACATTTCTCTACCATTCTTATAGCCATGTTGACTGAAGAAGACACTGTCATTAGGCCTCCCTGTGTTCGATACCCGCTCGCCGCTACACCGTGCGCTTGCGGTAAGACTAGCGAGTCGCGTGCCTGGGACGTGTATCCGGGCTCCGATCAGGTATGTTGGTCATTTTCTTCATGGAATATGGAAGAGAAGAAAGGAATAAGAAAAGAGAAGAAAGAAAGAGAGAAATCTAGATCTCTCTCTCTCTTTCTCTCATTTTTTTCATCTCCTTTTCTCATTTCCTCTCTTTCCCATGATATGGCCGGCCACCCTATCCTCTTTTCCACTTCCTTCATCAAATAAAACCCCTAATTTCCATTTCCTCATGGAAGGAATTCAAGTTTGCTTCAAGGAGAAAGAAGATGGAGTGAAGAGAAAGAGAAGGAGAGAAGAAATCAAGCTTTGAGGTAAGAAACTTCTTGGATTTGGAAATTTGTTTAGGGTTCCATCTCATCATGTTTTTATATCATGTTTTACCAATATGAATTAGTGGTAACCAAATTGATGTGCCATGATTTAATTTCCATGAATATCCTCTTGAAATTCCAAGCAACTTATATCTTTAGAATGTCTGAAATTATGTTTTATGTTGTTGCTGTAATTACTGTTACTGTAGCTCGAATCAGGGTTTGAAAAAAATATGAGCTTGTAGATCTTGAAGTTCTACCCCAAAATAATATAAATTTTGATATATGTTTAACTCATAATTTGGGAGCAATAAATCCATCTTTACAACATGTCTGTTTAATTTTTAGTGTTGACACAGTTTAGTAAAATTGTCCTAGACACCTGCACACACAAGGGAATTTTGTGTTCCTGGTCTTGTTGGAAAGTTAACAAGTTTTTCTAAAAATTCTCAGGTGCTTATACATCGAATATATGCCTCCAACATGCCCAAAATTGGCTTTCAATACAGACCCTGAAATCTGTCTGAAAAACAGATTTGACACACTTCACTAATTAATTCACCATAAATCATATAGTTCATATTTTTGTATAAAATTTTATCTGTAAATCCATATCTTCAACTTTCATTTATAATTTTTGTCAAATTCCCAAGAGAAATGAATGGAATGTATTGATCTTTATGGTTGTTCTTGCAATTTCCGCAAGCTGAATTCATTAAGTGCTATTCTTATTCATTAATTGTTGTTAATTGGCCATCATTATTCTTGTTTAATATAATGAAATGAATGTTCATGCCCTTGGCACATGTAAATGTTATTGTATTGCTTTGTTATGAATGACGCCCGTCAGGTGTTCGATGAAATGCCTCAATGAAGGCAATATTCGGTAATTTGAGAAACGTGAATGTGTTAGTGTTGGCCTTGAGCCACATTGATAATTTGATAAACGTGAATGTGTTAGTGTTGTGATAGAGTGCATGTCACGTGAGTGCATGACCCTATGTTTAATGATGGACAGCTGAGGTGATATGTGCATACCCATGCCATCAAGACCCCTAACGTGTCACTTATGATGTTAACTTATAAAATTGAATGAATCTCAATCCTCTCTAATGAGGGTGAGTTAGCGAAACCCGGGGTTTTATGTGGGGTTTGAGTAAATTGTGGATATGAGGCCTGGACTGTGAAGTTGGGAGATGATTATGTGATGTGTGGAGTTTATACCCACTCGCCTTTACCGGGAGTGGATGGGATTTTTATACCCACTCGATTTTACCAGGAGTGGAGGGGTAAGGAGGTTGTAGAGCCCCACTCCTGCCAGGGACGGGGGAGCTGAGAGGCCCGGTATACAGTGCCCGTGTCCACTGCGTCGTGTGCTAGTTCACCCCAAATTTGGGGTGAAGTCTAGGACCTGGTATCACACAGTTTACCCAAATTCCAATTAACTCAATTATGAAATAATAAAATAAGATTTGCGTGTTACTTCTACTGCTGGCAACACTTCTCATTCCCATTTGCCCATACTTTGTGGCTCTGTGTCATGGCTCAGGCACTTGCACTTATCTTATTTGATATTGGTTGCTTGAACACTCGTGTTATTATTATTGTTATTATTATTATTATTATTCGTAACCCTTTTCTTGCAGCAGCTCTACATTGGATCACATGTATGATCCCCTTATCTAGCTATTTACTTTTCATTACGTTATGTAGTTTGCATGCATTAGTTTCCTTGCCTTGTTTGGTGGATTAATAAATTTAGAACGTTGTTCCAAATCCAAGTTGGTTCCTAATGGGGCACACATTTGTAATGCCCTACCAGCTACTGCACAAGTACTAGAGGGGGGGTGAATAGTACTTTAAAATAATAAGGCGTATAATTCCAAATTAAATTGCAAACAACCACCAAATCAATTTGCGGAAGCTTAAATTGAATGACAACAATGAAATTAACAAAGCAAACAAACGATGTTAATGGGTTCGGATCCACCCAAGTCTCCCCGACTTGTTCCCGGTGATCCTACGTCCCAACCACCCGGATCCCCTCCGGATACTTGAGTTAGAAACCCTAACTCAAGATTTCCACTATGAATATCTTGTGAAAAACCTTCACAAGATCAAATCATACATGCAATGGCAAAGTGAATCCCACAACCCGGGATCACAAACTTCTCTCACAACCGAGAGAGCCAATAAGCAATATAAAGAGTTTAAATGAAATAAATACTCTTACCACAAAATCCTATACCTTGAGTTTTTCTTACCCAATAGGTGGAATGAAGGATTTGAGGAAGATGAAGTCACCAAGCCCTAGCACCAAGGAAATGAGCAGCAATGGGTGCCTAGGGAAGAGTTGGAGACTTGGATCAAGCAATAGCTTGAAGAGCTCACCAAGAACAAGCTTCTCTCTAGATCTAGAAATGAGAGAGAATGGGTTTCTTGTGAGGAAGAGAGCTTTAGATTTGAGGGAGAATGGCTATCTCTTTAGAACTCAATGAATCTCTTAATGGCAGCTCTATTGAAGATAGAAATGACCTAGGTTCGTATTTATAGGGTCCCATAAAAACAAGTTAGGTCATTCTCCAACGGATAGAAATCTGTGAGAATTAGTCGGTCAAAGAACAATCACTGACCGACTAGTTCATCAACTAGTCGGTCAGTCAAACAGCATGGACCGACTAAGAGCAGATCTGAGAAGAGATAGAATTTCAGACCTAGAAAACTAGTCGGTCCAAGAAGACTTTCTGACCGACTAGTTTCACAACTAGTCGGTCATCCAATGAACGTAGACCGACTAAGAGGCAAAACAACATAGTCTGAAGGCAAGTTGACTTAGTCGGTCCAAGAACAAAAGTTGACCGACTAGATTGTCAACTAGTCGGTCATCAAACGTTCTTAGACCGACTAACGGTAAACAGTAGCTTAGGAGAAATTTGGCATGTACAGTAAATCACAACTAGTCGGTCAAAGAAGCATCACTGACCGACTAGTTCACAAACTAGTCGGTCGGTGAGTCAACGTAGACCGACTAACTGTAAACAGTAAAGTCCAAGAAATTAACTGACAGAAACTAGTCGGTCTAAGAACAGTGGCCGACCGACTAGATCACCATCTAGTCGGTCAGTACTTGTTCTTGTACCAACTAACATGCACAACAAAGTCCGAATCGAAGCGCGACGCTTCGAGGAAGTTAGAGTGAACTTGTGCAAGAATCCTAGAGCTACGAAATGAGCGTAATGAAGATAGAAACGTAAGATATACTCAAGGCTTAACATTCTATCAATCGAAACTAAAAGACTATAAATAAAACCTTAATAAACGGTCTTCAATAGCTTCGATTGAATCTTCATATTTTCCAAAGCGTCGCAAGAGCTTCAACGAAGCTTTAGGCATGAATATGAGCTTTTGGAAGTGTTGAGATGTCGCTTTGAATATTCTCGTGAAATTGGCGACGATCTCCAATACTGCGCTCACAAATTGTTAGTTCATGAATTATTTATGTTTGCTCATCATCCAAAACCAAATCCGGGGAGTCCAATATTCAACAACATTGACGTGTTCCTCCCTATTTTTCAGGTAGCAAGGACAGCGTGGTTGGAGATGATCTGGAGTTGGGTTTCAGGAGTAGAATTTGGCGTGGGCTGTAGCTATATAGTGTAACCCGGTTGCTTTGGGAGGTGAAGAGTGGTGGTGTATGTGTGGTGGTGTACTCGGAGAATGTATATTAATGGAAGATGTTAAATGTAAGATATGTTGCTGTTGATTTACGTTATTCATGAGGTTGTTTGATGTTCTGTGAAGCTACACTTGTACTGTCCCAACATGTGCGCAGTGGCCTGCATATTCAGTCTCTTCTTTCTTTTTCCCTCGCTCACTCCCCCTCACTCTTCAGGATACTTGGAAAAAAAATTAAAAAATTAAATACCGGGTATTCTGAGGAACGGGGCGTGACATTCGAGAAGCTCCGAATCAGCCCTTGATTCTCTCCCAAGCTGTTCAGAAACACAAATTGACAAATTAGCAATGGATATCAATATATATGGGGTAAAATCAAGAGTGATAGATATGTATAGAGATAAATTTCGATTCGAGGTTGAATGTGGCTTACGAAATGGGGAAATGGAGAAAAGGGGAGAAATTGGGTGAAATGGGGGATGGCCGGCGGCGGTCTGGTCACCGACGACAGCGGTCGGAGGACAGGGACGGCGGCGCGGGGTCGCCGACTCGTGCTGAGGGTCGGTGCGGCTCGGGCGAACGAAGAGGTGCTCGGGGGAATTGGGAAAGGCTCGGGCAAAAGCTAGTGAAATTTGGGAATTTTGTGATTTTTGGCCGCGAGCTGTCGATTATATAAGATAGGTCACTCGGTCGAGTGGCGTGTCTATTCGGCCGAGTGACTCAGTTTAAAAAGTTTTCGAAAATTCTTGTGGAAGTACCGACTCGGCCGAACGACACTTCCCATTCGGGCGAGTAGACCAAAGTCACTAGCCTGAGTGGCAAGGCCACTCAGAGCTTTTTAAGTGCTGAAAGTGTCTGATTCACTCGGGCAAGTGACAAAGTCACTCGGCCGAGTGGGCTACTATTTTCTGCTCCAACTCTCTGTTTTTTCTCCACTTTCTGATTTCCTTCTCTCCGTCAGTTTCTTCCTTCTTCAGACTCCTGAGCGCATCCCTGGAGCGCTCTCCTTTGCTATGGTCATCCTCCATTCATATGGTTACCTATTCTCCATCTCCTGCAATGAAAATTATTGTCCGTTGTCAAGATTTTCTTCGACTCTTGACTCTAAACATGAACAAAGATCTAAAACAAAAATAAAAGGGAAAATATCCAACTAAAAATAAGATAGAACCGTCGGGTTGCCTTCCGACAAGCGCTTGTTTAAGGTCTTGAGCTTGACCCCTTAAAATACGCGTTTAAAGCTCGATGTTCGACGCATGTGGGATGCGTGTGTTAAACTTGCCGGGAAGGCCACTTGAATTTAGTTGTTGATGTTCAGTGGCGTTCCTAGGCTTCCCTTCATCATGGCTAGTAGTGGGGGATGAGTCCCCCAAGCTTGAGCTTTTAGCGTTCTTTTTCTTGGCCGGCGGCGATAATTTCTTGTCCGGTGGAGCTTTCTTCATGTTCTTTACCGTAGAGAGCTTGCATAGCTCTCTAATCTTGATGACATCAGCGTCGTCTTCCTCTTCGTTCGTAAGAGGGTCCGACGGGTCTACCATCATCTCGCCATCTTTAGAAGATTGGCCTTCTTCGAGGCCGTCATCATGCTTAGCTCTGATGGCAAATGGCATGGCATCGTCAATCACCTCGTCTAGGAGGTACGAGAGATCTTGGGACCACCCCTTGAGTAGGTATATGCTATTCACTTCACTGGTAGGGGCTCCCTCTGAATAATGCTTGAGGCTTCGTGCATTTACCTTAAATATGACACCGTCTTTTCCCTCCAACTCGAAGGCTCCTCCTGGTTGTATGTGCCTAATGGTGAAAGGCCCCACCATCGTGACCTTAGCTTTCCAGAAAAGAGTCGGAGTCTAGAATTGAATAATAGGACACTGTCTCCTACCTTGAAGTCTGTAAAGGTGATGCACGCGTCATGGATAATTCTTGTTCTTTCCTTGTAAATCCTAGAGCTCTCGTAGGTATCCCATCTAATCTCGTTAAGATCATTGATGTCAAGGAGTCGTCGCAATGCCGCGCTCTTGTAGTTATAATTTAAAGTCTTGATTTCCCAATAGGCGCGATGCTCCAACTCTACATGCAAATGACATGCTTTTCCATAAACTAGCCGGTATGGGGTGGTGCCAATGGGAGTGCGAAAGGCTGTGCGATATGCCCATAGTGCATCATTCAATTTCATGGACCAATCCTTCCTAGATCTATCGACGGTCTTCTCGAGAATTTGTTTAATTTTCCGGTTTGACACTTCCACTTGTTCACTCGTCTGAGGATGATATGCCATACCGATTCTATGATTCACCCCATACTTCTTTAATATGGCTTCAAACTTGCTTTCTATGAAGTGGCTTCCCCCATCGCTTATCAACGTTAGTGGCACTCCAAAGCGCGGGAATATATTTTGCTTGAAGAATTTAGATACCACCCTAGCATCATTGGTTGGGGTTGCGATGGCCTCTACCCATTTTGAGACGTAGTCTACGGCCAATAGGATATACTTGTTTCCTTTGCTTGACGGAAAAGGTCCCATGAAATCTACTTTCCAACAATCAAATAGCTCAATTTCTAAAATGGGTTTCATTGGCATCTCGTTCTATTTGGATATGTTCCCCGTCCGTTGGCATCTATCGCAATACTTGACGAAGTCATGTGTGTCCTTGAACATGGTCGGCCAAAAGAACCCGCACTGCAATATTTTTTGCGGTGGTTTTAGAGGCAGCGTGATGTCTCCCGCAAGGCATATCATGGCAATGTGAAATGATAGATGTTGCCTCTTCTTTTGAAACACACCTCCGTATAATGCCATCCTTGCATATCTTGAAGAGACACGGGTCTTTCCAGAAATAATTGCGGACTTCATACATGAACCTCCTTTTTTGTTGTGTTGCCATCCCACACGGCTTTATCCCGCAAGCCAAATAGTTCACATAATCTACATACCATGGCACTTCTCCAGATCTGATGGCGAATAGCCTCTCGTCAGCAAAAGTGTCATCAATCAGTAGGCTATCATCCCTTTCGTCACGAACAAGCCTAGACAAGTGATCTGCTACAACGTTGTCCGTGCCTTTCTTGTCTCTGATTTTCAAGTCAAATTCTTGCAATAGTAGTATCCATCTTATTAGCCTTGGCTTGGCTTCCTTTTTGCTCAATAAGTACTTCAATGCCGCATGATCGGTGTGCACAATCACTTTGGATCCAAGGAGGTAAGGAGAAACTTCTCGATGGAGTAGACAACCGCCAAGAGCTCCTTTTCAGTGGTATTGTAATTCCTTTGTGTCTCGTCCAGAGTTTTGCTTGCATAAAATATTGCATGAAGCTTTTTATCTCGTCCTTTGTCCTAGTACTGCTCTGATTGCTTGGTCGTTTGCGTCGCACATAAGCTCGAAAGGAAGATTCCAATTCGGCGGTTGGATGATTGGGGCGGAAATGAGGGCTTCCTTCAGTGTATTGAAAGCTTGCAAACAATCTCCTGAAAAGACAAATGGAACATCTTTAGCTAGTAAAGCGGTAAGAGGACGGGCTATTAGGGCAAAATCTTTGATAAAGAGGCGATAGAATCCTGCATGACCAAGAAATCCCTTAATGCCCTTGACATTAATAGGAGGGGGAAGTTTTTCGATTACCTTAATTTTCGTCTTATCAATCTCAATGCCACGAGATGAAACAAGATGCCCAAGAACTATCCCCTCAGTGACCATAAAATGGCATTTCTCCCAGTTAAGAGTAAGATTAGTTTATTAGCATCTTTTAAGGACTTTAGTAAGATTGGCCAAACACGAATCAAACTCACCACCGTATACAGAAAAATCGTCCATGAAGACTTCCATAATGTTTTCAATATAATCAGAAAAGATGGATGTCATGCACCTTTGGAAGGTGGCAGGGGCATTACAAAAACCGAAGGGCATCCTACGGTAAGAATATGTACCATAAGGGCACGTAAAAGTAGTCTTTTTTGTCATCTTTATGTAAGGGAATCTGAAAGAATCCCGAATATCAATCCAAATAGCAAAAGAATTTATGTTTGGCAAGGCGTTCAAGCATTTGGTCAATAGAGGGCAATGAGTAGTGATCTTTCCGGGTGGCTTTATTCAACTTCCTGTAGTCAATACACATCTATCATCCCGTGACGCTGCGTGTGGATATAGGCTCTCCCTTATCATTTTTATGACGGTCACCCCTCCCTTTTTGGGGACGACATGAACATGACTAACCCATCTGCTATCAGAAATAGGATAAATGATGTCGGCTTCAAGCAGTTTAAGGACTTTCTTCTTAACCACCTCCTTCATGTTAGGATTTAACCGCCTTTGAGGTTCTATGGAGGTGTCTTCAGTGTTTTCTAGGTGGATTCTGTACATACAAAGCGTAGGGCTTATTCCTTTGAGGTCAGAGATGGTGTAGCCTAGGACATCCTTATGACTCCGAATGACATCTAAAAGTCTCTCAAGCTGGTCGTGGTTGAGGTGGACATTAACAATCACTGGGTAGGTTAGTTTATCACCCAAGAAAGCATACCTTAAGTTCGGAGGTAATTGTTTCAGTTCTACCTCAGGGGGAGCTGTACCCCCTACCTCCTCTTCCTGTGAAAGCATGGCGTCCTCTGTCAAGTCCGAGTTCAGTTCCCCCTCGGAGAGTAGGCCTACGTAGGCCGGCTCTGATTCGCTTCTTGGTGAGGAGGGTGCATCGGAGTGGATGCTACACAACTCTGCTCTGAAGTCGGTGGGACTACCATTTTCCTCAGGTTCACACCTGTTATCAAAAGATAAGTCAGTGCGTTCATCAATGTTGAAAAAAGGATCGTCAAGTGCACTTCCCTGAACCTCGGCATGCCAAATGGACTCATTAAAAGTACAGACCTCCCAAGCGTAAGCTTAGCAACCTTCCATTTTTCTGGGCCAAGGGGCTTGGCCCACTTCGAAGTACAATTTATCGTCCTTCACGTCAACTTTAATGTTGCCCTCGATAGTCCCTTTCGGAGAGATTTGATCAATTACAAAGCTAGCAAATAGTTGTTCAATGGGGTCCTCAATGTCTATGGCCAAAACCCCTGTGGATTGGACCTCATCAATAAGTTCTTTCAGAATAGTTGCAAAGGAATCATCATCTCGCGGGCTAGACTCTGTTCTCATCATCGTGTCTCCAACGTTACCTGCTTAAGATTCTATTTGAAAATCTGGGAGAGCACATCAATGTGAGCATCAAATAAAATCAAAAAGAAATAAAAGATAGATAGAAGGCGAGATATAACCGGGTGAGCAAAATTGAATACCGTCGCCCTCCCCAGCAACGACGCCAAAAACTTGATCGCATCCGGATATACACCCGGAAAACGATTGTAATCTTACCGCAAGCGCACGGTGAAGTGGCGAGCGGGTATCGAACACAGGGATGACAAATGACAGTACTCTATCTTGATCACCTAGCTATTGATGGTAGAATGGAATGGTTTGGATAATGATGGCGTCACAGTTGTTCGAATAACAAATAGAATTTAGTATAATAAAAGCGTCTAGGGATAGAGAATCCCCACTACGGATCGTCACTTATCCTTGTGGATCATAAATCTCAATGTTGCAAGGCTTGAATGTAGGTGAACTAGTCGTAACTGAATATAGAACCAAGCTCACGCTCTCGTGCTATTGCCGGTCTATAGTAACCTAGATTAGGGCCCACTCTCGTGCAAACCCTAACCTAAGCCACTAGCACGAAGATCGACATCATCGTCCAATCGCACCTCGAGCCCACTCTCGTGCAAACTCGAGCTACGATCTAGGTTATGATAGTTCGTATTCGTCCAATCTCTTGCAAACAAATATGTATATAGATTTATAATAAAAATCCTAACTTTGGTCCAATCTCTTGCAAACCAAATCTAGAGAATCTCGGTTATAAACCTAAATCGAACATCTAGGCCTTCCTATCAATTGGAAACCAACCTCTTGTAAACCCCAATCGATGAAAATTCCTAGCTATTCGTAATAAATCAATTACAACCTAACCTTTAATCAATCCTAGCGACAATTCAATTCATTCATCACAATTCAAAGATCGAATCCATAGGGTTCATCCCCATGCCCTAGAACGACGCAACTACTCACAATTCATCGTAGAAATCTCAGAATTAACAAATAAGATCATAGCACAATTCTTTGTAGAGAGAAAACAATTCATAAAAACTAGAAATTTAGACGAAAAGAACAAACCAAATTGCGCGTCTTTGATCTCTAGCCGAGAATTACAATAGGAATATCTGTCAAAATTAAGTTGAAGTCCCTACTTAAAACTAGGAATAAAATTAGGTTTAAGTACAAGTCAAAATTGTCCAGAAATTCCTGACAGATTTGCCCCTTACGCAGCCAAAAACCCTAGTTCGCATAGCAGTCAGACTGTGCTACTCGGCCGAGTGGAACATGTCACTCGGCCGAGTGACAAACCCAAAGAAAAACAAAGAAATAAGGGGTTTCGGGGGTCTGTCACCCTGTCACACTTGGGCGAGTGGACTTTGTTATTCGGCCGAGTGAGCTTTCTTGCTCGACCGAGTGGATTTTCCCCAAATTCCAGTAACTCGGAAGATTTTCGGGAGAAAAACCCTGTTCCACTCGGGCGAATGGGCTTCTTTATTCGGCCAAGTGGGTTTTCTTGGTCGGCCGAGTGAACTTTGAAGGTCGGTAGTAATGTATCCGTTTCTCTCGGCCGAACGCTCTCCTTCACTCGACCGAGTGAACACTCTGGTCGGCCTAGTGAGCTGTTTCTGGGCTCTTTTCTTCTCCTCCTCGCCTCCTCGTCGATTCTATCGAACTTCTTCCTCTTCCGTCCATCATCTAGCGCTGCTAGCTCCCCAATAAGGCCGTGGGCGACGCTCTGGTGCGCGTGAAAGTCCATTGATCTCATTTTTGCTCCAGATCGCTCCATATTTCCTGAAATTCGACAAAAATAAGAAAAATGAAAAGCAACGCGATATCGTCGAATAATCGTGAAAAACGAAATATGGGCGATCGAAATGACATGAAAACCTGCAGAAAAAGGTGTAAAATAAGGAGCTATCAGGGGGCAGTGCTTCAAGACAAGGCGTCACCCCCATTGTTGCTGAGGAGTCCGTAGCGGATGCATCTGAGGCCGTCGAAGTAGCACCTCCTGAAGCCCCACAACTCACGAAGCCCCGGCCTCAGGATTATCACTTGTATCTTTTTTCGATTTTCTTTTGTACGGGCTCTGCCCACTTCATATGTACGGGCTCTGCCCCTCTTCATCTAATAAAATTTCTTTCATCAAAAAGAATAAGTTTTAACTCATCTTAAAAGACCTCAAAACTTTGGTGGAAGATTCGTGAATACTCTCGGAAGCTCTAAAATTAGCTTGCCTCAGGTCGTAGAGTACCTCCGAGCTCAATAGAATCTACACATTAAGTAGAAGACATGAAGCGACCCCAAAGGCTTGAAAGATTCTTGAAAAAATTCTCAAGACTCATGGCATAGAGGATCGATCATGCTCTGGTCCGGTGCCATCCACGCCCCTCGACATCTCGGGCTTACGTACTATGAAAGTGGTAAACGCGAGGTGTGGAAGAGTGTGCCCACTGTCCATCGCCAAGCCATACATATAGAAAAAGTGGGTGCCCATGTGGTCAAAGCAGTTCAGCAAGGAGAGCATAGACGAACTGGATATTAATGGCTCGCTTCAACCGAGCATAGTGACTTGGCATAATAAAGAAGAAATGACCTCGGTTGTTGAGGTTCAAGGTCTGTTGAGAATAATCCTCAATCGTATAACTAGATTAACCGCGAGGGCAATTACCCTCGATCGTATAACTGAAAAGCCCGTGAGGTCTTGAGAGGGTACCCACGATCATATAACCAGATCGACCAGCGAGGGCATGGCCCCCGATCATATAACCAGATCTGCACACAAGGCCTTTTGATAGTTATCCCCGATCGTATAGCTAGGTTGGCCTGCGAGAGAGTGGCCCTGACCAGCCCGCGAGGTCTTCCGTTATCTCTGATTGTATAACTGGGTCGGTCTGCGAGGGAGTGGCCCATGATCGTATAGCCGACCAGCCTGCAAGGTCTTCTGACATCCCCGATCATATAGCTAGATCGGCCACAAAGGAGTGGCCCCCGATCGTATAGCCGATCATCCCATGAGGTCTTCTAATATCCCCGATCGTATAGCTAGGTCGGTATGTGAGAGAGTTGTAATGCCCTACCAGCTACTGCACAAGTACTAGAGGGGGGGTGAATAGTACTTTAAAATAATAAGGAGTATAATTCCAAATTAAATTGCAAACAACTACCAAATCAATTTGCGGAAGCCTAAATTGAATGACAACACAAAATTAACAATGCTAACAAACGAAGTTAATGGGTTCGGATCCACCCAAGTCTCCCCGACTTGTTCCCGGTGATCCTACGTCCCAACCACCCGGATCCCCTCCGGATACTTAGGTTAGAAACCCTAACCTAAGATTTCCACTATGAATATCTTGTGAAAAACCTTCAAAAGATCAAATCATACATGCAATGGCAAAGTGAATCCCACAACCCGGGATCACAATCTTCTCTCACAACCGAGAGAACCAATTAGCAATATAAAAGAGTTTAAATGAAATAAACAATCTTACCACAAAATCCTATACCTTGAGTTTTTCTTACCCAAATGGTGAAATGAAGGATTTGAGGAAGATGAAGTCACCAAGACCTAGCACCAAGGAAATGACCAGCAATCGGTGCCTAGGAATGAGTTGGAGACTTGGGTCAAGCAATAGCTTGAAGAGCTCACCAAGAACAAGCTTCTCTCTAGATCTAGAAATGAGAGAGAATGAGTTTCTTGTGAGGAAGAGAGCTTTAGATTTGAGGGAGAATAGCTATCTCTTTAGAACTCAATGAATCTCTTAATGGCAGCTCTAACCTAGATAGAAATGACCTAGGTTCGTATTTATAGGAACCCAAAAACACAAGTTAGGTCATTCACCAACGGATAGAAATCTGTGAGACTTAGTCGGTCAAAGAACAATCACTGACCGACTAGTTCATCAACTAGTCGGTCAGTCAAACAACGTGGACCGACTAAGAGTAGATCTGAGAAGAGATAGAATTTCAGACCTAGAAATCTAGTCGGTCCAAGAAGACTGTCTGACCGACTAGTTTCACAACTAGTCGGTCAGCCAATGAACGTAGACCGACTAAGAGGCAAAATGACTAGTCTGAATGCAAAGTGACTTAGTCGGTCCAAGAACAAAAGTTGACCGACTAAATTGTCAACTAGTCGGTCACCAAATGTTCTTAGACCGACTAACGATAAACAGTAGCTTAGGAGAATTTTAGCATGAACAGTAAGTCACAACTAGTCGGTCAAAGAAGCATCACTGACCGACTAGTCCACAAACTAGTCGGTCGGTGAGTCAACGTAGACCGACTAACTGTAAACAGTAAAGTCCAAGAAATTAAGGAATCAAACTAGTCGGTCCAAGAACAGTTGCCGACCGACTAGATCACCATCTAGTCGGTCAGTACTTGTTCTTGTACCAACTAACATGCACATACAAATCCGAATCGAAGCGCGAGGATTAGAATGAACTTGTGCAAGGATCCTAGAGCTACGAAATGAGCGTAATGAAGATAGAAACGTAAGATATACTCAAGGCTTAACATTCTATATATCGAAGCTAAAAGACTATAAATAAAACCTTAATAAACGGTCTTCGAGAGCTTCGATTGAATCTTCATAACTTCCAAAGCGTCGCAAGAGCTTCAACGAAGCTTTAGGCATGATTATGAGCTTTGGGAAGTGTTGAGATGTCGCTTTGAATGTTCTCGTGAATTTGGCGACGATCTCCAAAACTGCGCTCACAAATTGTTAGTTCATGAATTATTTATGTTTGCTCATCATCAAAACCAAATCCGGGGAGTCCAATATTCAACAAGAGTGACCCCCGAGCGTATAGCCAACCAACCTGCGAGGTCCTTTGATATCCCCGATCGTATAGCTGTTGCAGCCCGTGAGGGCGCCCCCCTAAGCATATAGCCGACCAGCCCACGAGGTCTTGAGAGTAATTCCTGATTGTATAGTTGGATTTGCCCGCGAAGGTGTGACCTCCGATCATATAGTCGACGAGCCCGCAAGGTCTTCTTAAAGTGATGGACGATGATCTGTACACATGTGCACTTTAGAGAGTAAAATGTGAGAAGTCGTTTATGGTCCCGTTAAGGTTCCTTTGTATGTAGTTATCAACTCGATAGAATATTTATTTTCTTTGAAACGAAAAACAAAGAAACCAGAAATAAAAAATAGCACTAGAGCTTGCTCGGTTTACTTGCTTTTTGGTTACATTACCTCCGCAGATGCTCTTCTTTCAGAGGATGGACGAGCTATCACAAAGCCTGTCATGTTTAGAAAGTCCACTAGATAGGTCTGCTCGGCTACTCCCGATTTGGTGGAAAGGAGGTATCACGACCTCGAGTGAGCCGGGTTGCCCTTCACTCTTCCGACCCCCTGGGGAGTCCGAAACTTGATCATCTGCTGGAAAGGAGAAACCACAGCCTCGATCGAGTTGAAAAGCCATCGACTTATTGTCCTATTTTTAGGCTAAACTAACTTTCGCCACTATGACCTTCGTCATGCGGATGACTATATGTGGGTGCTCTTTGAGAGAGACTGTTAAAGTGATTATACCCATTATTGGGGTAGCGTGCCCCCATGAAGTCGACTATGGGGCCAGAGCACGCCTCCAGGTCGGACGAGCTGAGCCCCATCTTCTCTAGTGTCGACATAAACGACACATCACAAGAGAAACATATATCAACTAGTAGTCGTCGTATTTCGGCCAAGCCAATGATTGCAATGATACCGACCGCATCATCAAGTGTTAGATCAACACCCTCTAGATCCTTGTATTAAAAACAGATGGGCAGTGGAGCATCTCTCGGCTTCTTCTAACCCACACTCGTGGTCATCACCCTTCAAGCATACGACTTTCGACCTGAGGAGGATAGTACGCCGAACGCTGGTCCGCCAGAGATTATATCAATGATCCAGATTATATGTTGGGCTATGTCAACTGTTATCCCTCGGTCCTCTGTGTTCAGGTGCCTTCCTCATGTCTTGCGTCATGCCCTATATTGCATTATACGTGTATTCTACTGTACACACGTGAAATTTCTATCTACGATACATACGTGGGCATGAAATAAGCGTAGATATCGACGTATATGACTTAGTGCAAGGGGTATTAGGCCGTAATACGTGGTTAAGGGAAGAGAATGCGGAATGTGAAGGCGAGAGAAGTGCAAATGACATCGCAAGTGAAAAACAATAGGAATGAGTTAGACGTGGGTGTGTGAAGCATGTATGCGTCCACGGATGAGCATGGATGTGTGTAGGGAGAGCCATGGAAGTGTGAAAGGGTTTAGGGGTAAATGGCAACTCCTGTAAATTTTTAGAAAAGTCAGGGGCAAACGGTCTTTTTGACTAGATTTGTTGAGCGTACATACTTAAAGTGGTCGGTGCATAAAGTAATGACAAGCTTGTAATTACTTGAAAGTTGAGGGGCATTTAAGCAAGGGCACTTTGGTCATTTTAAGTTTGTCATGATGATTTAGATAAGGATGTGGAGATATTTCTTAAGAAAATTCTAGGTTTAATCATTCTTATCCTTTCCTTTCATCTCCTTTCATTTTCTTCTACACTCTTCTCATCTTTTACCCCTCCTTAGCCATGCATATCCCCTCCCCCTTGACATGGCCGAAATCCCTTGAGCCATACAAAAAAAACAAAGAGGAGGAGAAGAAGAAGAAGAAGAAGAGAAAAAGAAGAGAAGAGAAGAAAATCAAGATTGAGGTAGGAACTTCTTTGGTTTGGAATTCATTAAATTAATTCTTGTTATTTTGTTATTATAGCATGTTTTATTTGATATGTGATTGGGATAATCAAAAATATATGTATCATGTTCAATTTCACCATTTCCCCATGAAATTCTTAGCAAATCTATCTCTTTTAAAATTCAGAAACTTTGATGTCTGATTTTTCCTTGATTATGATTACTGTAGCTCGAATTAGGATTCGAAAAAAATATGAGCTTGTATATCCTGAAGTGCTACCCCAAAATCATATAAATTTTACTATAGTTCCAATTCAGAAATTGGGAGAAATAAATCCATCTTCACAACATGTCTGTTTGATTTTTAGTGTTGACACAGTTTAGTAAACTTGTCCTACAGAGCTGCACACATCTTGGAATTTTATGATTTTGGTCTTGTTGGAAATCTAACAAGTTTTTCTCAAAGTTCATCAGTGCTCTTATGTCGAAATTCTGGCTAGAACAGGCCCAAAATTGGCTTTGAACAAAGACCCTAAAATCTGTCTGAAAAACAGAATTGGTACACTTCACTAATAAATTCATCATAAATCATATAGTTCATATTTTTGCATGAAAGTTTATCTGTAGATCCATAACTGATATAGCTTCAACTTTCATTTATAAATTTCTGTCAAATTCTCAAGATAAATAGATGTATTATGTTGATTTTTATGGATGTTCTTGCAATTTCAGCAAGCTGAATACCTTAAGTGCTATTCTTATTCATTAAATGTGATTAATTGGCTTTCATTATTCTTACTTAATATTGTTGTTTGGTAAAATGAATGTTCATGCTCTCGGCACATGTAAATGTTATTGAGTTGGTTTGATATAAATGACGCCCGCCAGGTGTTCGATGGAATGCCTCAATGAAGGCAAAATTCAATAATTTGAGTAACGTGCACATGTTAGTGTTTGCTTTGTGCCACGATGACGATTGGTGAAATTAGAGGCTTGAATGGCATGTATACATTGAAGTTGTGAGTGGATGATATGTTGTGATAGAGGGCATGCCACGTGAGTGCATGACCCTATGTTTGATGATGGACAGTTGAAGTGATATGTGTATATCCATGCCATCAAGACCCATAACGTATCATTATGATGTTAACCAATGAAATTGAATAATTCTCAGTCCTCTCTAATGAGGGTGAGTTAGCAAAGCCCGGGTTTTAGGTGGGGTTTGCGTAAATTGTGGATATGAGGCCTGTACTGAGAAGTTTGGGGAAATGATTATATGATATGCGATATTTACACCCACTCGCCTTTACTGAGAGTGGAGGGGACATACAGAGGTTGTTATTATGTGGAGAGCCTCACTCCTGCCAGGGATGGGGGAGCTGAGAGGCCCGGTGTTGTACAGTGCCCGTGTCCACTGCACCATGTGCTATATTCACCCCAAATTTGGAGTGAAGTCCAGGTCCTGGTATCACACAATTTACCCAAATTCCAATTAACTCAATTCTAAAATAATAAAATAAGATTTATGTGTTACTTCTACTACTGGCAGCACTTTCTCTTCCCCTTTGCCCGTACTTTGTGGCTCTGTGTCATGCCTCAGGTACTTGCACTTATTTTATTTGATATTGGTTGCTTGAACCCTCGTGTTATTCTTATTGTTATTATTATTATTATTATTCATGCTAACCCCTTCCTTGCAGTAACTCGACATTGGACCGCAGGTATGATTCCCTTGTTTTAACTATTAAATTTCCATTATATCACTTAGTTACATGCTCTATTCCTCTGGCCTACCTTGTAAATTGATAACCTTAAAATGGAGTTCCAAACCCAAGTTGGTTCCTACTGGGCCACATATTGATGTGCTCCTCCTTATTTTTCAGGTAGCAGGGTTAGCTTGGTTGGAAGTGATTTGGAGCCGGGTTCAGGGATAGCATTTGATGTGAATTGTCTTGTGGTGTGAAATGGTGGTATTGGGAGGAAGAGAATGATGGAGTAGGTGTAGTGGTTTACCTGGGCTATGTAAATTAATGGAAGTTGTATATATGACATGTTGTTACTGTATTAAGTTACCTGTGGTGTTGTTTTGATATTACTGTGAAGCTTCACTTGTACTATCCCAGCATGTGCGCAGTGACCTGCTTGTTCAGTTTCTCCTTTTCCTTTATTTTCCTCTCTCATTACCCTCACTCTTCAGAATACTCGGAAAAAAAATTATTACATGCCGGGTATTCTTGGGAACGGGGCGTGACATCTTTCTTTCGAGGCGTCGACGAACTTCCTCAGATAGCCACGCTGAATGAGGTGTTCTATATCCTCTTCAGTTGGAACATTCCTCAGTATTATCATGACCGTGGTCTTGGTGGGTATCTGCAGAATTTGTGCACATCTCGATTATCGAACTTTCCCTTCATCTTTGGGGGTAGGTGGAAGTAGCCCTCGCCTTGAGCATATGACATCACCACGGCCTTAGGAGCATTAAGCTTCGTAAAGGCCATGTCGGTCATGTCCGAACAGTCCCTAAGAATCCCATCACATCTTCTTTGGCTCATTTGATCATGGCAGTCCCCTTAGGCCGATCTCCTTTTTGCTTTTATCGGGACTTTGGAAATTCCCCCCATCACAGACGGCTAGTGCCTATTTTGTCATCATATACCGCGCTGCTCTGGTAAGGAGCAGATCCAAGCTGCAAAGCTATTTCTAATGCAGAGATTTCATCATGTATTCACATCAAACCACCGTCTTAAGTGCTATGATTATCTCGTCAATGCAGCTCTCAACATTCAGCCTTTCCAAATTGAAGTGTTTAAGGAAGCTTCTTAATGTCTCCCCCTCTCTCTGCACTAATGTGAAGAGGAGGTCTGAGCTTCATTTAGAAGGTTTGGGCCATCCTTTTGAACGACGCAATAAACCGATTGGAAAGTCTATTGTACCACTCCTTCACGACCTTCCATAGAGCTGTCTAAAAAGCTCGACAGAGGAAAGAGACGCCAACACACTGTGTCTCCATACCTACTTTATAGTCTTGAACGTGTTCACGTGGATCGTCTGAGCCACCATATTTGTCTAGGTTGGGCATCTTGAACTTGAGCAGCAACGTGATAGAGGTGATCTCCTTCTTCAAGGGGATTTGCTTCTCATCTGAGCTCGACAACAAGGAGCGAGATCGTCTTACACCACCTCGATGCCTGGATCTCCTAAGCCGGCTATTGGAAGTGCAAGAAGAGTTGCATTGATCCTCATCCGAGCTATCGAAAGAGCTCAAATGGCAGTGGATGTCTTTCTGAGCCTTCCTCTTGAGGCATGCGTGAGACCTACAAAAATTTAAATCCCTAACCTTAACCCCAAAATTTAAATCCCTCTAGATTTAGTTTTCCTTAATAAATTTGGGTTTCCTCTCCCAAAATCCCCTCCAAAATTTTAGTATTTTCCCCCCAAAAATTTTCACAAACTCTCATCATACATATTGATTTCGCAAGATTCAATTCAATCTGTCTTTCCACCCACCATTTTTTCCTAGTTAGCAATGTCATTCAAAAACATCCCTCAATTGTATAATCCAATTCGGTCTTAACATTAAGCATATAATTAAACAAAAGATTTTCAATATCATCAGAATTGCATTTTAAATTTTCTTTTCACAATAAATCAGACTAAATCAAGAGCATGATGTATGTCACGCATAGACGATAAATAATCTGGAAGGTCCTTAGGGAAAACATCACAAAATTCTTTCAAGATCGGCGCTACTTCTTCTCGTATGTCTTTTTGAGAATGCTTACTTATTTCTTTAGTGACTAAGACAACTACAATTAAGCCATCAATGACTTCTTATTCAAGCTCCTTGGCATTTATGATATATAATCATTTTTCTTTCGTTACTTCTGTCTTCTTCTCTAGAGTAAACATCTTCGATTAAATGAGATTCAACTTGATTTTCTTTCCTTCATGAATAAATTAACAAGAGTTCGAGGAATCGAAAATTATGATGTCGATGTCAAAAAGCCAAGGCCTGTCTCAAATGATGTCTTACGTCCATTGGTAACACACCATATCAAATCGTGTCCTCATATAAAGTAAATTGAAGATAAACATGACATCTCTTTTTAATGCTGACGGATAATGTATCTACACATAGTACCTTGTAGAGGCTATGGTGAGGAACTAGCTGCAGTCATAAGCGGGAAATGATGTTAGAAGATACAACAATGATGCAACTCCCACTATCAATGATTACATTATAACTCCAATCAATGTGCTTCACAAAATATGTAAAATATTGTATTCCTACATAAGTCGTCACTCGCTTTAGATTGAGCCAATGCACAACAAATAATTCCAAGTATAGAATATTCGAAGCAAGGATTATAAAGCTTTACTCAAACTGGAGTGCTTCAAATACATCCAATTCTCGCTAAATCCTATTTGGTCTCATAATAATCTTCATCTGGCTTATGAGCTTTCTCCGCGTACTCTCATTGGTCATCACTCTCAATGTCATATGTAGTCTCAAAGTCATATATGAACAAATTCCTAAATATGCATTGACTTGCAAAGTGATCATAACCTTGGCACTTATAACACTATGTGTGTGACCTAACCTTAGAAGTCTTGCTCATGATTCATTTACCTTTGTCATTCATTTTAATTAGAAGTTTTGAATTTGATTTAGGCTAAAATTGATCTTGTGATGATTTGCTACCAGCTTGTGTAGGGTGGCTAGATAGTTCTCGAGAGTCAAAATGTTTCATGTATATTATCTACAGAAATAGTTAAGCTCCTGCACATGTTGATAAGCATGCTCCAAGGTGTGGAACTCACAAATGATAAGCACCTTTCGAGGTCAAAAATAAGGCCATCTTTAAACTACTCACATCTTCTACTCACATCTTCCGATGTATCATATAACATCAAATACTCATCAAATCGGGCGTTGTATTAGGTTACAGATCCATTATCCTACGATAGACTCTGCTACTGATCGAGGAGTCATTAATGGTAAGAGCTATGAAAATATTTTTCCTTCAACATCTCCTTCATCTCATCCTATATTAGTATAAGTGGTTGTCATGCCCTGCTTCCCTAATATGGAAGGCGAGACTTGAGGAGGTCCGCTCAGACGTGGAGCTGTGAAGCTGTAGTCTGATAAGCGTCTGTAAAAATTAGGAAAAGTAGCAGGTCCTTTGCATTGCGACGAAACAACAACAATAATATTAAAGCAGACAAAAGAACATCCACCACCAACATCCAGAAATTATACTAACATCGCAGAACAATCACAAAAGTACAAGTCTGAACAATAGGCCTAAAGCATGGCCGAAACAAAAGTAAAGAGAGTCACCGGCTGAGACTAAGGGTAGGACCTGAATCCTCGAACTGAACGTCAGCAACCTGTCGTCCTCTGCAACTAAATCAGGCTTAACACCTGACATGTGACACCCAAAGAGAAAAGGGCACATGTCAGCAAAAGTCTCTGAAAAGAAAGCGGAGAACTTTTGTGCAAGGATACAAATAAAATAAAGCGACTAGCAGTTCTAAAAATGATGAAATGACATGACATTTAAAGAATGCAACAATTTAAAATGACATGATGACATGCATGCACGTCATAGCAGAAGCTACGAAAATACATTGTTTCACGAGTCACGAACATTATCATTTCACGAACATTATCATTTCACGATGTGCACAGGGTTTACGCCTTTTGGCTGAAGTGGCTGACAGGCACACTTTTACGCTCAAGTGATCGCTTAACCCTACCCCTTCAACGTGTATCGAGCCTTGGTTTCCCAAGTACGTGAGCTCGCTTCTGGATCACGAGTCCAGGAAGTGTTTTTCAATATGGACTGGCATCCATCTTCTAGATCACGAGCCAGGAAGTGTTTTTGGCATAGGGTTGTGTCCGCAAAAGCAAGTGCCTAGCCTCAATAGTCACAATATTTGTAGCGTGTGCTATGCAATTACGATAGAACAATATGATGCATGACATGACATGGGATGAGCAGTTAAATGCGTACCATTATTTGAAATTTAAACATGACATAACAGCATGAATGAAAGCAAGGTAAAGGTGACAGATCTAGCTTCGTTGTCAAGCTAGATCAAGTAGGATGTCGGATCTAGTTTCGTTGTCAAACTAGATCAAATAGGGTCGTCTAGGCGGTTATCATTTCACCGCCTAGTCTCTTTTACGCTACACACAAATCGGCCTAAAAACGTGGCCTAAAACATTTACTGGCAAGTATCACTTGCCTGCACAACCAAGCTGAAGTCACAATCAATCAGAGTCCAAACTACCTACGTGTTCAGATCGCAGTCCAGCATACAATCCAATTATTAATCTTGATTAATGAATCACAACCATCAGAAATTACCAATTTTAGTTGATTAACAGGCAAGTGGTGATTCCTACGGGGCAGATCTTTCCTCAATACGACGCGAGAGCTACTCTGACGTCGGGTAGCAACGCCAGATGTTGGATCCGGTATCACGAACGGTACAGAACGAACGGTTCTCTATTGAAAAATCACGGGTTTGAATAAGTTCCCTACGACGGAATCAGAATTTATTAGGCAACCCTAAAGCATCTAATAATCCAATTTTAATTAGGTTCTCCATCCCGAGACGGGGTTCATATCATAATATTACTGTAGTCAACATGTTATCTAAGTTAACTTACTGGTTCATATAAGTTATAACATTCTATCATAGCAACCTAGCTTAACAACTGCTAGGAGTAGCACAAACAAGAATTTAACCCTATAGATTAGCATGTAAACATTATAATACTAGGTCAACCTGCTGTTCAACATCTGTCCACAAATTGGTATTAAAGTATTAATCAAACGATTACTAACCGATGCAAGAGATCCCCTACGGCTACCGGGGTTGAAATGCAGCAATCAAAGGTTGCAGAAGATCGAGCGACGCGAGGGAAAACTGCCGTGCGTCGCAGCAGCCAAGGGGAGAGAAGGGCTGACAGGGTCAGCCGGCGCGGGGGAGGCCGCTGGGGCGACTGTCGCATGGAAACGGTCGACGGCGGCCGCGACAGTGCCGGGCGGCGCTGTCGACGTCTAAGGCGGCGATTCCCACCGTGACAACGCCTGGAGAGGTGCTGCTGTGCCTGGGGAGGTGACGGCGCCAGGCAGCGGGCCGGTCGGAGGGAGATCCAACGACGAGGGGACCGGACGACGTTGGGAGGTCGGTGACCGGTGGTCGGAGGAGAACGGGAGGGGGAGAGAAGAGGGGATGACGGAGTTGGGAGAAGAAAAGGACATGGCGGCGTGTGTACGCGTTTGCTGAGGGGATAAAACTAGGCTAGAGTTGCAAGTAGACCTAGGGTTATATTTTAAAGGCAGTAGGCTGCTAATAGATTTAAGCCTTAGGGGTTTTTAAAATATAATAGGTTAGGGTTGAGGGGGTTACCACGTGGGAGAGTAGGGAGAATGGGTCAGAGGGTTATGGGGGAGGTTAAGATCTGTTGGGTAATGGGTTAGGATGCCATAACATTTAGTTAAAATAAATAATAACGTTAGCTTTATTATTATTACAGTTGAACTTTATAATTTTAGTTAGGAAAGAAAAAATAATATTATTAATAAAAGATTTAGTTGAGTGGTTTAAAAATAATGGTATTAATAATTAGTTTGAGAATAATATTAGAGGTTGATACGTGTACGGGTACGGTTTCGGGTACAGAAGCGTCGAACAACAGAAACAGGAAAAAAATACGGGAAAAATACAGATAATAGTAATGATAAAAACCAGTCGTTACATCCTACCCACCTTAAAGAAAATTCCGCCCTCGGAATTTCTAACTGTAAATATTCTAAGCCACTCTAGTAACTACCCCAATCATATCACATTATATTTCAAACCACGTATTGTCACTACAAGTGCTTATATTTGCACTATATAGTCAAACATTAATACTACAAACATGTATATATATATACACATTCTATACTTATATCTATCATAGGCAGTCAAATTCATACGCATACTTCAATCATTCATATAGTCACATACATCCTTATATAACTATTACCCACTTATCACATAACCATGGTACACATACTTACATAACAAATAGTTTCACATCAGTAAATACGATCGTAGTACTCATGTTTAGATAAATACCTATGCACAACAATACGGATGACTAATCCCTATATCTCCTAGTATACATCCAACACTCAACATATCAACACATGTAATCACAACACACAATATTAAATCATGGTTATTATATCTAATATACATTCACCACTATCATAATGTCACAAATATATAGTTATTCAAATTCACGCAGATACTTCACCTTATATACACATCACATATAATCATATAACTATATTCTAGGGTCAACACACATACCATGGTCGCAAACACTATAGCTAAGCACATACTTACCTGTGCATGGTGCGCGCCTACACACGCTAACATGCCATTCATAAATATCACTCATACCACTATACACTTAGCACATCTACACATCTAGTTTAGCTAGCACAAATACATTCAAACATGTAAGTCCTTAAATAATAATTATACTATATGACCAACACTTATAACTATATACTGGTACAACCACCCACAATCATGTGCGTAACACAACCAGACACAACCAATCTTATCACTTTACATACACCATCCATTACCATATTCACAGTACTATACGCAAACCACAGACATATGTAACAATATACTTAGAGTATATCCACTCAAGCTTGAGTGAGACTCAGAATACTCTATATACATAACACGATATCTAAACATATACCAATACTGCTCCAATATGTATACATCTACCAACATAACCACATACATACCGTAATATTAATCACTATATTTAGTCAAGTAACACCTACATAATTCAATCATTTTGCATACCATAATAATATTACAAATATCATCACACGTATAATTATAATATACTTTCTAATACATGCATTCATTGTATAGTCACATACGTGTAATATATTCACGCCATAGCAATATACCTATAATTAATACACTACTACGTATACCTATCCATGCATAATCACGACATACAATAATCGTGTATACTCCATAGTATACACGTACACACACAACATCCCATAAAGGCAAGCAATACCAACAAAATCATGATCCTATTACCATACGTATATCACACATATTCATGGAGCAAATACATATTTATCTACGACTAAGCATGATGCGTAACTATGTATGAGCACACGCTCACACGTACTCACATATAGATCATATATAGGCATGCACATTTAACTATAAGTACACTATTGTCTTACACCTATCAAACAAATGACTTACTAGTGTACTATTTCAAACATTTACAAGTATCTTCAAACTACATACACCACTAGTATATACCCCAATACAATTTCCAATATATATAAAGACATTCCTAAAGTGGTATAGCTATCAACTATATAACTAATATCATTCATACAACTTCACACATATATCATGAATAACACTAGATATTCACACATAACACAAGAGACATTCCTTAATAACCCAAGGGTAGTACACTCATACAGGTCCACACACTCTACCTATATACATGCACCACGACTACATCCCAAAAACCAAAGGGCCCAGTGCTAAACTAGAGTTGACATAAGCAACGGCAAGCACTAGTAGGATGACTAAGCAAGAGGAAGGAAACCAAGATCAAATAGCGTAACGAAACAAGATCGGAAAGAACAGGTTCAGATAGGGCAAGGATAAGGAGATAGCTTGGTTAGGTGAAACATGTATATAATTGTGACTGTTTAGGTAGAGGAAAGGAAGATGTAATAAAACTCTTATAGGATAAAGAATATAGTGTGTAAATGACTTAAGTTAAAATACGAAAAGTATAAAAACTGTCGTACTTCAAAAGTTTGAGTTCTCTTTGGCATAAGAAAAAAATATCTGGAGGTCGATAAAATGAGTTGTCGAAACAAGTTTGAGTCGTATATACATAATAAGAGAAAATGGTTTACTGGCTTATTGAGAAATCATTATAAGAAAGAAGTAAAATATTCACACGAACATTAAAGATATAGGTTAGAAAATATTATATGGCAGTAATCTAACAATTTCGGCAAAAGTTTCGAAATTCAAAGAATGAATTTAGATCAACTGAAGTGTAGGAAATTTAAGCTCATGCTAAATGTTTTCGAAGTCTTTAAACTGGGGAGAAATTTAAAATAAACAATATTGAAAATACTTTTAGAGAAACCAGGATTTGCCAAAAGAAACGGATTTATATAAAGATTTTTGGAAGTATGAGTACGACGAACCTAGAACTGATATATAAAAAAATAATTGAAGTTCTATTTAGCTTGGAAAAATATTCTAAAAGTATGTATGGTAAGCGGTTAAAATAAATTTCGTAGTTTAGAAAAAGATGATATGTCGAATTATCAAAATAGTAATAAAGTTTTAAAACCGAAATGCGAAAGATATTGGTTAGAAAATAGTTACGAGATAGTAATTAAAAATTACAACCAATAGACTTCAAAATCTAAGAAGGAATTTTAACTCAATCGAAAAGTGAGGAATTTAATTATATAAGAAGAGGGTTTAAAAACAAACAAAATTAAACTGAGCGAAAACTTTTAATAAGGAAAATCGAAAATAACTTTGAAAGAATCAAGATTTGCAACGGAGAAGATTCGAAAGATTAACGATAATCTTCATGATGCGATCATGTGTATCAAGAGCAAAGAATGTGGTCGTATGATGAATATGCCTAGAATACGATGCAAAAAAAAGCTACGATGGAATTCTACGGTGGATAACATAGAAGTGCAATGATTAGGAAAAAGATAAAGATCAGTGGTTCTATTCACCGGCAGACTAGAGATCAGGAAAACTTAGCACTAAGACTCTCTAATAGACTAGACTGTAATAGAGGCCTCAGGGTGGGGTCCTAAGAGTAACAAGATCGCGTTCTGCTGGCCCGTAATTGTGGACTCAACGAACGGCTAAAAGAGAAGCTCTAGAAGTCTAATATAGTCAGGGCTGGGTGAGAGATTGCTAAGGCAACCTAAGAGGAGTACAACTAAATCTTGACAATGGCTCCTGACTATCAAACCTGGACATCTATCTAAGTCTTTCTACCGTCTAAGACAAGAAAACATTTCAGATTAGACATAATTATGACTTGGATGTTATGAATATTTAATTGGATGTTGTTTATCCTTATTGTTGTTCCGATATTTCGCGGATGCAAAATGGACATGCATGAGCGACCAACAAAACCTGTCATGCCCCGCTTCCCTAATATGGAAGGCGAGACGTGAGGAGGTCCGCTCAGACGTGGAGCTGTGAAGCTGCAGTCTGATAAGCGTCTGTAAAAATTAGGAAAAGTAGCATGTCCTTTGCATTGCGACGAAACAACAATAATAATATTAAAGCAGACAAAAGAACATCCACCAACAACATCCAGAAATTATTCTAACATCGCAGAGCAGTCACAAAAGTACAAGTCTAAACAATAGGCCTAAAGCTATAAGGATCGCCTTACCCTTGCAATACTAACAACACACACTAGAGGGGGGTGAATAGTGTAATGGCAATAAAATTGTCCAATTAAAATTAAACTTGCAAATGCGGAATAATAAATGCAAGAGAAAATAATTGACACAATCAATCCAAACGCAAACACAAAGTTTTACCCCGGTTCCCCAAAGTTGGGTACGTCCAGCCACACCAATATTCACTATAATCCTACAAAGAGAAGTGAATACAAATCTCACAAAGAGATACCCCACCAAGAGGATTTATGCCCTACACAAGGACCCAACACACCCTACACGAGGATCAAGACTCCCACCAAGAGAATCACTAACTCCCACTCAGAGAATTAGGGTTAGCCCTACACTATGACACTAAACTCCCACAAAGAGAGTTATTCCCACAAAGAGAATATCCTAATCCCACAAAGAGATAAACTCCCACAAAGAGAGATAGACTAATTCCCACAAAGAGAATTAGAGAAACAAATTTACCAAGTAAAATAAATACTCTTACCTATTCCTTGAGATGCTTACTCATGTATGAATGCAAGGCATGGAAGATGATCTCCAAGTGATGAGATTGGCTTGAAAGCACTTGGATAAATTCCCTTGAGCTGGACTTCAATGCATGAAGAGGAATGAGAGCTCACAAGAAGGAATTGAGAGGGTTTGAGAGTGGCTTATAGATCTCTAGTGATTTTCAATAGCATCAATAAGTTTAAGAGATATCAGCACACTCATATATATAGGAATCCTATATCAACCCTCAAAACCCAAGAAAACAGCCAATAGCCCAAAGCTGCAACGACTAGAAACTGGGCGAAAACGACATCAACAGACGACTGATGATCATAATACAGCCGACTGATCAATGGCTAGAAAATATCCAACGGCTATAATCTGAGTCAGGACAATCGACTGAAGAAGACAATACAGTCGACTGAAAACAGGACAGGTGCCTGTAAAACCTTCAGCAGGCGACTGCTGTAGGGGATGGAATAAAATAGAGAGCTGCACTCTTTCTCCAGATAAGCATACAGGCGACTGATGTCAATAATACAGTCGACTGTCTTATAGTCAGGAGACTGTAATACCTTCATCAGTCGACTGCTGTATAAGATGGAGAAAAGACAGAGAGATGCAGAGATTGCACTTACGTTACTCAGGCGACTGTTGGCCAATTCCCGATCGACTGTAAATCTACAGACGACTATAAACTGAGCAGCAGTCGATTGTGCGTAAAGCTCAAGTTTGAGTCAATTGAAATGTTGACTTGAGCAGTGCATATCAGGTGACTGTAGAATGATCTACAGGCGACTGGAAATCACCCAGTCGACTGTGTATCCTTCAGCAGGCGACTGATGGAAAGCCAAAGACTCCAAATGAGTCTTTGGACAAGATGAACCTATTGGGTTGGATTCTATGAATAATCCTAAGGCTCACTACGATGGTTAGATGCATATGCATGTATGAGTAGACCATCTAACACGGCATTACATTAACCTAGACTCAATGAGAGAGAAAGCAATAAAGTAACTATTACATGGATTACATTGCTTTCCTTAGAGTCCATGTCTTCAATCTTGATGCCTTGATTCTCCCCATCATCTCTAAGCTTTGGCACCCCTTGAGTTCAAGATTTGGCCCTTCTCCACTTGATGTCCATCATTGCACCAAGTGATTAGTCTCCAAGAAAGATATTCTAGGAATGAAACCGTGAGACTAAAACAAGGAGTCATTAGCAACGCCATAATGTTGTGATCATCATCAAAATAAGATTGGTATGAAACACCAATACTCAACAAAAGCATGGTCGAAACAAAAGTAAAGAGAGTCACCGACTGACACTAAGGGTAGGACCGGAATCCTCGAACTGAACGTCAGCAACATGTCGTCATCTGCAACTAAATCAGGCTCAACACCTGACATGTGAAACCCAAATAGAAAAGGGCACATGTCAACAAAAGTCTCCTAAAAGAAAGCGGAGAACTTTTGTGCAAGGATACAAATAAAATAAAGCGACTAGCAGTTCTAAAAAAGATGAAATGACATGACATTTAAAGAATGCAACAATTTAAAATGACATGATGACATGCATGCACGTCGTAGCAGAAGCTACGAAAAACACTGTTTCACGAGTCACGAACATTATCATTTCACGAACATTATCATTTCACGATGTGCACAGGGTTTACGCCTTTTGGCTGAAGTGGTCGTACGGGCACACTTCTACGCTCAAGTGATCGCTTAACCCTACCCCTCCCACGTGTATCAAGGCTTGGTTTCCCAAGTACGTGGGCTCACTTCTGGATCACGAGTCCAGGAAGTGTTTTTCAATATGAACTGGCACCCATCTTCTGGATCACGAGCCATGAAGTGTTTTTGGCATAAGGTTTGTGCCCGCAAAAGCAGGTGCCTAGCCTCAATAGTCACAATATTTGTAGCGTGTGCTACGCAATCACGATAGAACAATATGATGCATGACATGACATGGAATGATCAGTTAAAGTGCGTACCGTTATTTGAAATTTAAACGTGACATGACAGCATGAATGAAAGCAAGGTAAAGGTGACGGATCTAGCTTCGTTGTCAAGCTAGATCAAGTAGGATGTCGGATCTAGTTTTATTGTCAAACTAGATCAAATAGGGTCGTCTAGGCGGTTATCATTTCACCGCCTAGTCTCTTTTACGTTACACACAAATCGGCCTAAAACGTGGCCTAAAAGATTTAATGGCAAGTATCACTTGCCTGCACAACCAAGCTGAAATCACGATCAATCAGAGTCCAAACTACCTATGTGTTCAGATCACAGTCCAGCCTACAATCCAATTATTAATCTTGATTAGTGAATCACAACCATCAGAAATTACCAATTTTAGTTGATTAACAGGCAAGTGGTGATTCCTACGGGGCAGATCTTACCTCAATATGACGCGAGAGCTACTCTGACGTCGGGTAGCGACGTTAGGGGTTGGATCCGGTATCACGAACGTTACGGGACGAACGGTTCTCTGTTGAAAATCACGGGTCTGAATAAGTTCGTTACGACAGAACCAGAATTTATTATGCAACCTTAAAGCGTTTAATAATCCAATTTTAATTAGGTTCTCCATCCCGAGACGGGGTTCATATCATAATGTTACTGTAGTCAACTTGTTATCTAAGTTAACTTACTGGTTCATATAAGTTATAACATTCTATCATAGCAACCTAGCTTAACAACTGCTAGGAGTAGCACAAACAAGAATTTAACCCTATAGATTAGCATGTAAACATTATAATATTAGGTCAACCCGCTGTTCAACATCTGTTCACAAATTGGTATTAAAGTATTAATCAAACGATTACTAACCGATGCAAGAGATCCCCTACGGCTACCGGGGTTGACGTGCGGCAATCAGAGGTTGCAGACGGTCGAGCGACGCGAGGGAAAACTGCTGTGCGTCGCAGCGGCCAAGGGGGCTGTCGTGCGTCGCAGCGGCCAAGGGGAGAGAAGGGCTGACGGGGTCAGCCGGCGCGGGGGAGGCCGCTGGGGCGACGGCCGCACGGAAACGGTCGACGTCGGCCGCGACAGTGCCGGGCGGCGCTGTCGACGTCTAAGGCGGTGATTCCGCCGTGACCACGCCTGAAGAGGCGCTGCTGCGCCTGGGGAGGTGACGGCGCCGGGCAGCGGGTCGGTCAGAGGGAGATCCAACGGCGAGGGGACCGGACGGCGTGGGGAGGCCGGTGACCGGTGGTCGGAGGAGAACGGGAGGGAGAGAAAAGAGGGGATGACGGCGTTGGGAAAAGAAAATGACAGGGTGACGTGTGTACGCGTTTGCTGAGGGGAGAAAACTAGGCTAGAGTTGCAAGTAGACCTAGGGTTATATTTTAAAGGAAGTAGGCTGCTGATAAATTTAAGCCTTAAGGGTTTTTAAAATGTAATAGGTTAGGGTTGAGGGGGTTACCACGTGGGAGAGTGGGAAGAATGGGTCAGAGGGTTATGGGGGAGGTTAAGATCTGTTGGGTAATGGGTTAGGATGCCATAACATTTAGTTAAAATAAATAATAACGTTAGCTTTATTATTATTACAGTTATTATGAATAGGACCCATTGGGCCTATTGGGTATCCACCCACATGAGTACCCATTATGAATACTATATAAAGGAGGCTAGGGGTTTCCTAGCCTCAACCTTCTCCAAACCTGTTTCTCGTTCACAACACGTTATCCGCACGATCACGCTCGAGGAAGAAGCGACGGCTCGTGAGAGGAAGGCGCCCGGCGGAAGCTCCGTTAAATTTTTTTCGCGACGCAAAGTTTCGTAAGACGACGCGGATTCTTCGAGCATCCTTCATCAAACGTCGCTAGATCTTGAGGACGGATCTAGTGGGTAAGCCTAAACAATTTTCTAGATCTAATACATGTTTTTATGTGATCTAGATATCAAAAATATAATTGTTTATGCATGGATCTAAATTATTAGATCAAAAATCTTATTGTTTATATGCGAAATCAACGTTTTTACATTAAAAATCTAATTTTTATTACATATAACGTCGATTTAGAGTTTAAAAATTGCCCTTTTTAGATAAAAATCTGTTTTAATAGATTTACAAAAAGGGGTTTTTTTTCTTGCCCTAGCCGCCGCCCCTGGCGGCGGCCGCCGGCAGGCCGCCCCCCTAAGGGGGGGCGCTGCCGCCGGCGGGCCCCCCTGAAGGGGGGCACCGGCGGCCCGCCCCCCTGAGGGGGGCTCTGCCGCCGGCGGGCCCCCTCCTAAGGGGGGCCGCCCCCCTGAAGGGGGGCGCCGCCGGCCCGCCCCCCGAGGGGGGCGTTGCCGCCAGTGGCCCCCCTGAAGGGGGGCGCCGACGGCCCGCCCCCCTAGGGGGGGCACCGGCAGGCCCCCTAAAGGGGGGCCGCCCCCCTGAAGGGCAGCGCCGCCGGCCCGCCCCCCGAGGGGGGCACTGCCGTCGGCAGCCTCCCCTGAAGGGGGGACCCGCCCCCCAGAGGGGGGCGCCGGCGGGCCGGTAGGCCCCCCCTGACGTGGGGCGCCGGCAGGCCGCCCCCCTGAAGGGGGGTGCCGGCGGCGCCGGCAGCGCCGCGCCGCCGCCTACGGGCGGCAGCCGTCACCCCTTCTCCTCTCCCGCATTGGAACCCTAGGGAAACCCTAGGGCTTGGGGAGATGGGCCTTTTTAGGCCCAATAATGAAAAATAAATGGATATTTAAATTAAATTTTAATTCCAGCCCATCGAGTTTCTACCCAAATTGGGCCCAGAATTGATCTTTAATTTATTTCTCTAAAAATTTCATTATAATTTCCGAAAAATTCTAGATAAATCCACAAAATCAGGGAAAATCAGGGGATGGGGATTTAAGCATTAATAACCCCTTTTTTTTGGGGTATTGAGGGCAAGTTATAAATACGTTCATAAAAGGGCTATTCAGCTATTGATTAAAGATTTTCTTCTTTTGTCTTTTTCTGATTAATTATCTGCGTAAATCATCATCGCATTTTATTGGATTTTTTGATTAGTATTAAACGAAAAGTTTTCTCTCCATTTTTAATGCTAAGTGATGTTGCATACATTTCATTGCCCGTTGCATGATTTAACATTTTAATATCATTACATGTCTGTGATAATTTAATGAATGTGAAGAAAATTATATGACTGCCGCATATTTAATGTTCTCTGTGATGTACATTTTCATTTAGAATGCTAAAATCACTATGATATAGTTTAATGCCTGTAGCAATACTATATGTCTGCAATGATATTATTTAAGTGCCTGCTGCATATAAATAACATGTGTATACATCATACTTGTTTCAATTCATGTTAATTGAGCATAATCTTTAGTTTACAAGCTTTACATTATATGTATGATGGGCTCATGATATGACGACATTTATGACAATAAGACAATCATGATTTCAAAAAGTTTAATATCATATCCACTTTGACAAAATGAACCTGAAGTTCAAAATCAAATCAAAAATCAGCACCTTTTCCCCTAATAAAATAAATATCAACAAAAACGATGGCTTATGCGATATTTTTTTAAAGATATGCATTTTGCGGTATATAGACATTTCACACTTATTGTCTATATAATCGAATATTGACACCAGCAGTTGTCATAACACCGCTAAACTCTTTTAGAGTCATCTAACCTTACTTTTAAGTGTACGCCCGAAGTCGTGACTTAATAGATAAGTGAGAAATTATAAATTTCGTAGCCACGTATTTGTTTTTCCCTCTGAGCATGATGAACTATCCACAATTTGAACGACTCAAGAAAATGGCCTGAAGCTATACTTGAGCATTCAAATAGACTTTTTAAAAGTCTCTAATTAATTAGAAAAGTGGAAGTATAAACTAATTTGCTCAAACCCCTGCTTATGTCTCCTTAGCAAGACTAATTTTCATTGTCCTTTATAAATAAGGAATATTGAAATCAGGGGAAGTTCAGGATCAAACATGACCCGAACAAGGAAAACTTAAAACAGGGAAAGTCTTGTATTAAATGGGAAAGGGAAGATATGATATACCTCGACACGGAGTAAGCAATGGCAAGCAAATATCAGACCAGAAGTTCTGATAAGAGCCATAATGTTTTGCAAACATAAATGTGCATTATGCAACGACCCGCTCTCCAGGATACCCGGGAAGTACGAATCCGTCCCAAGTATTCCTAGATCAACGAGTGTTACGTAGAAAGAGAGAAAGGAAGAGAACAAAAGAATGCTGCAGGTACTACGCACGTGCTGGGAAGTACAAGTAAAACTCCATCACAGATAAAAACACTGAGAAAATAACAAAAGAACAATATTCCATTTTATTGATACATTGATACATCTTATACATACACCAACATCTTCATTTTCACGACTCTAAGTACAAAGGTCCACCCGAAAAGAAACACCAAAAGTACAAGTCTCTCATCATACCCCTCACCACCCAATACTACAACAGATCACCAACTCCAAAGCTCCAGCCGCTATCTCCAACCTCCAACTCACATGACCTGAAAGTCAACGGGGACACGTCAACGCGTGACCCAGTAGAAACTCCTAACACTCTAGTAGAACCCAATTTTAGAACTGGTCTACCTATCTAGGGAGGGTGGTCTAACAAGTAAAGCTCTCAGGACATAAAAGTAATCACAACACGATGTATAAGCATCAAAGAAGAACTTGTGAACATGCATAAGTAACCATGTTATAACATGCAAGTGCTGAAGGTAAGTGGGAGAACATAATAACATGCAAGTACTGGACATTTATAATAAACAATGGAATGGATCAGCATGAGTTAACAACATTAACTTAACAGAGAAACAAGTAACCATGGGATAACAATATTTATAATTAAAAGACAATTGCTTAAAATTATTCATTCTCATGTTTGGAAACCCGTGTAAACCGTAGGACGCTAAGGAGGCGGACTTCACCCAGGGTGGGTGAAAAAGTGGTACCCCAACCAGCAACACGGGCACCGGAGGGGGCCTCTCGCAACTCTATGCCTGAACGGGGCAAGGCACTAGAGCGAGACCTGCTCGGTTTTTCTGTGTGACAAACGGAGTAAACCATCAATTACCGTCATTGTGCATCACGGGTACACCAGCGGCCTCTCCAACCCTTTCAACTCGCCCTTCTGGGAGTGATACAGCGGGTGAGAATTCATATCATATGTCCGCTCCTTAACTCCTTTAATTTACCCGTGTTTCCCCCAAACCCCATGTCACCCTCCTTTAAGAGGACTTAGTCATTTTCATGAAACATAACATCTTCCATTTCTTTTCTTTCCACAGTTCATCACATATTTGGGACATGCATCACCTTGTGCATTCCCTTTCTCATTTCTCATAATATACATGAAACATATAACCATATTCACATCATCATCATCATCATCATCATCATCTCAATTAAAGAATTGCATGGAATATCATCACAAACTCATCGTTATGAACATACTAATGTGAGCACAAAAGCATAAACAAATTGAACTTAAACATTATTGACATAACGAATATTTCATGAACCATCTGCATAATTACATGTATCAAGAGCATGTCATTGAGAACATGATTAGCACAAACAAAATTAACTTCAAACAGAACTACACCATGATAAGTACTAAGCAAAATTAGCATACGAATCTGTCAAAACTGTTACAGCAGAAAGAATATCACTTTTAGCCTACCTACAGTCAGAATTGGTGTCTGGTCCCTTCACGAAAGGTGTAGATATGTGTGTTTTCCTTTCACTGACCAATTTTCATAAGCTCTGTTGACATATGTGATTTATGGTGGATTTTCTCCTAACAGATATAATTTCAGCATTCTGAACCAGAAACTGAGTTCTGTTCAAGTCCATTTTTCTACAAGTTACAGACATAATTAAAATCTAAAAAAATTTATGGGTTGAAGATCTTGAAGTCAGCTTTCCAACGGCCGCAAGATCATAATATTTTATAAAGTGTGCATGGAGTTATACTCGTTTTACTGAAAGGTGTCAAAACTGTCTAAAAACAGACCAGTTTTAGAAACTGAATTTTTACTCTAGTTTTCAGTCCGAATTTGCAAAACTTGTAAACGTGAAAGTTATTAAGGACTACAATATGAGTAACATATATTTTTTTCATGCATTTCTATGTAGCCAATTAAGTGCAGCAGCTAACAAAGTTTCAGCCAATTCTGTGTAAATTCCAGAATTTTGTTCATCTAGCTAATTCCACATAACATATTAACATAAATGGAATTCCTAATCCTAAAACTAAATCCTACTATAAGTGAAAGGAATTTCTACCTCCAAAGTCCTCCAAACTTTCCTTGGCCCTTCTTAGTCCTTGAAGAATCTTGGGCTCATAGTCTCCTTCTCCTTCTTTGGCCTCCAAAAGATGGATTTTGAGGAATTTAGGTGTTAGAATGATAAAGAAAAGCCATCGTTTCTTGGTGGAGGGATGTGTGGTGATTTAGGAGGAGGGAGGTGGTGGAATGGTGGAGAAATGGGGATGAAAGGGAGAGAATTTTCAGCCATAGCTGAAATGAGATGGAGAGAGAGGGAGATTTTGGTTTTTGTTTCCTCTCATCCACAAATCTTAGTCAAAGTTAAGCCATGTGTACTCTTATTAGCTCACAAGATGCCACCTAATGTGTTGTGTTGTCATGGCAAAGAAAATTGGGATTTTGTATTTTTAAGAAAAATAGAAATACATGAAGAAATACTTCATACAATCCAAATACACGTATTCCTCCAAATACTCTCATTTACTAAAATCAATTAATGAGTTTAAAACCATTTAAAAAATAATTCCTATACCAAATAATTAAAGGAAAAATACAATCATATTCCCGAAAAATATACGTACGTATTTACTCCCAAAAATACGTACATATATACGTATATAGGGATATGGGGTATTACACATTAACTTATGCCATATAAAAATACATACATATCTAGTCAAAACGACGAAAGTCTAATTGACCTTATGTATATTTAGCTACTCCCCAAGGACGAATAAATTTTGAAATCAAATATAATCTGTTGTCATAACATAAGTCTAAATGAGCATGATTATTGTTGTATGTTTTCAAGAGCACACATCACACTATGTCACTTGTTGACTTAACAAAATCATCAGTATTATTCTCTTGTAGTTTTAATACATTTTATTTTACTGCGAATGATTTGCTATCTTGAATACACCTAAAAATAAAATGAGGATGCCATATACTCTCGAAAACTTATACAGTTTCAAAGGATATTCGTCAAAACGAAATCCCTAATGACTCAAGGATTAACTGAAGCCTGAAGCTTTGTCCCACAATGATCCGCACAATAGTTAATGTGAAGATGTAATCCTTCACAGTTTGAACACAGTTCAACTATTACCGGACAAAACTAATTTGAGCATTTTAATGGACTTTTCAAAAGTCCCACATAAATTCAAAAAGAGGAATTATTTTGGAACACCAGAAGTGTCCAGAATCGACCAACTTTGGATCGATATCACCCTGGAGTGATGATGCAAGACATCATCAACCAGACGAACATGAAGATTCTTCAAAAAGGGTGAAACTTTCATTGTCCTATTCAAAAGGGAAAAATGATAATGAGATCATCTTCATTCACATGGACATTGATTCTCCTCGCTTCCTCAAACGAATTTAAGATGATATACTATCATCATTAAAGATAATGAAGACCGTTAGGTCTCTTGAGAAGTATTTAAGGGATATAAATAGGCTTCGTCCACTCCCTTAATAGGACTGATGATGTACCTTTGGTGTACACATCAATATATCCTCTAAAAATGGTCATTACCCAGCCACAATTTTTTAAAATAGTGGTAACTATGGATAAAAATGGGAAATAATAAATAATTAGCTACAGTGGTTACGTACACTCAGCTAAACACACCATTAGAATCTTTTTATATGAGTCTGATCAACTACATATAAATATTTTCTAAGAATGGGTTTAGAGCACATCTTAAAGATGGTACGTTAGCAACACTGTGTATGTGTTCCTGAAGAAACATTACATAAACCGTCATGATGCCATAAAGAGAACACATTCATCAGGACTAACCAACTTTGATGAATAGATTCCAAAATCTCGTATGAGTAAGGCATTAGTACACATCTTATAGATTGTGTGTTGATGGTAAAAAGGATCCTGAAGATCCTTCAATTCCCTATTTGGTTCAAATCATCTATGAGCCTGAAGCTCAAATTGACCATTTAAAAAGTAAATACATATGATCTGATTATAATCAGACTGACAATTTAAATATTGTTAAAACTTTCACATCCCTGCTACTAAAAATCCAGCTAGTATTGACATACCAAATATAATGGATGCAATCCACCAGTAGCAGAAGTGGATGTCCTTCAGAGATGAGATGACATACCACTAGGCTCCAAAGAGAGAAATCTACTCCTGGAGAACGAAAAAACAATACCACCACAGGAAAGTGAACTCAAATCCAGAACCTTATCGCAACTTGGTTGCTAAGGACCAATTCTGGATCTGTCCATATTCTTTACACGTCCCAGAACCTTCACTTCTTTAACGCGTCGTGAAGGAGACACCTCTGGGAGAAATCAAATGATTATAGCACGTATGTGGTGAGTTTTGGACAAGAAAGAACACATTTTGTCGACAAATTCTCTCATATTTCACTTTGCCAGCTAATATCGATTCCATAAATCTGCTTTGCCTGAAGCAAAGATAGAGATTTGGCCAAATTATAATAATGTGGAATGAGGCAATAATAAGGTGAGCTGGACTCACTTATGAAATATGAGGTGTTGGACCTGAAGTCCTGGTATCAAAAATGATATCAAATCCTGTGGGATAACTGAGTATTGAAGGAGAATTAAAATAAAATCGTTAGCTAAAAGCATTTTAATTTGTTATAGCTTTAGAGGTATAAATCGCTCAAACCAGGGAGTAATCAAGTAAGATGAACTGAACTCACTTACAAGATGAATCTGATGCATCGACTGGTTTAAGTCAAGGCGTAACCCAACGAATGGTAAAAAGAGGGAATTTTTGGTTGATGTTGCTATTGGACATGACAACACTACCGATATAAAATCTCTTCAACTGCATATATAAATTTTTTTTCTTTACTTTCCTTTCTTTTTGGGACACATATTAATAATATGATTAAAGGAAAGACAACCTAGACAAAGATCCTTAAAGGACTCATACAAAAAGGTTGTTGTTTGCACCTCTTAAAAACAGTATTGTTCTTAAGAGAGCAAATTAAAAGAATTGAGATTATCTTAATAACTCAAAATATTATCGGATCTCCTGAAGAGAAAATACCGAAATATCTGTTAAAGCCTATCTATCAGATATGGTATGATATGAAAGTCCTAGCTAGGCATAAATTCTTGGCTTACAGAAAACAATCATCCCGAAGATGAACTATCATCCTGAAGATGACATTAATCATCCTGAAGATGAACTATCATCCTGAAGATGAACTATTATCCTGGAAATGAACTATCATCCTGAAGATGACATTAATTAATCATCCCGAAGATGAAAACTTCATACAATGACGATTGATGAAGAAACATTAAAATCATTCTCCACTAAATACACCTATTTGGTTGTATGGATATACATTAAAAGACCCTTTTCCGTTAGCTGGAAGAGGGGAAGAATATATATGGTCCAGAAGTACCTTCAGTGTCTTTGTAACACTCTTTTACCTGGCAAACTGTATGCGTCTCTTTTGAGCGTTAGCAATATAGCTATTAGCCAGGTACAGTGCAGCGCCTGCAGCGCACCACTAGACCAGAGATATGTAGCTTCTGCGCTATCTCCAAGGGTCGAGGAAAAATCCTTCATGTTAAATGTATTTGCATATGCAGGTTACAAATCATCGCGATGAATAGTATAAAAGGAACGTCCACCTCCTGAAGATCTACACAGAATCCTCCCAAGTCTACATTCTTCTACCATCCCGAGAAACTCATCACCCAAGGATCAGTTCAAGAACATACAAAGCCAGGTCCAGAAGTACCTTTGCAGACAATGACGATTGAGACGTGGAACTGTCTACTATGTTCGCAGCGCTCCTTCAGTTTCAGCGACTGCCCTATATGAGTGAAACTTGTATAGATGAGTGATGCTTGTACTTTACTTTTGCTTTCGGAATGTTGTAGATGAGATGGATGTATAGACACATAGGAGATAAATGTATAGATATATAGGATATCTGCAAGCCTAAAGCTTGATCAGATAAGTGGGAGTCAACTGTAGAGTTGTACTCTTTTTCCTTGGCTAGTGGTTTTTCCCACATGGTTTTCCATAGTTAAGGTTTTAATGAGGCAACCACATTGACTCTGGATCCAGAAGTATCCACCCCTCGACATATCCCCAAATCAGGAGAAGTTATGGAGTGTTGTACTCTTTTCCATTCGCTATCAGTTTTTCCCACATGGTTTTCCATAGCTAAGGGTTTTTAACGAGGCAGTTACCCTTAACTTGGATCTAGATGTATCCACCCTTTAAGATACTCAGTAGTACTAATGAATCATTCAGTATTTATAAAGTCGAGTATACCATGTTGGTTGGATAAGGGGAAGTGTTATGAATAGGACCCATTGGGCCTATTGGGTATCCACCCACATGAATACCCATTATGAATACTATATAAAGGAGGCTAGGGGTTTCCTGGCCTCAACCTTCTCCAACCCTGTTTCTTGTTCACAACAACAGTTGAATTTTATAATTTTAGTTAGGAAAGAAAAAACAATATTAATAATAAAAGATTTAATTGAGTGGTTTAAAAATAATGGTATTAATAATTAGTATGAGAATAATATTTGAGGTTGATACGTGTACATGTACGGGTTCGGGTACAGAAGCGTCGAACAACAGAAACAGGAAAAAAATACGGGAAAAATACAGATAATAGTAATGATAAAAACCAGCCGTTACAATGGTTGACTTACCTTCGCTCAAAATTTCGCTAAAATAACTTAGTCTCACTAGCTTGGCAAATTTAACCTTCCCCTTTTCTGACATAGGGTACCAATTAAAATAATGATCCCTTTCTATGCAATGCAAAGGCCGGTACCATCACATTATGCTTCCAGCACCTTACATTGATACAACCCCACACTTCCAAGTTCCAGGGGCCAACACCATCGATGAAACCTCTAGCAGACAATTCTGGCACGGATGGGTTTGGGCCCCGCAGCATCTCATGATCAATAAAGACGATGATAACTGTAATATCATCATGAAAGAAACAGTGAATTCCCGTCTCAACCTTATTAAGGTCTGCATACCTCGTCTCTCTCTTTCGTGCTGCCTCATGCAATGCGGCTCTAACCAATCTCCTTGCTATTGCCTGGCAAAACGTGATAATATGATGTGTTGCCCAGTGAAAAGGTGAGGATAAAGAAAATATTAACACAAAGTGAGCGACCAAAATACCGCTCTTGGGTATATACACGATCTCAGCAGCTTCTTGCTGGATTTGTCAGGTGCTCCCACAATCCATCCGATGCAAATATTAAGAACTTGTCCCGTGGGCATAGAACTCTGGTAGATATGGAAGGTTCAGCTGTCAGCACCGGTCGGCGCAGAGGTTCAGAAAGCCGGAAACGAGGGACGGATGGATCCATAGTGAATTCCGGTCTCTTCAAGTCTGCATCCCCAACAGACCTTGAAACCTTGAGAACACAAGATACACAAGTAAATATCTAAGGATGATTGACTGCTACATCTACAGTGAACTTAAGAGTTGAATTAAATCAAGCAGACGGACAAAATGGCCACCAAAAGCTAGCTCACCTGTATAATTCCTTTGATTCTCCATACACCCTGCTTCAAAAACACAAAACGTGAATCATCTGGATGAAGGGACCTAAGCTCTTGCCTCACATCCTCCAGGCATGCATTATGATCTCTTTTCAGTTGTTCAGCAATGATGATATTTGACCAACCCAAACAGCCAAGTACGGCTCGCGAATCTCCCAAGTTAGCAACATATAAAGTCCCTCACCAGACGACCCCCACAAGACACCAAGAACCAATTGTGGCAATTAAGGGCTTTATTTGTAGTGACCCCCGTACAAGAGTCAGAAACCGATCCTCGGTTGCAGAAAATGCATTTCTAACAACATCCTCAGATATTATACCACTTTCACGAGCTAGCCCTATGAAGTAGCATCCAAAAATGAAATTAGATTGACAGAAGGAGCAATGTACTAAATCTAACAAAGATTATACATGCGCCTGAAACATCAAACAAAATTAGCCAGCAAGTTGCCAAAAGCACAATGAATAAAAACAAAACTAAACCAAACTTGCCTCTAAAACCATAAACATAAGCACATACATTATACTATACCAGAAATCCTTTGATCACATACAATCTATTAACCACGAAAAGGAAAACATGTCAGAAACAAAGTATACAATATTACAGGAAGCAACATGCAATGACACTCCAAATTAACTCCTCTTAATTAGTATTGCAACTTTCAGGAAACAGAAAAATAATTCTTAAAGAAATACCAAGTTGCTACCGGGAGTCATAATGGATTTGCCAACCTGATTCACAGACTCGGGTGAAGGCGGCGAGGAAAGGAGGCTGTGCTCATAGCATTGGAAAGTAAAAATGAAACAACCCTAACCAGCTGCTTTAACCACCATGAACATAATGAGAAACAGTAATTCATTCTAATCACAAAAACGGAGCTGAAACATAAATGAGAAATAATCAATAAAAAGGCCATAGTAATGCCAACATATCTTTAACTGCAGTTATTTAACTTGAGTTGGATTACATAAAAGCAATGGAAGGTATGCTCCTAAGCCATGATGAGCTGCCATATAATCTGTTAACAGTAATAAAAGAATAAGTAATAGTTGTTAGCACAAAGGATAAATCAATTAAATCATTTAATGTCCATATTCCAGATTCCATAAAACGGCCAGCAGTGATGTATGATGGGCTATTATAATTGCAGTGTAAAGAATACAAGAAAATCAGAACATAGATAACACTAGAGAGAGATATTTGGACCTTCAAAAGATAGGACTTATCTTTCAAAGCAGAAAACTACAAATCTTCTTTGAGATTCATGAACATCTTAGACATGGCATGTAATCCCAGTATTGGTATCGTGTCAGTCGAAGGTTTAAAGCAATGCTTGAAATCTTGGTAATTCCAATCATTTCGAATTGGATGTATTGGCCACTGTCAGCTGATACAACCCCAATCCTGCAACTCCACTATCCAATTTTGATACAAAAGGAATCAACTACAAGTCTGGTATAGAATATGATACTGTATAAACAATGATGATATGGTCTGAGATTACGTTTGTATAAGCTGATACCAACATACCATTTACTACCTAAAAATATCGGGGATATCCACATCATATTCGCATATTGGATGGTATGCTCCCTAGTGCCTCAATGTCCAACACAATATTCTTTGTGCATTTTAGAATTGGGCAAGATTTGAATCCTTAGTTTGAAAAAACAATTGGATCAAAAGAATGCCATAAACCAGACATGTATTTAAAAGTTGATTACATGGCTTTCGAACCTTTTTTCAGCTTTTAGACTCTCCTACACCTAAAAGTGGCCAACAGCATGATAGCAACAATTATACAATGCCAGAAATGTCATGCACTATAATTATTACCATAGGTTAAAACAATATGATGATTACATGATGCCATTTTTGATTTTATAAAATGGCGTCAGCCTATAAAGTATATCCATTTCCGCATGCTTTCAGTTTTCACAATAGATTTATGATTGCATGATCTGACAACAAGACCTCCCAAGATTAAGTATAGCCAGTAATGTAGATATGCTATTTATGTCCACTAACTTTGAACATCATGTGACTTCAATGAAACTTTGAGCATCATTTCCTATTGCAATCCTACAACTTCTATAACTCTAATCAGATTTACCAACAGAAAACCATACATCATTTTCTTGGAATCTCTCAAGGTTTCTTTAACCTAGTCTACATGATCCATATTGATCAACCTCAGGTCTGAGTTTTTGCACCTACACATGGATATGCCAACTATTCCCAATTTCAATCTCATTACAAACAACTTCCATTATTATCGTCTAATTGTTACTCCTCTTCTTGAATATCAACACTTTATTCGAGAACAATCCATCCATATGTCCTCTCAATAAATGGTCATTCCAACCCAACACATCCTCGTTTGGTATGACAGCTTTATCATTTGCGATTCTCTATTCAACCTAGAAGTCTCATTACCCGTTAACCCACCATCATTTGCCCCATATACTTCAATCAGAAACTAGGAGAAACCGACTGCAATATAGTTCAATTCGAATTCAAAGTGCAGTCCACATTTTCGTAAAAAAGATATTCAAGAACTTGAAGTGAAATCAAAGAACTACAGTTACTCATGAGATGGAGGAAGAAGTGGTCCCTGATGAACTTGGAGGCGTCGGGCCCGCCGTGGCCGTCGTAGACTCCGACGAAGATGGCGGCGGGGCCGGTGTCGACATGGCTGTGGTCCTCGAGGCTCTCCTTGGCCTGGACGATGGCGAACGAGAACTCGCCGGCGGAGTGCTGGCCGATGTCACATGACCATAGCAGGGCGTCGTCCTCCTCGTCCTTTCTCATACTCGCGTACCGCCGGCCCGGGCCCCAGCACGCCGTAGCTATCTTTCTCAGCCACCAAAACATCACTCATTTCCAACACCAAGAAACCCTAATTGTTCGCAAATCAAGATCCCAAATCGACGGAAGAATTAGTGCTTTCGCTATTCGTTTGCCTTTTCTTTTGGTGAAGACTATCTACACCACTATACATAGGGGTGTATGTAATCATTATATGTCAAAAAAAGGGAAAAATCAAGGGAGGAAGAGTGTGAATGACTTGGTGATTTGAAATAAGGGGAATTCACATAAAAATACCCTAACGTTTGGGGGCGTTTTCATGTTAATACCCTGAACTTTTAAGTTGTACAAATTTATACCCAAACGTTATATGCCGGTTTTAACTTGATACCTTTTTTTAATTTTCCGTCCAAATTACTGAAATTTGGACGATTATACCCCTCAACGTCAGTCTTCAGTAAATACCCTAACGTTTAATGTACATTTCATATTAATACCCCCCTCACTGCCGCCCCCCTCCCCGCCACTGCTGCCCCCTGTTTTCGGGGGAGGGGGGCGACGCCCCCTCCCCCTCCGCCTCAGTCGCGGAGGGGGAGGGGGCGCTGCCCCCCTCCCCGCCACTGCCGCCCCCTGTTTTCGGGGGAGGGGGAGCCGCCCCCTCCCCGCCACCCCCTGTTTTCGGGGGAGGGGGCAGCGCCCCCTCCCCCTCCGCCTCAGTCGCGGAGGGGGAGGGGGCACCGCCCCCTCCCCGCCACTGCCGCCCTCTGTATTGGGGGAGGGGGGCGGCGCCCCCTCCCCCTCCGTCTCAGTCGCGGAGGGGGAGGGGGCGCCGCCCCCCTCCCCGCCACTGCCGTCCCCTGTATTCGGTGGAGGGGGACGGCGCCCCCTCCCCCTCCGCCACTGGGCGGAGGGGGAGGGGGCGCCACCCCCCCCGCCACTGCCGCCCCTGTATTCAGTGGAGGGGGGCGGCGCCCCCTCCCCCCAGTCGCGGAGGGGGAGGGGGCGCCGCCCCCCTCCCCACCACTGCCGCCCCCCCTCCCCGCCACTGCCACCCCCTGTTTTCGGGGGAGGGGGGCGCCCCCCCCCCCTCCCCCTCCGCCTCAGTCGTGAATGCCGCCCCCCCTCCCCCCCACTGCCGCCCCCTCAGTCGGTGGAGGGACTTGTTTGAAACTATCCCAAAACGTTGGGGTATTTTTTTTGTTTTGGTGTAAGGGCAAAACGGGAATAATTTAACGCCGTTAGCCAAAACAGACGGAAAGGTATAGATTTGTACTACTTAAAAGTTCAGGGTATTAATATGAAAGCGCCCCCAAACGTTAGGGTATTTTTATGTGAATTATAATTTGCTTTTTTAGCATACAATAATTACATACACCCCTATGTATAGAGGTGTATTTAGCAATTCTCTTTCTTTTTAATTTGGTGGAATTGGTTTGCGGGGATTTTCGGAGCGGGGAGGGGTAGACAGGACCAATAGAAGAAAACGGGAAAAGTTGACGGGTTGACGGCGTGAGGTGTGAGCGAGTCAGGCGGATATATAGTGGATGGGTTAAATAAATGTGTCTGGTTTTAACAGAGAATTACGGGGAGTGCCGTTGAGGTGTGGGGGGGGGGGGGGGGGGGGGGGGGGGGGGGGCGAAGAGAAAAGGGCACTTTTGGGGGTTGCCTGGGCCCTTGATAAGGGACAGTTCGTGGGTCGTTTTGAATACCTCCATTTGGTTGGTGGGGCCGACTTAAACATCACATAGACACGTATATAAATTTTTCTGAATCCTATGTCAAATTAGGACAAGCTTACTAGAACAAACGGGTGGGTAGAAAGAAAACCGGGATTAATTCTTGGGAAATAAACGGTTTATATGAAGCTTTGAGACAAAGTATTTGTATTTTAACTCAGCCTTTTGATTTTTGTGGGTCCCATTTGTATTTTAGCTCAGAATTTTAACTCATGCTTTTTTTGGGGAGAGCAACAGCCTTTTGTACTTTTAACTCGGGGAGAGCAACATGCTTTTTTGGGATAGCAATAGGTGTTTTTGGGGGAGAGCTTCCCAAAACTCAGCTCTTGCTCTCCCCCAAAATCATTTCGCCAAAATGTTGGATTTTAGTAACTGAATGTCCCATGTGCCATTAATTAGTTTCCATAACTGTTTCAATAACCGCACACAATGATGGAAATTGTGCACTTCTGAGGGTTCCCTGGACAAGGGACAGTTCGTGGGTTGTTTTGAAGACTGTGATTTGGATGGTGGGGCTAAATTCGTTATCACATAGACGCATATCATCTATTATATATCCACTAGTCATAACACATGCACGCGGACACGATTTATTTAAGATTTTTCCATGCGAAATCTTTGTTCACGAAAAAATTATTTCCACAGACAAAATTACGTGGAACAACAAATTAGCATAAAAATATTTAGTGGCACGGGCTCCTTCGGTGCGGAACAACAAATTCGATGCGGACACCTTCGACACGGAACAACAAATTAGCTTAAAAAATTGGCGCGGGTGTCATCGACGCAGAACAACAAATTAGCGTTAAAAAAATTCATGGGCGCCTTCGACGCGAGGCGCAAGAAACTGTTCTCATCTTTGTCCTACAAGTCGAAGAGACGGTAGGCTCCGCATTGAGGGAGAGATCATTCGACCTACAACAACATTCGATCTGCAGCCTTAAGTACAAGTTAATGTTTTTTCAAATGCATTAATTGCGTGCACTCTGACATTCCCAAGGAACTTTCATTCCTCATAAAGTTTCATTTCCCTAGAAATGTTTTTCCCTTCAAAACTTTCCACAAAATCTCCTCTCAACCATTCAATCCTCAAGATTAAATCCAAGCAGTCTTTCTATCAATCAGTTTGTCCTAGTAGCTTGTCCTAGTCAGCTATAGAATTCAAAAACAGTTGTGTTTTAATATATGGATTATACATTTTAGGACTATTTTTGAATATTGAGGCAGACTAGGACAGACTAACTAGGACATAAAGGCTGATAGAAAGAGGGCCATGATTATTTCTTGGGGAATAAACGGTTCAGATGAGGCTTTGAGACGAAGTATTTATATTTTAACTCAGCCTTTTGATATTTGTGGGTCCCATTTGTATTTTAGCTCAGAATTTTAACTCATGCTTTTTTGGGGAGAGCAATAGCCTTTTGTACTTTTAACTCGGGGAGAGAAACATGCTTTTTTTGGGATGGCAATAGGCATTTTTGGGGGAGAGCTTCCCAAAACTCGGCTCTTGCCCTCCCCCAAAATCATTTTGCCAAAATGTTGGCTTTTAGTTTCATAACTGAATGTCCCATGTGCCATTAATTAGTTTCCATAACAATTTCAATAACCGCACACAATGATGGAAAGTGCACTTTTGAGGGTTCCTTGGGCAAGGGATAGTTCGTGGGTCGTAACACATGCCTGCGGGCACGATTTATTTAAGATTTTCCCCTGCAAAATATTTGTTTACCAAAAAATTATTTCAACAGACAAAATTACGCGGAACAACAAATTAGCATAAAAATATTTAGTGGCACGGACGCCTTCGATGCGGAACAACAAATTCGACGCAGGCGCCTTCGACACGGAACAACAAATTAGCGTAAAAAATTAGCGTGGGTGCCTTCGACGCAGAACAACAAATTAGCGTTAAAAAAATTCATGGGCGCCTTCGGCGCAGGGCGCAGGAAACTGTTCTCATCTTTGCTCCATGAGTCGACGAGACAGTGGGCCCCGCGTTGAGGGAGAGATCATTCGATCTGCGGCAACATTCGATCTGCAGTATTAAGTGGAAGTTAATGTGTTTTTCCAAATGCATTAATTATGTGCACTCTGATATTCCCAAGAAACTTTTATTCCCCATAAAGTTTCTTTTTCCTAGAAATGTTTTTCTCTCCAAAACTTTCTACAAAATCTCCTCTCAACCATTCATCCCTCAAGATTAAATCCAAGCCGTCTTTCTATCAACCTGTTTGTCTTAGTCAGCTTGTCCTAGTCAGCGATAGAATTCAAAAACAGTTGTATTTTAATATAAAAATTATACATTTAATGACTATTTTTGAATCCCGAGGCTGACTAGGACAAAAAGGATGATAGAAAGAGGGCCAGGATTAATTCTTGGGGAATAAACGGTTCAGATGAAGTTTTGAGACGACGTATTTGTATTTTAACTCAGCCTTTTGATATTTGTGGGTCCCATTTGTATTTTAGCTCAGAATTTTAACTCAGGCCTTTTTTTGGGAGAGCAATAGCCTTTTGTATTTTTAACTCAGGGAGAGGAGCTTCCCAAAACTCGGCTGTTGCTCTCCCCCGAAATCATTTCGCCAAAATAAATCAGCAATCATTCTCGCAAGTTGAAGAAGAAAGCAGCAATATCTTGCTCTTTCCCAAAGCAGCAAGGGCATAGGTTCCCCAAAATCATTTCACCAAAATAGATTAGCAATCATTCTCGCAAGTTGAAGAAGAAAGTAACAGTATCTCGCTCTTCCCCAAAGCAACAAGGGCACAGGTTCTTGCTTGCCAAAGATCTGAAGGTACGAGTTCTTCTCGTTGATATGAAGATACGAGTTCGATCTGATTCTTCTGGTATAAGACACATTCATATCTGAGTTGTTTAGTTTCTCATATGAGCTTGCTGGATATTGCTTCCGATGATAGAGAAAGCAAGAGTTCATGCTCAAAGTATGAAGTTAGATAAGATGAGTATGATTCTAAAATGTGAAGTATGTGATGATTCTTTTGAGTTAATGGTTCATTGATTTTGAAACAGACCTGTAAGCAATTGCTGTACTAGGCTTTTCATGTTGTCACATTATAGGAAGAGTTTCAAGCATCGAAGCTTTATGACGTGTTCACATAATCTGTAGCCATTTTAAGTAATGTTAGTATTCTGAATATTGCCATCACGAGCCTTGATCAATTCTTCTCGCTATCAATTCTTACAGGTGCCGATTTCTCATATTTTTTGAAGGTGGTTTTTAGATCCTGAGTCGTGCCCAACATGATGTGTATAATATTTTATTTGTTATGTGTATGTGTTTATATGTTTATTGAAACATATATGATAATTGTATGTGTATGTGTTTATTTGCTAATTTATTTGATTATGAGACATACATGTTTCAATTATCAGCCATATTGAAACAGAATAAATCAGAATGTTTAACTAGCATTAGAAAGTTGGACCTAGGAATCATTAGCTTACTGATTTCCTTTTTGGTACATACATTTAAACCGAATTTGCATATTGGAATTTGCAGATTGTTGAACTGAAAAAAGGTTTTTTTAATTTAGCGTTCTGCTGGCAAATGATTGATTCTTTATATATCAGGTTGACAAAAACTGTGAAAATCAACATGAGCTTACTACTCACATAACCTCCTCAAATGCTAAATCAAAAAGTTTAACTGTGAAACATAATCAGAATGTTTAACTTGAAAGAACTAGAGATCTAGATATGTATTCAACCTTAAACATACAGATTTAGATGTAGGCATGCTGAATCTTAAAACTTTACCTTCTCTGGTTAGCGGAAGCGTACTTGAATCCATAGCTGTAATTTGAAAGAGATCCTAATGATAATACATCGGATGATCTTCCAGATCCACAAGAATCAACCGTAGGAGAATTCATTTGCCCTTCTCGCGGTTTCTCTTCTAGCGACGGGAAGTAGAAAAGACGGCTAACTTGTTCGTGTGTTTCGGGGATCATGACCGCATATAAATAGGCTAGCCTTCTTAGCCATAGGGTTTCCAATTCGGCCCATCAACGAATTGAAGCCCAATTGTCTCTACACATAAAGGACCACAACCTGATCGACTCATTTAAGCACACTTAACCAAATAAATGAGATCACTTATATAAGGGGCTTCATATGACAGTGTAGCATATATATAATTATATTCGCATATTAGCTCGATATTGGATTTCGAACTAAGTTGGATAAGTTCTAATAATCTCCCACTTGGGCTATATGCTAAACTTTATAATTATATTTCATTATGCATACTAAACCGAATAAGATCTTAACTTACTGTCATCACTTTAATGAGTCAAAAAACAATCCAGTCCATCAATTAGATTAGCATAGAAACAAAGAGATCGGCGCCGCAGCAATTGCAGCTCGACCCATCAGTGGTCACTGTGCTAATATAAAAGAATGATATGGATTATGAAGTGGATGTGTAGCATGGAAATTACATGTAATGTGATTTAACGTGTCTATTTCCAACTGATCCTCCTTAACCTTAGTGAGATCATAAACATACCAAAATCGGAGTGAAGCCGACCTGAACCAAAACTTTATTTCTGATCAGAAAATAACCTTAATTTTAAGCTGAAGACTTAATTTGCCTTTCATATGAGCACCCAAAAAGAACAAACTCCCACAGAACTGAATATTCTTAATGAAATGACATCCATATGAGTAGCGAGCTTATAAAAACCTTTTGGATGACATTCCCTTAGTACAACGGATCCGTAATTATACGGGTTGTTCTGATGTGCTCATTAGACAATTGTACACTCCGAATTATTAATCAACAATCTAGGAACTTGATCTCTGAATAACTAAACTTTGTCGAGTTCCTGTTGTTGTTGGAATATAAAACTACAGACTTATTGTCACACAATAAACTATGTGGTCTTTTAATACCATCCCTAATTTGCAGCATAGTGACAAATTTTGCAGATATATTTCATGATTTGGATGTCACATATTATGATATGAAATCTAAAATCATGTCAGAAGAGACTATATATAATGGACTATTTAGATCTCTTCTAGTAGATGTCGCCTAACATAAATTTCATACATTCTTAGTATCCAATAAATGATCAGAGTCCATATACCAAAATGATCGCAAAATTGTCTGACTACTTAACCCTTTTGTTCTATAAAAATACTGTAAGACCCATTTGGATGCTATCAAATGGTCTACTCCTGAACTTAATAATTTGCCCAACATACATGTAATATATGCAATAACCAAATGCATATATGTTCGGTCCTCGGGTTTACACTACGGGGGGCGCAAATCACCGCAAGTGCACGGTGCGCTATAGTATAGAAAGATTGGCGAACTCAGGGAGGCGATCGTTTAACGCTTAGCTTTATATGGAAGGAGGAGAGTATGTGGTTGGGGGTTGTCACGAGTGATTGATTGGTTGATTGTGAAAATCGTGATTTAATCTAGAAATTAAACGTCTAACGCTTTCGGGATTCCCTGCTATGCCCTTCAGTCACGTATGCCAGGTCAAATGACCTTACGTCGGACGATGGATTATGGTAGGAGTGTCACATCCGTAGATGAGAACGAGTACTTAACTTTTGTTGTTCCTACTCGTCTAACACATCCATATGTGAAACCGTGCTCTCGCAGTCGGCTTCACATGGGAATGCGTGCATTAAGATTGACACTTGGTCCCGCCACGCAGATCCGCATCCACTCTCGTGATCTATAGACTGCGACGCTATCATATGATTGGTTCTAGCAGTCGGCGTGCTCTCGCATTCACCGACTAGCGAATTGGGGATTAGCGGTCACCCCGGCTCTCGCGTCACTCTCGTAATCACGAGTCTCGGAGAACGACCGCTAAGCCTAAATCGGATTCGTGGGGATTCTCCCCATGATATGGAGCCGCCTTCGCGATACCCTGATCCTAATGCCAATCCCCCAAAACCTTGTTCAAACCTTCATAAGGCAACCCTAGATTGATCCAACGGTGATCTTACCTAACATAGGATCCTAGGGATCGTCCCAAAGCCCTAGATGCACACTACTCTAGCATGTCAAAAGCTTTCAATGCAATAGCAATAGAGATAGAGCTATCCAATCGGTCAAATTGCATGAAATTAATTTCA